>BFEA01000335.1:349390-367404 GCA_003427395.1 Chara braunii
GTGTGTGTGTGTGTGTGTGTGTGTGTGTGTGTGTGTGTGCGGGACATCCAGGGAGATCCAGGGTGTGTACGAACCAATTGTTGGGGGTGTGGTGTACAACCATAGCCGTACGAGACAAGTTTGAATCTGAATTGCGTTCTTGGCTACGTTCACTCTGAGCTTTGTGTGGGCGCAAGTCGGCAGCTTGATCATCATCTGTACGGATGCTGAATGTCAAGAAAGACAAGTCTGATTGCAGCACCTTCGTGTTTTTCTTTTTCAGCACTTACAATTGCTTTTTCGATTAGATGTAGGACATACTGAGTGTATGCTCTAACAGACACCATAAAATTGATCAGCGATCTACCTAGGCTAATAAATTTTGCCTTGTTTGTAGATAGATGTCAGACAACACGGTTCATGTTATGCACCTTTACGCATGTATACTAGCACCGATGAAACTTATTAGAGTCATCTTGAGTAGTCACAGTGCCATTTACAACCATTTGTAATCGCATTGAGTCCCCAATAGTCAATACACATACGCAGGTCGCCTTCTTTCTTCGGTGCGAACAAGACTGGTGCACCATATGGTAGAGAACTTGGCTTAATCCACCCTTTCTCAATCAACTCATCCAACTGTCTGCGTAATTCATCGAGCTCCTTGGGAGACATACGATAGATGGTTCCCTTGGGAATCCGATTACTGGGTTCTATGTCTATCCGGTGCTTGGTCTCCCTTCCCACATCAACTACCTCGTCTAACAGACTTTGCACTTCGGGTGGTATGGGCACTTCTTCCTTTTTCCCTTCACTAATCGGCCTCACATAGGCAACAAACACTTGTTCGGCAATGTCATTCATGACCGCGTGCCTGGCGAACGCGAGGGCACTCATACAACAAAGGGACAAACTACTTTTTTACGCCGGCTGCATGAAACAAACACAACTTCTTTTTCCCACCTGTGGAACTGGGCAGCCAACACTCGTGCTCACTCATCTTAACGTCAGCATATGCAGCGTTGCCCCAGTCTGTTCCTGATATCATGTCAAAACGGAGGCTATCCTCCACTAGGAGTGTCAAGGGGTGCAAAAATTTCTCTACTTTGCCCCCAACCTCCAACCGGAAGTATGCCTTGACCCCTTCAACATACTTGCATACTATCATCTCTCTATTATTGACCAATTTACTAATGACCAGCTCATCGAGCTTTTTCACCTTCATTCCTAGGTGCATCTTCTGCAACCCTCTCCTACTAATATAATTGCGCGTTGATTCACTGTCTACTAACGCGCCTATCCTTTCTATACACACTTATCTGCTATTATTAGTTGCCCCTTCGACTTCTTCTTCATTTCGGCCCAAGCACGGCGACGAGTGATCAATTCATCACCAATGCTTGCGAGGGAACCACTTAGAGAGGTCCTAACACAAACAACCTCTGGACAACTAGCTAGGTGGGGGCCTACAACAGTCTCTGCCATCAGGATCTTCAGACAGGACGCGCTTCTGTCTCTCTGTCTAAGTCCGAAGTTCCCGTACAGTTGACCGCAACCTCTACGGACTGTTCCCTTTTGGGTACCGCTATTCGGGACAAAAGGGAACAATGTGGTCGGGGTCAACACAATTGAAACATTGCCCAGCCTTGCGACAATCATCCCATACCTTGTTGTTTGTTCCCATCTCCACCCAAGGTTTGCCTTCAACTATTCCCGGGTGCTCTGGGTACGGCCACCAAGTCCTACCTCTACCTCTACCCCCTGTGAAAGGAGAACCTCTACCACCTTGCAAGCGACCATAACCCCTACCTCCCACGTAGTAGCTATCTTCGTCACCACCCCTCTGGGCAGCGGGTCCTCGTCCTCCACCTCGTCCTCCACCTCGTCCTCCACCTCGTCCTCCACCTCGTCCTCCACCTCGGTGTCCTCTACCCCGGCCTCTACCTTGTCGCCCTCCCCCACGGGCTGCAACTGCCGCATAGTCCCTTCCCCGGGCTACTTGGTTGTTGTTCTCTTCTTCTAGACCATAACATATTTGGTCGTATGGTAATGACTCTATACCTCCTTCCTCAAAGGTGACCAACATATTATCCTTAGCTTCTATACTGCCGGATACGGTCCCATTCTTCCATCTCTTATTGGCTTGCAGATCCTTCCAGTAATGGCAATAGTTCGCCTCTTGCAGGAAGCCGACATGGTCGACAACGATCTTACCAAAATTTTCGTAAGGCATCCCCTCCTCTTTAGTACGAGATTATAACTGGGTCTTAAGGGGTTCGGGAAGTGCTCTAGCGAAATTGTTCAAGATGCGAGTGGGGGTCAGTTCGTGTTCCGAACATTGCGGCAGCTCGTCCATAGTGAGTGCCGGCGCATTTTTCCACTTGTGGTCACTAATGTTGAGGATGAGGAACTCAGTACAACGGGCTAAGTTTTTATCTTTGAACCGGTTTTTCAAGGCCTTGAAAAAGTCCTCTATCCTAGTGCGCTTGAGTACTGCACCATTAAGGTACAACCTGCCTCCTTCACCAACGAAATTGCGATGCTTGCCGAATCTCCCCCTAGACAGGAACTCACCATAGCTACGCGGTCCCAATATGGAATCAATTGTGCGTACAGGCACGTGTCCCTCGCCGCCTCCCAATGAAAAAATGCTCTCCTCCTTCTTCCTAGTGTATGTCTAAGGGAGTTTTACCTTCATCTTCTCCCTTCGTTCTCCTCCCTCGGACTTATCTCCTTCATTCCTCCCATCATCCTTTCTAGGACCCTTTCCTTACTTTGTCGCCATCCCCATCATCGTCACCATCTCCAACCCCGCCACCACCACCTATCTTAACTGCAGCGATGGTGTTAGTAAGTTTCGAGTGAAGATATCATCTAATTGGTGTGCATATTGTAGGACCCTATGGTCCACGTGGCTGGATGACCCATCAAGGTAGTTATTCCAGATGCCCTTAAACTCCTCCTAGTGTTGTTCTACCTTTCCAACAGCTCGTTGAAGTGCAACGAGTTCCTGGGTGGTGTGCAGTGAAGTATCGGTCAGAAGGTTCCAGCGTTCCTCGATTTCTACTTATTTCCCTTTCTTCTCTTTCAACAACCTCTGGAATCTCTCCCCTTCCTCCTTTAGTATTTTCTTCTCCTCAAATTCTTTCCTTCTTGCGGCCAGCAACTTTGGATTGAGTTCACCCTACGTAGCACCGTGTTCGCATTCGGAGGCGAACGCGAACATGTTCGCCCGAACGCGAACAAGCGCCCAAAAACCTCCGAATGCAAACATAAAAAAAAAAAAAATCATAAAAATCTGAAATATATATATATATGTTATGTAAAATGACAATACAAGCAACTTTTGCCTTGGAGTCATGTTCAAACTCGTAGCCAATCATAACTTAAAAATCAAAAACGTTTTTTTTTTTTGTTTTTTTTTTTTTTACGAACAAAAATTATGTTCGCCCGAACATGTTCGCATGCTGTTCGCGCGAACCCGTTCGCGCAAACGTGAAGGGGCGCGAACACGTTCGCCGTGCTACGCAGAGTTCACCCTTTTTCTCCTCAATCAATAACTTCCTTTCCTCTTTATCCTTTGTTGCTGCCCACTTTGCTGCAAAACGATCCCTCTCTTCATCAGTTTCTTCTGGAAGCTCTCTCCGGTATCCAAATTTCTCCACCCAGTCCAAGTCCTCAACCTGCTAAAGTCTCAACTCCGCAGCATGGCTACTCTCCGCCAACTCCTCTCCTTCTGGTTGGGCTCGTCTCCTCACCAACCCTTTTTCTTCTTCTTCCTCTTCTTCCTCTTCTTCTTCAACTTCTAGCTCATTTTTCAATTCCTCTTCTATCTTTTTCATCTCTTTCTCCATTTTCTCTTTATCCTCCTACAATTTCTTCTTAAATTCCTCCTCCTTTATCTTTTTCTCCTCCTCTTTCTTCTTCTCAGCCACCTTCCGATCAAGTTTTGCCCGCTGATCCGCTGTATATGGCTGTGTTGTCCCAACAGATCTCATGGTTACACTCATGCCACATGTCCGGTGGAATCCTAGAGGAAACAAGAAACGAAGGAGCGAACCCCATAGCACGGATAAGGTCAACATAGTGAACATTGGGTAGCCATCCACAGTTACGTAAGGCACAGATATGTAGCCTCCACCTCCTCACCACGTAGACCTCACCCTCAACACTTAAACTACCTGATTTAGATCTTCCCCTCCACAGTGTCACTATAGCTACCCTGTCAAGCTGGTGGGCAACCAACAGCTTAAGGTCAACCAGCAAGGACCTCGGGAATTATTTAACGACGCAGACATGACGTCGTGCCCACCAGGATTTGAAGGTTCGCTCTCAACGTTTATAGCTCCTCAATGCGCCAGCTCCGGTTCGGTCGCATGCATGTCAATGCCGACCTTAGGGTTAGACGAGTTGTGTCACAAGCGCTCGCCGCTCATGCCCATGCTCCCTACTTTATGGGTGATAAATCCAGTTGTTGAGCTTCTAGCCTAAACACGACCTACGTCATACACATATGTCTGACCAAATGCTGACTCAAGACAAATCAGATTATCACCAAGTGTTTTGTCCAGCGGCAGCGAGACCAAGATGTGGGAAGGTACCAAGACACTCATTCATTTTTTAAAACAAATGCAAGGCTTAGGGGGGCGATACACTTCACTTGTGAATGTTCCTTCGATGAAGCCCCACAACACTCCTCGCAGGCAGGTACGTAATCACCATCCCCCAATATTGGCCACTTCTTCTTCGGCCCCTATGTCAAACTCCCAACCTCCACTCGCCGGCCTTAATCATACCAGTGTTCATCACCGGCGTATGCAGCGTGTTACCAGCTCCGATACCAATTGCATTCATCCTCGCTGCTCGACACCTTGAGAGCACACACACACATTGAGAGATCACACGAAATTCACACTGGAGCCCAGAGATGCAAAGTCCAAATATGCGCAGCTTAGAAATTCCGACAAATTACCGCCTTAAATAGTTTCGGAGATCCAGTCACCAAGCGCTCAACAACGCAGGATTCAGCAACCCAATACCAACATCCTCATCTAAGGTAGGTGACTCTCTTCTCTCCCTGGCTCACTCTCTCTTTCTTTCTCTCTCTCTCTCTCTCTCTCTCTCTCTCTCTCTCTCTCTCTCTCTCTCTCTCTCTCTCTCCCCTTGAGAATCTTGACTCTGAATACATCTGCTACTAACCAGCTCTATTCTACTACTAGCTATGCGGCTATGGCCGCCTGCCCTCTCAGCACAGCGCTGCCCAGCAGGGCTCTCGCGCATGCCTCTCGCAGACAGCGCACAAGCGCTTCAGCAGCACTTCCACACTTCTCACGAATGAGCCTCCCCCTTCAAATGTGGCTGGCCAGTCCTTATATTGACTTGGACTGAGCCTCAACTCGTCTCAGCCTCTGTTTCCTTGGTTTGACTTGGACCTGGTACCACATGCCGACGACCTGTTTGCTTTAGAATGTCAAGGCTTGGTGTGCTGCTGCTTGGGACTATGAGTCACGACTTTTCGTCTGTGGAAAGTGACTTTTGACTGTGGGATGTGACTCTTGCCTCTGGGACACGACTTTTGCCCGGGGAAGTGTCCTTTGCCTACGGAATATGACTTTTCAATATGGGACGTGACTTCTGCTTATAGAATGCAACCTTTCCCTGTGGGATGTGACTCCTAAGGTACCTGACTGTGACTTTCTGAAACTGACCGACTTGGCCTCCCTTGGCCTGAGACCTTGACCCTGGGATTCTAATTTGAGGTCTGCATCATGGAATGCCTTTCAAATCAGCTATTGAACAGTAAAAGGGAGGAACAGGGTACTTCGTGCTAGGTGAATAGCTGTTCCTACAACACATGAGTAGTCCGATAGAACAGAGAAGGAAAGAGAATATCGCGGAGCTACACGGCCCCTTACGTTTTCTACAGCCTCCCTGGTGGTGGGGAAAGGGGTCAGCACAGGTGAGTTGTCAGCCTAGTGCTCAAGTGGTCAGCAGTCCGGCAGCGTCTAGCAAGTCTGCAGGCAGCTGTGCTAGTCAGTCTGTAGAGGACATTCGCGTAAAGCAGTTAGAAGAAGAGCTGAGACAAGAAAGATTGACACAGGAAGCAAGACGTAGAAAACAGGCTCGATCAAACACACAGACAAAGGGTATCATCTGGTCATAGCTTTGCCACAGATTTGCAACGAGGAATCTTTTTATTAAGTTTTTTTTTGTATGGCAAGCCTATCTTTGGTTCTTTTAAAAACGAATAAGAACGAACAGAAGTCAGAAAGTTGGGCTGCAAGAGAAGACACAACACAGAAGGAAAAGACTCTGTACAATGTTGTACTTGGTCTCACACACGGAATTGAGTCTACCGAGCCCAAGCTCGACCGGCTTCTGGCCAGGGCAGCGGTCTCGACAATGACTGTGGCCAAACCCAGGCCGCATGCCTCCCCTGTCTACTGCATAATCGTATTCTCATTTGGTGTGTGATTTGCTTGCCATACGCTGTCGGCTTTACTCTCTTATGCGTGTTCTGCTTCGTACCTTCCACTGCAACAGAAAACTTGCATTCTTTGCATTTGGATGGCTCCATTCTTATTGGTGGGGAGCAGCACCTGCTGGGAAACGGGCCCAGCGTCCCATAACAGCCATTTGCTGGAAACTGTGTCCACCATCCCACTCTTGAAAAGGTTCTCAGAGCGGAAATCAACAGGAGAACAATCAGGCTGTCACGTTCGGAACCTCTATACTGTCCCTTCGCTATCTTTCCTGTTCCATCCCTTTTTCGTAGCTGTTACCAGGCGTGTCACAGTAGGTGGGAGCAGCGGCTAAGGATGGTGGTTCTGTCATGCTAAAAACTTCAGTAACCCAACTTCCCTTTTATCTGGAAGAATGGTGCTGGCCAGCCAACTAGGAAAAAGAAACGACTTACATCTGGCGAGAGCAGGTTAACAGAGGTCTAAATTTTCAGACAATTTGTCATCCCATTCATAAGAAAACCCAAGGGTCATTTTTACAAAACTTGCCACCAATTCATAGAGTGGAGACCACACTCAAGTCTCTTGATAAAGAACGCTCATCTTCTCGCCTTTACTCATAAATACAACCAGACTGTAGCAGCTCTACGATGATGTGACGGCCTATACTACTCCCTTGCTCACTCTCTATATACAGCCTGTTTCTCTCTCTCAGTTTCTTCTGTCTCTGTCCACTCTCCTCTCGCCTAACAATGCTGCAGAGTCTGACCACTTCGAGTGTGCTCTGTGACCATTGCCAGGTAAGTCCGCATGTTCTCACCGCTCTCCTGCTCCACTGATCACCCCAGCCCCAGCACCTCGTCTTTCTCCCAGTGGAGCTTCGGTTGCCAGTGGCGGAGCAGCTATGTTGTGGCTGTTCCTCAACTCCTTCCTCGCTTGAGCACTGGCCTGGCCGCATGTGCTATCAGCTAGAGCTGGCAGCTAGTGCCTCGGAATCTGTGGAACACTGTGGCCTCCCCCCTTCTGTTGCTTTCTGGAGACCATGGCTGCCTGGCTGGGACTGGGCTCGTCCCAGTCTGAGAAACTTTTGGACTGGGTACCAGGGCCTCAGCCATTGTAACTAACTGGGAGGGTGGGCCTACCGGTTAGTTGAGGAGGATGCGCCCAGCTTTCTTCCCACAGCTCGTGCTGGCCTTCACTTAGGGCTGGTGGACCCTTTTTTGCCCCGACCTTACCTCAGGGCCCAAATTTTCTGGGCGGTCCCCGGTGGAGGGCTGCTGAGGCCCGAAGTTGGACATTCTCACCCCCTTAGGTTCAAAGCCCCTCCGCAGAACCCTCAATCTTGCTGTTGCTTTCCTTTTAGACCTCTGTCATAGTGTAGGACCACTTGAGGTGCAGATCTGATTGCAATCAGACTCGTTTCCTCGCTTACTTTGCAGGCAGCAAACAGGTGGCAATCAACACTGGCGCCAGGCGCCCACACAAAGCTCAGAGAAATTACAACCGAGAACACAGTTCAGATACAAACTCGCTTCCCACTTCAACTTTGGGCATCTGCAGACCACCTTGCACAAGACGCTCGGGCAGCGCTTCAGCATGGCGCACAGCAGAATGCATGAATAGCTGGACGCTGCCTCTTGATTTCTACTTCTGTTGGTCGTTGGTCTGCCCCTTTCCACCGGGCCCATGGTGCACAGTCCCACATGGTACTTGCTGACTAGAGAAAGTGAGACTTGGACTGGGTACCGCTGACGATGGCAGAACAGTCAGATTGACATAAGTTGCCCGATGGCAGAACAGTCAGATTGACTAAGTTCAAAGCCAGTAGCATTATAGATACCTATGGCTGCTTGTGTGCATCAGCGTTCTATAACTATTACAAACAGAACCAAGAGGAGGGTATGCACCTAGTGTATGTCTCTAAGAAAGGGGAGGCCGTTAAAACACCCCCAGAGATAGAACACGTCGTTGCTAAGTTCCCTGATCTGTTCGAAGAGCCTACAGGAGTTGTAGAAAGGGAAGTTGTCCACGCTATAGAAATCATTCCAGGGAGTAAAACCCCAAAGGGAAGGATCTATAGGATGGCTCCCGCCGAGTTAGATGAACTTCGGATGAACTTCGGCGACAACTGAAAGAGCTGACAGAGAAGGGATGGATCCGGCCTAGTACTTCCCCTTACGGATCTCCAGTACTATTTGTACCAAAGAAGGGGGGTACATTGAGGATGTGCATTGACTATAGAGGCCTCAATTCCATTACAGTAAAGAACGCAGAGCCTCTACCTCGCATAGACGACCTACTGGATAGGGTGCAGGGATGCAAGTACTATAGCAAGATAGACTTGAAATCCGGCTATCATCAGATCACTATAAGACCTGAGGACCAACACAAGACAGCTTTTCAGACTCGATATGGTCTGTATGAGTTTGAAGTGATGCCCTTTGGTTTTTGCAATGCGTCGGGAACATTCCAGCACACTATGAATCGGATCTTCCATGACCATTTAGATAAGTTTGTCGTGGTTTACCTCGACGACATTCTAATCTTTAGTAAGTCTGTCGAGGAGCATGCACAACACGTTGAGACTGTACTTTCACTCTTGCGACAGCACAAGTATAAGGTTAACCTAGAGAAGTGTGAGTTTGGTCGCACTAAGATATAAGACTTGGGTCATGAAGTATCTGCGGAAGGGATTAGGCCGGAAGATGCGAAGGTGGCTAGTATAAAGGACTGGTCACGACCTCAGACTGTTACTGAGGTCAGACCTTTCTTAGGAACTTCGTGAAGAACTATTCTACAGTCGCCTCTCCTTTGACAGATCTAACTCGACTTGACACGTCGTGGGACTGATGAGTGCGAGGCTGCTTTCAAACGATTGAAGCATGCACTCATTTATCATGAGGTTCTCATGGTGCCCGATCCTCAGAAGCCGTTCATAGTGACCACTGACGCAAGCCAATACGGCATTGGCACAGTGTTGGCTCAGCAGGATGGGAAGAAGTTGAGACCGATTGAGTACATGAGCAAGAAAATGCCATCGAAGAAATTGGCAAAGTCCACCTACGAAAGGGAACTCTATGCTCTCTACAAGGCACTTGTCCATTGGAGACACTTTCTGTTGGGATGGTTCTTCTACTTGAGAACTTACCATCAGACACACAAATGGATCAAGACTCAACCGGCTCTTTCTGATGCACTCAAGCGCTGGATTGAGGTCATAGATCAGTATGACTTCAAGCTTGAGTATCTGAAGGGAGAGTACAACAAGGTTGCAGATGCGCTATCTCGTAGAGCAGACTACCTAGGGGCGCTAGTTTCCAGTTTGGAGTATCTCAGGAAGTGACTCAATCGTTGGTGGGAGCCTATCAGGAAGACCCTGTCACGATGGACATCATTCGCAAACTTCAGGCAAAAGACAAGGCCACAGAAAATGAGTTTGTGATGGTGGATGGCTTACTCTTTCTTGATAAGGCCGGGTGTAAAAGATTAGTAGTTCCATCGAGTGAGAGTTTGCGTAGTTTATTTCTAGGAGAATGTCATGACGCAACTGGACACTTTGGCTACAAGAAGACGAGTGCCAATCTAGTACAACGATTTTGGTGGCCTGGAATGCTAGATGACGCAAAGAAGTATGTAGAGACTTGTCAGGTCTGTCAGCGGGACAAGCCGCGAACTCAGGCACCGCTTGGGATGCTAAAGCCCTTACCTATCCCCGCTGTTCTAGGACAGTGTTTCCATGGATTTCATGGACACCCTGGTGACCAGTAAGAGTGGCAAGAGGCACTTCATCATCGTTCGATTCACCAAGTATGCTAGACTAGTTGCCATGCCAGAGACCACCAGGACGGACCACGTCATCAAGTTGTTTATGGACAACTGGGTGCGTGATTTTGGACTTCCAAAGTCAATCGTTAGTGACAGAGATGTCCGATTCACAAGTGAGCTGTGGAAGAAGACTGCTGAGCAGATGGGAAGTCAACTTCAGATGACTTCAGGGAATCATCCCGAAGCCAACGAGAAGGCCGAACAAATGAACAGAGTTGTACAGCACTTGCTGAGGCATTACATCAAGCCCAGCCAGGATGACTGGGATGAGAAGTTGCCTCTCATCGCCAGCCTGTACAACAATGCTGTACACAGCAGTACCGGCGTCAGTCCTAATCAGCTGCACTTGGGATGGAAGCCTAGATCAGCTCTAGACTTCCTCCTACCTGAGAACCGATCCTCTGCAACTCCAGGCACACTTGAGTATGGTGTGGAGTATAAGAAGTTGCTGCAGCAAGCTGTCGAGCACATCAAGAAATCTCAGCAAGCAATGATTGCTTCTGAGAACAAGCATCGGCGACAATCCTCATTTTAGGTAGGGGAACGTGTCTGGGTCAAGGCTAGTGAGCTAGGACAGGAATTCGGGATCTCTCGTAAACTAATGCCACAATATTTTGGTCCTTGGGAAGTCCTGGATGTAGTGGGGGATGAGATGGATGGTCCTACCTATGTTATCCATATCCCTGGACACCTATGCACTCACCCTGTCTTTCATGCCTCAAAGCTTGCACCTTTCGGTAAGACAGATCAATTCCCTTCAAGGAGATCGATGCTGCCCCCAACCATGGATGGTCAAGTGGACATCGACGACATTGTGGATCACAGAGATCTGCCTGTTCAGAAGCCATTGGGTAGAGGAAGACCTCCTAAACCCAAGAGAGAATATCGCATCAGATTCAGGCATCATACGGATCCAAAGGAAGATCGGTGGTTCACCAGAGAGGAACTGATTGACACAGCTCCTCAGGTGGTGGTTGAATATGAAAGGAAGCTGAAAGGGAAGGCACCTGCGAAGTAAGCATCTTAGCGGACTTTCGAAGCTAAGGGGGATGGAATGTGATGATTGAGCCCTCAAGAAGGGGCCTTGCCATGATGTACATGTTCTGGGCTAAGGCCCCAGCAAGCCTCGTGCCCGCCCTAAGTGAAGGCGGGCCAGCAAATCAACAAGAGCCCTCTGTGCAAACATTTCACGAAGTGTGGTCCATACAGTTGCAGCACGCCAGTTGGTTGGAGTGCACCGAGTCTCGGATCTCTGCAAATGAGGAAATCCCAGGGCCCCTGAGTTGGTTAGGCCCTGGGCACATAAACGTGAGGCCGACAATGCATGCTGGATATAGAGGCCGAAAATGCCAAAGGGAAACCGGTCCACTATCTGAATCTGGCCGCAGGCCTTGACGAAAGAGGCGCAACTGCATCTCBTGGGSCCCCAACTGCATCGGGCCTGGGTACAGGCACTGGGGCCCAGGCACAGGCTCAAGGGAGGCCGCCCACACGCAACACTGGCATATAGGCAAGCAGGGCGAGTGGGCAGGGATCTTGGCCATTGTGGGCAATACCGGCACGCTGCGCGAATGCGACCTGCTGCGCTGCGCTAGGCTGAGGTGCGAGACAGGCAGGCGCTAGGCTGAGGTGCGAGACAGGCAGGCCCCAAGGCTCCACCTTGGGCTGGGTACACAGGAGTGAGGCCGTTTTTAGGCCAGGCGTATTTTTGCGCCTTGCTGCATCAGCAGCATGGTCTGGATGCCCGATAGGGGCCCAGACCGAGTGGGCCGTTTTGAGGCCAGCATCAGGCGCGCCCAGCCCGGCCCAGCGCTACTTATAGCTGGGCAGCGGCTGGGAATACAGACAGTTTGACTAACTCACTTCTTGGGCGACACGCTGCTGGATCAGCACCGCACACGACAGCGCTGCGCTGCATTAGAGGTAGAGGAGTAGGTATGGAGACAGGGCAGAGGCCATACCTGCAGCGTTCGAGTACGTACCTGGGCGCCATAGCTGGACTTGGTTCCAGCGACCTGCTGCACAGCGTACGCTGGCGACGTCAGTACTTGGCAGCAGTTACCTGCAGGTGAGACAGTGAGGAGGACAACATCATCTTCTTCTTCTTCCATATGTTCTCGCCCTCCACCTCTTCTTCTTCTTCTTCTTCTTTCAGAGAGAGAGAGAGAGAGAGAGAGAGTTCAGGCTGAGGTTTCACGGGCATATGCCCAGGATCGGCTTCGACATTTTTTTGTGGCAGACATTGATTGGACACTCGGCCAGGGACTATTTTTTGGACTTCGCTATAGCGATCTTGGTCTTCTCCCTCGCCTCCATCTTCATCTCGCCTCTCCCCATCTCTCATCCGTGGTATCTCCCCCGCATGTGTGTGTGCAAGGATGGACCTTTCTCCTCTCTCTCACACATGTGTGGTGTATGATGGGGTGTTGCGTCAGTATCTGACAGGTCAGATCATATCTTGTTCCGCTGCTCTACATTGTGCTATTTCATATGTATCTGGATGCGCATTGCTTGTTGATGCTTGGCTGACGCTGCCTTGCCCATACGAGTCCATTTCATCACTTTGCGGATCCTTGGCTCCTCCTACATCGCCCAATTGGGCATGCATCTCTCTCTCTCTCTCTCTCTCTCTCTCTCTCTCTCTCTCTCTCTCTCTCTCTCTCTCTCTCTCTCTCTCTCTCTCTCTTCGTCGTTGATGTCTTTGTAGGTGTGTGGCGCCTTCCTCCAGTGGCGCCGCTATGGCGGACGCTTCTCCTTCAATCAGTGCAGCTTCTGCTATGGCGTGCCTCTTCTTCGCGCTATGGCGCACTACTAACGTGGCGCCCAACGACGATGGCATGTGGAACAGCGGGAACCTGCTCCGATACCAATGCAATCAGACCCGTCTTCTCACTCTTTCCGCATGCATGCAAACAGGTGGCAATCAACACTGGCGCAAGGCGCCCACACAAAGCTCAGAGATATTGCAACCGAGAACACAGTTCAGATACAAACTCGCTTTGAATTAGCTATGGCGCCTGAGCGCCTACACTTCACTGTTCCGAATCTGTATTCACAGCAAATGTTCACACACACTCCACTCTGGACCTCCCTGGATGTCCTACGCACACTCACTCTGTATCGTACACACACACACACACACACACACACACACACACACACACACACACACACTGGAAACTAACTCTAAGCTATGGCTGCTATGGCCGCCTTCTACCACTAACTACAAGCAGCGATGGCCGCTCTATCTTCCTTGCAGCCCACTTCAACTTCGGGCATCTGCAGACCACCTCTGTTGGTCGCTGGTCTGCCCCTTTCCACCGGGCCCATGGTGCACACAGTCCCACATGGTACTTGCTGACTAGACAAAGTGAGACTGGGACTGGGTACCACTGACTAAGCAAAGTTGGACTACCTACTTGCTCACTTGCCTCTGGCCTAACATGTAAAACTCTCGAAAGGCCACTTTCGGACCTTCCGGAAGTCTGTGGACTTGGCCTTTCGGAACTGTAGCAGCTATGACCTTGACCTTTCAGACTTGTAGCAGCTACGACCTTGACCTTTACACAGCTGCGACCCCCACTTAACAGACCTACGGATCGAAACCCGACAACTACTTAGTCCTACGACAGACAGCAGTCAACTACCAAGACACAGGTCGTGGGTTCAACACACAGGGTCGACTTGATACTGTATACGGGTGAGTATAGGGCTAGGGATCGAGCCCTGGGATCTGCATCTGCTACTGCAAAGGTGAAAAACGTTTCATGATTAGCTCTTCCCTTGTAAAGCAACTCTCCTTTCAGACCGCTTTCATAGTGTAGGACCACTTGAGGTGCAGACCTGATTAGCTCTTCCCTTGTAAGCCACTCATCTTCTTTAGGGTTTAGATGACCCTCGAAAGCCAACATGCACTGCATCTGTGGCTTGGGTGGCCTTCCTCTGCCACGTGACTTCTGCACAATGTAATAACCTGCTAATTGCAGACTGTGAAACCTGTGCTTTTCTGAGTTTTTGTCACCATTCTGTGTGCTTGTGGGGATCTGGTGTCTGAGTCCGTGTACTGTGTCCGGCTATCTGAGTGCCTGTGTGTGCGTGCATGTGGTTGGTGTGTGAGTATGTGTGTGTTTTGATCCACAGGCCAGGACTTGTACAGCGGGCAGTTTGGAAGGGAGGGTAGGCCCGTGGTAGCCAAAATCAAGTAGCAGTGGGCAGTAAGCAGAAAAGGAGAAAAAGGTAGTACCTTTGGGTAGGCCGAAGTAGTGCCCTGAGGACTAGTACATCTAGGGATAGGTTCTGGTAGGTATCGGCCTGAACGAGTCCAAGTCTAGCTCCTACCCGTGGGATATCAGCCTGCAATGATGTTCCCACCAAAACGGAATGGGACTGGTAGCGCCTAGAGGCAGTGCTGGTTGGAAAGTCACCACGGAGTGAGGACAGCAGACAAGTATATGAAGATGAGCGGTGAGTTGCTCCGCCTCATTCTTTGCAAGGCCAGGCAGCAATGCTGCTGGACTGGGAGCTTGGCGAGTGGAGCGCCAAGCAGAAGCAGCAAGATGGAAGTGCCACTCACCCTGGCTATGATATTTAGAGCCAGGGCGATGATGGAGAAGGGCATGGCTATGGAGGGTGGAAGGAGGAGGAAGAAGGTGAAGGCTTATCTTGGTGGCTATAGTAAAAGGCGAAGGCTTACCTTCGTGGCTATGGTGGATTGCATCTTCACTTGGAAAGCCTCTGGTTGGGGTTCCGATGTATGGACTCCAAATGCTGAAGTAGGCTTGGTGGTAGAAAAGGGAGGAGCCAAATGAGCTTTCCATTGTCCTTTAAACACCCGGGCTAGGCCTGGATGAGCCGCCATAGCCCAACCAAGTAGAAGTAAGAGGTGTAGGAGGCTTGAGATGCACTTCCTGTGATGCCGGCAGTAAGGGGGAGATTCAGACATTTGATTCTGGCTCATTCATTCATTGTTATTGTTTATTATTATTAACCAGTGTTGGACCCCCCGACCCGCCGACTGATCGGCTGGTTGGCACCTACCGGTCGGGGGTCATCGGCACCCCGCAAAATAATAATAATAATAATAATAATATGCCAATATGGCCCATTCCCATGCCCGTAGTGCACACAGTCCCATGCGGTACTTGTTTGACTGGACTAGGACTGACTGGGACTGGGACTGCTGACTCAGCACGGGTAGACTCCACCACTTGCTCACTTGCCTCAGCCTAAACGTGAGCAACTTCGAAAGACCACTGCTAGGACCTTCCGGAAGGCCGTGGACTTGGCCTTTCGTTACTGTAGCAGCTACGACCTTGACCTTTCAGGACTGTAGCCACTACGACCTTGACTCTTCAGAAGCTCTACAGCTACGACTTCCAGAACTGCCTAAGACTTCTACTTGACAGGTCTACAGATCGAACCCCTGCTACCTACGGACCCTACGACAGTCTACCAACTGTTACAAATACACAGGTCACAGGTTCAATTCTAGGGGTCAACACAAATACTGTACACAGGTAACGTGATGACTAGGGATCGAGCTCTGGGATCTGCATCGGCTACTGCGAACAGGTGAATACCGTTTCACTCCTGCCGGCCTAAATTCGAGGTCTTCCGAGAATAACTCAGTCCAAGGCCGGACCTTTTCCTTTCTTATCTCTCTCATAGGCTCTTACTATGTCGGGAGCTGTTTCTAGAAGTTCTGTTCCAGTAAACCAGCGGACGTCCTCTGGCTCCTGATCAGCAAATCGGACCTAAAATTGTTTCTGTGGACGACCTCTACCTCCTGTTCTAAACACATCTTCACCTACGATGCTGTACCTCCCATCCATGTCTGGAGGGATCATGGACCGTCTAGATGGGAACTGCTGACTTGTGAACTTGCTCCAGTATCTTGTTCATTTGATCAATCTGACCGTTAGTCTCTGGATGACGGTCAGACGACATCAACAACTTGGATCCATAGACTTTCATCAGTTCCTGCCAGTTCTGACTTGTAAAGCGGCTATCTCTATCGCTAACTATAGACAACGGGATGCCATGCTCACTAACCCAAAAATCAAAAAAACTTCTGGATTACTAACTCAGTACGTGCCTCTGCAGGCAAAGGAACAAAAACAGCGTATTTGCTAAATCTGTCAACTATGACCATGACTTGGCTCTTGCCGTGCCTACTCTTGACTTGAGTATCCATAAAGTCAATGGACACAGAGTCTCCGGGCTGGTCAGGAATAGGCAGGGGTCTGAGAAGACCTAGAGGGGCACGCGTAGTAGTCTTGTTCCTCTGACACACTTTGCAACTGCGAACATACTCTACGCAGTCGGCTTTCATTTCTGGCCAAATATAGACGTGCATTAGATTGGCTAAATTCTTTTGCCAACCGAAATGTCCCTCTTTGTCGTGGCATTCCCCTAGGATCAAACTACGGATCGCCTCGCTGTTAGGGACACACAGACGGTCTACTACATTAGTCTTCTCAAATAGTAACCCCTCTGTAGTGCGGTAATCTGGTTCAGTCTCTGGGGCCTCCTTAACTCTCTTGAGGAGGTCGCTATAGATAGGGTCCTGCGCATACTCCTGTCTAACTTTCTCCTGAAGGTCACTCCTTATAACCAGATAGTGGACTATAGCTCCAAAGTAGTCTGATCTCCTACTTAGAGCATCCGCAACTACATTGTACTTGCCTTTAACAGGCTTGAGCTCGAAGTCATATTGGTCTATCTCAACGGCCCACCTAGTCAACTTAGGTGTCATCTTGGCCTGTGTCTTCAACCATCTAAGGGTCTCATGGTACGAATACACCTTGAAGTGCCTCCCAAGCAGGTAATGCTTCTAGTGCTCTAAAGCCTGCTTGAGAGCGTAGAGTTCTCTCTCGTATGTCAAGGTAGCTACCTTCTCTGAGGGCATCCTCGCTGACATGAACTCTACGGGTCTGTAGCCATTGTCGTCGTCCTGCTGTAATACGGCGCCTATTCCATACTGACTCGCGTCTGTGGTGACGACAAATGGCAAGGACGGATCTGCTACTTTGAGGACATGGTACTCTATCAACGCGCGCTTTAACTTCTTTAGCGCAGACCTGCAGTCTTTATCTCATTGCCAGATTGCCTCTTTCTTGAGCAACCTGCGAAGGGGAGCGGCGATAGTCGAGAAGTTCCTCACGAACTTCCTATAGTAGTTAGCCAAACCTAGGAGCGATCGCAATTCCGTTAATGTGCGGGGCGTCGACCAATCTCTAATCGCCGTTATCTTACTGTCCGCAGGCTTAATGCCATCTCCGTCTAACACGTGGCCCAAGTACAAGACTTGTGTCTTGGCCCGCTCACACTTCTTCGCGTTGATCTTGAAGTTAGCCTCTCTTAGCTTCTCCAAGACCTGCCTCAAATGACCCTGATGCTCTTGGAGGGTCCTACCGAACACTAAGATGTCATCTAAACACACTACGAGAAATCTATCTAACCAAGGCCTAAATAGATTATTCATACAGCGCTGGAATGTAGCAGGCGCGTTGGTAAGTCCAAAGGGCATCACTATAAACTCGTAATGCCCATTTCGAGTCCAGAATGCAGTCTTGTACTGGTCATCAGGATGGACCTCTATCTGATGATACCCGCATAGTGCGGTTGTCTCTAATGCCCATTCTCTAGGCGGAAATACGCCTGGACTCCGTCTACGTAGTCCTCAACACGCATAGTGCCCATTGAATACGCCTGGACTCCGTCTACGTAGTCCTCAAGGCGGAAATACGC
>BFEA01000335.1:375471-403492 GCA_003427395.1 Chara braunii
CTCTCTCTCTCTCTCTCTCTCTCTCTCTCTCTCTCTCTCTCTCTCTCTCTCTGTGTGTGTGTGTGTGTGTGTGTGTGTGTGTGTGTGTGTGTTCCTGTCTCGTGAGCGCGCGCACACACACACGCACACGCACACGCACACGCACACACACACACACACACTTTCATGTATGTTTTTCTTTCAGTTCTTCTGTATGCCTTGCTGTTTTTGTAAGTCTTTCTTCCTGGATGAGAATGCTGGATATGGGTTGCTGAACTCTGCGCTGATGAGCGCTGGTGACTGGAACTCTGAAACTGTTTAATAGGATAATTCATTGGAAATTCTAAGCTGCACTAATTTGGACTTTGCATCTCTGGTCTCCAGTGTGGATTTGTGTGATCTCTCGATGTGTATGTGCTTGAGGTGACGAACAATGTGGTTCAATGCAATTGGTATCAGAGCTGGTACTCGCTGCATCCGCTGTTGGTGATTGCTGGCAAGATTAAGGCCGGCGAGAAGGGATCTGGAGTTTGACATTGGGGTTGGAGGCCGAAGGAGAAGTGGTCGATAGTGGGGGACGTTGAGTACATGAAACAGTTTTCACCTTCACAGTAGCAGATGCAGATCCCAGGGCTCGATCCCTAGCCCTGTACTCTCTCATGTACAGTATCAAGTCGACCCTGTGTGTTTGAACCCACGACCTGTGTCTTGGTAGTTGACTGCCGTCTGTCGTAGGTCTAAGTAGTTGTCGGGTTTCGATCCGTAGGTCTGTTGAGTAGGGGTCAAAGCTGTGTAGGGGTCATACTTGTTGCAATTCTGAAAGGGCAAGGTCGTAGCTGCTACAAGTCTGAAAGGTCAAGGTCGTAGCTGCTATAGTTCCGAAAGGCCAAGTCCACAGACTTCTGGGAGGTCCGGAAGTGGCCTTCCGAAGAGTTGCTCGTGTTAGACCAGAGGCGAGTGGCCAAGTGGGTAGCCCAACTTTGCTTAGTCAGCGGTACCCAGTCCCAGTCTCACTTTGTCCAGTCAGCAAGCACCATGTGGGACTGTGTGCACCACGGGGCCGGTGGAAAGGGGCAGACCAGCGACCAACAGAAATAAATCAAGAGGCAGTGTCCAGCCATCCATTCATTCTGCGTGAGCCATGCGGAAGCGCTGCCCGAGCGTCTTGTGCGAGGTGGTCTGCAGATGCCCGAAGTTGAAGTGGGCTGCGAGGAAGATAGAGTGGCCATCGCTGTTTGTAGTTAGTGGCACGGCGGCCATAGCTGCCATAGTAAGCGATAGTTAGTAGCGAGACTGTGTGTGTGTGTGTGTGGTACAGAGTGAGTGTGCGTGGGACATCCAGGGAGATCCAGAGTTGAGTGTGTGTGAACAGTCGCTGTGAATACAGAATCGGGAGAGTGAAGTGCAGGCGCTCAGGCGCCATAGCCAATTTGAAGCGAGTTTGTATCTGAACTGTGCTCTTGGCCGTAATATCTCTGAGCTTTGTGTAGGCGCCTGGCGCCAGTGTGGATTGTTTTCTGTTTGCATGCATGCGGAAAGAGTGAGAAGACGGGTCTGATTGCATTGGTATCGGAGCAGGTTCCTGCTGTTCCACGCGCTATTGTCATCACCAAAAGGAGGCGCACGCCAGTTGGGCGCCATAGCAGCAGCTGCACTGCCGAAGAAGAAGAGTCCGCCATAGCTGCGCCGTTGAAGGAAGACACTGCACACCTGCAAAGACAACGAAGAGAGAGAGAGAGAGAGAGAGAGAGAGAGAGAGAGAGAGAGAGAGAGAGAGAGAGAGAGAGAGAGAGAGAGAGAGAGAGAGAGAGAGAGAGAGGAGCGATACAAGATTGGTTGTGCGGTTCAAAAAGAAGGTGGTGGCCATAGCACCTGAGCTCGGACACGGAGAGGACGAAGAAGAAAGAAGACCGAGTGAAGGAGGAAGGAGAGACGAAGGAGGAGAGAGAAGCCATAGCCGAGGAAGAGAAAGGAGGGACGAAGAAGGACAGAAGACATAACCGAGGAATTGAAAGGAGGGACGAAGAAGGAGAGACAAGCCATAGCCAGGGTGAAGGAAGAAAGAAGGAAGGAGAAAGAAGGAGAGAAGCGAAGGTTGGTGCGAGAGAAGGGGTCGGCAGCCATAGCCGAGTTGAGTGTTGACCGAAACGTTGACTGGAGAGTTGACCGGGGGTGACCGAGGTGTTGACCGAGGTGTTAACCAGCGTTGACCAAGGCCATGCCCGGGAAGTTGACCGACATTGACCAGCGTTGACCGGAGTTGTTGACCACTAAATTGAGCAAGCTGGAGTTGGTATAATCTTGCCAAGCCTTCAGCCTATCCCCTCGCCCCATGGATGTGCACTCACCCCATGGTACTTGCTGAGTCTCTCTGTCTCTTCTTTCTACATTGAGTCTCTTCTGTCCAGGTGAAAGGAACTCTCATGCATGAGGTCATAGAGCTGCGTTGATCAAACCCACACGGACTGAGTAGGGATTAAGTCCATGTTTGACGACTAACTGACCCGGACGACAAACCCTCCCTAGGACCGGTACAGTCCAGCAGGCTGCTATGTGTGGCATGGTAGGCCCAAAATCTGAGCTGTGGGCTGCACAACCAGCTGTCTAAGTCTTGAGAGGACTTGCTGATCACGTCGTCTTGTTTGCGACGTTAAAGAATTCTTGAGGAGTTATGGGGGATCTCGTTAAATGCCTCCTGATCGGCATTGAAGTCCTGTAGTGACAGCTTAGTAGTAGGTCAAGTCTAGAGACCATAGTTGACGAGGTCCTACACGGATCCTGTAGTCCTTAGAGAGTCGGTCAATCGGTGAGTAGGTCTAAGTGGTGAGGAGTGGGACAGTCTCTTGTCGTGCACCTATCACTATGGATGACTATCCGATGTACGACCTGCTCGTGGGGTTCTCCCTCTCCTCTGGGGAACCCTATAGCGTCTCCTTTTTCTGTTAGGCTTCTGGAACACGTTCACCTGTAGAATTGAGACAAGGGGTGGTACTAGCACCACTCTTTACACCAAGGAGCAAGAGGAGGAGGCCGCAAAGATTTTGGCTGAGCAGAAGGACAAAAAGGCGAAGAGGGAGTTGGTCAAGCAGGCCAAGAAGTTGGCCTTACAGGAGGAGCAGGCAAAAAAGAAGAAGCAGTGGGAAGAAGAAATGGAGAGGCTGAAGAAGGAAGAGGAAGAGAAGCTAAAGGCGGTGGAAGGTGGAGGAAGAAGTGCCCCTGGTAAGAAAGGTTACAAGAGAAAGAGGGGAATCGAGTGGCACGAAGACATAAGAACAGTGTCTGAGTGGGTTGCGGATCTGTCCTTGGGAGAAGAAGAAGAAGTGATGTTGTATGTCCCCGGGGCAGAGGAGGAGGCGGTGATGAAAGAGTAAGAGGCGGAAGAGAATCCTCTACGCCGCCAGACCATGAACGAAGAGAAGAGATTAGAATGGAAATTGGGCCTCACAAGGGAGAAGAGTCAACGGATGGAGGCGGCGGACAATATGGCGCAGGAATTGAAGATGGTGGAGGAGCAGAGGACACAGATGGAGAGGCAAGCAGACTTGCAGGGGAAGATGGAGAATATGGCTAGGAATATCGAACTCCTGGCAAAAACACAGCAAGAGCAGTATCAGTTTGTTAGGGGCCAGGACATAGTCTTGCAGTCTATACGGTTGGGATTTAGATAATTCGCGAGCGAGATGATGATGAATGTAGGCAAAGAGATGAAGGCGAGAGTAGAAAATACAGAGCGCTTCTGCACGGGCGCAATAGAGGGTGCCAAGCTGGCAGCTCCAAAGGAGGAAGAAACACGCCCACATAGAGACCCAATCAAAGTTAAGTTCTTTGATTCCTACAGTGGGAAGAAGGGGGAGAACTTTGACGATTGGGAGGCAAACATTAATTCTTATGTTCACCTCTAGAAGATTATGCCTAAGGAGCAGGTTCTCATCGCCTTCCATGCTCTCAAGGATGAAGCAGCAAGCTTTGCCAGATCACTCGCCCGCGCTGCTAACTGCGAAAATAAACTCCACGAACACCCCCCTGAAATAATTCTTCAAGTTGTTGTGTGAGAGATTTGTCGATGCCATTAGAGGGATTAGGGCCTCTGATAAACTCCGAACCGTTCACCCGCGCCAATGGAAGAGTGCTAGGGCACTCAAGGGAGTAATGGATGCGTTGGTTGCCGTTCCTGGCCATGGGGTCACTGAGACCCAATTGGTTCAGTTGCTTTATCGTGCCATGCCCAAGCCCTTGCGCGGGCATTTATTTGAAAACAACAAGGAGTCTACTATGACCTACGATACATTGAGTAGGGAAGCAGAGACTTTCGAGGCCCAGTCCATGCCAGCATCCACCTCCTGGCACAAGGACCTAGACAAGGGCCAAAAATGGAAAGGTCGTACCATCTTTGGCCAAGTCAGGGCCAAGGATCATTTGATCCTTACCTTAGATGAGGGTGGTATGGAAGAGGTCCCATACAGCCAGATAGAATGGGGCCTGGAGGAGGAGGATAGTGGCAATGGTCAGGGGAGGACTTACGCTGCTATTGCGGCAGGAGGCCGCAAGGAAGAGGAGGAGGACGGGGCCAAGGGGGCCGGGCCTCCGGTGGTCGAGGCCTGAGCGATCAGGGGTTTGGCTGTAGAGGTGACCGTCAAGAGGGAGGCAGGGGTCAAGGTGCCCCACAAAACCGCTCTCGTTACAACCAATCACCTTTCGGGAGGGGTGAACGGCACCTTGGCCTGCCGCAAGGCAGACCCTGGGAATCACTGGGGATAGAACAAACTTTGTGGCAAAAGAAAATAGACGTGGATCAATACATCTTCTGCGGTGATCCGGGGCATATCATTAAGTACTGCCCCAAATACAGAGAAGCCCGGCGAGCTGTTGCAGAGGCAGCAAAAGGCAACCGCCGGTGGGGGTTGCAACTGCCCTTACCCCTAGACCATGCGGAGAAGAGTGCACTCACCACAGAGAAACTCCCAAACCGCATGTGTCTATGGCAGAGGTTGCTGGCAAGTGCCTAGGGAGCTGTTCAGAGACTGCATGTGTTAGAGTCTCTCTAGGCACTTCCCTCACAGGTCTGGCGGAGGAGCTGAAGGAGAGAATGCCGGTCCGGGCCAAGATGAAGTTCGATGGTAAGGGACAACTAGTTCTAGTAGATGTAGACGTCTTTAGAGGAAGGGTAGGGGCCCTTATAGATAGTGGGGTCACCCGCAGTTATATGAGTAGAAAAGCGCTGCAAAAGTTGAAACTCAATCTAAAGGTCCAAAAGCTAGAAGATCCTATAGTCAGTATCCTCGCAAACAATCGCACTATGCGAGTCGAGAATTACGTCAAGGGAGTCCAAGCACATTTTTGCCTAGAGAAAGATGGGAAAGTAGAGAGAGTTCTCCATTCCCTAACTCTCCTCGATCTCCCATTTGATATGGTCCTCGGAATGGATTGGGGAGAGGCAGCAGGGGCCACACTCCATCTCAAAGAGCGCGTGTAGGCTCCCTAGCCCATCAGGCGAAGCTCAGACTGCTCACCTGTTCCATGTTTCAGGAGTAGATAACCCTCTAGCACATTGCAGTCTCATTGCTCCCGCGTTCGCGCGATTAGTGAAGGAGCAATTAGAAGAATAGGTTTTTGTAGCCTATGTTAGGCCTGTCACTGAGCCTAAGGGAGAGGAACCCACTAACCCAGTTATTGCCAAGCTGCTGCATGAGTATGCCAATTTGTCTGAGCCGCCTACAGGAGTAGTCCAATTCAACATCTTATTGAGATAGAGCCTGACAGTAGGACTCCTAAGGGGGGCATCTATAGAATTTCCCCAAGGGAGTTGGAGGAGTTGCGCAAACAGTTAGATGAGCTCCTCGAGAAGGGTTGGATTAGCCCCAGCTCATCTTCGTTTGGAGCACCTATTCTGTTTGTCCCCAAGAAGGAGGGAAAGCTTCGAATGTGCATTGACTATAGGGGTCTTAATGTCGTCACAGTAAAGAACGCAAAACCATTGCCCCGTATAGATGATCTCTTAGATCGGGTGCAGGGCTGCAAGTACTTCTCTAAGATAGACTTGAAGTCTCGCTATCATCAGATAGAGGTACATCCTGATGATCAGTACAAGACAACATTCAGGACTAGGTATGGGTACTACGAGTTTATAGTGATGCCCTTCGGACTAACCAATGCGCCAGCCAAGTTTCAGCGTTGTATGAACGATTTATTTAGGTCGCGGCTAGGTAGATTTGTAGTTGTATATCAAGATGACATTCTAGTATTTAGCAAGACCCTCCAGGAGCATGAGGGTCATCTGAGGCAGGTCTTGGGAAAGCTGAGAGAAGCTAATTTCAAGATCGACGCGAAGAAGTGCGAGTGGGCCAAGACGCAAGTTTTGTACATGGGCCACGTCTTAGATGGAGATGGCATAAAACCTGAGGACAGTTAAATAGCAGCGATCAGAGATTGGCCAACGCCCCACACATTGACAGAATTGCGGTCGTTCCTAGGCTTAACAAACTACTATAGGACGTTCGTGAGAAACATCTCTACCATTGCTGTACCACACACACACACACAGTCTTCGCAGATTGCTAAAGAAAGAAGCAATCTGGGAGTGGGATAAAGACTTTACGTCAGCCCCGAAAAAGTTGGAGCAGGCCTTGATAGAGTACCCAGACCTTAAGGTAGTCGATCCATCTTTGCCCTTTGTTGTCACTTCTTATGCCAGTCAGTATGGTATATGTGTTGTCTTACAACAAGATGATGGCAATGGGTATAGACCCTTAGAGTTCAGGTCTGTTAGGATGCCTTCAGAGTAGGTAGCGACATCTACCTACGAGAGGGAACTCTACACTCTCAGGCAAGCATTAAATCACTGGAAGCACTACTTGCTTGGGAGGCATTTCAAAGTATATTTAGACCACGAGACGTTGAGGTGGCTAAAGACGCAAGCCAAGATGGCACCTAAGCTTACTAGGTGGGCTGCAAAGATAGACCGGTCTGACATTGAGCTCAAGCCAGTTAAAGTATAATGTAGTTGTGGACGATCTAAGTAAAAGAGTTGATTACTTTGGAGCGATAGTACACTATTTGGATATAGGGAGAGACTTGCAACAAAAAGTCAAGGAAGCGCATGCGCAGGACCCTATTTATAGTGATCTCCTCAAGAGAGTTACAGAGTCTCCAGAATCAGGACCGCACTACAGTTGGGTTATTGTCCAAGAAGACTAACGTAACTAACCATTTGTACATTCTCAACAGTGAAGAGATCCGTAGTTTGATCTTAGGGGAATGCCATGATATACAGGGACATTTTCGTTGGCAAAATACATTAGCCAACCTCATTAGCACATATACATGGCCTGGCATGAAGGCTGACTGCATAGAGTACGTAGGCAGACCACTACGAGAGCCCCTCTGCGTCTTCTCAGACCACTACCTATTCCCGCTGGACCCGAAGATTCTGTGTCTATTGACTTTATGGATGTTGGGGTCAAGAGTAGGCATGGCAAGAGCCAAGTCATGGTTATAGTTGATAGATTTAGTAAATATGTCGTTTTTGTTCCTTTGCCCTCAAAGGCACGTACAGACTTAGTCATAGACAAGTTCTTTGATCATTGGGTTAGTGAGCATGGCCTACCACTATCGATAGTTACTGACAAAGTCACCAGGTTCACTAGTCAGAACTGGCAGGAACTTACGAAAGTCTACGGCTCTAACTTGTTGATGTCATTTGGCCGTCATGCAGAGACTAACGGTCAGACCGAACAAATGAACAAAATCCTGCAATAAGTTTTTAGAATGTATATTAGACCCGATCAAGTCAACTGGGACGAGATGCTCCCAAAGGTAGCCAGAGCGTACACTCCTGGAGCGACCTCATGGAGCGTTGTCGGGCGCATCGGTGCGGCACCGCACGCGGCAGCTCGGGACCCTCTCGGCCGCGTCACGCAGGAATTGGACCAACCTCGTTGCGAACACACAAGTGGAGCTTCCTTAGGCGGCTCCGGCCGAGTGCGCCAGCCATACCTCTCGCGAGCCCCTACGACAGGATAGGGCCTACGCGAGGCACAACTTACCTCCACCTCACGGGAGCTGTCACCTCCCTTCGGTGGGCGTATCCCCGCCGAGCTACCAGTCCACAGTACGAAAGCTAATTAGTTGCAATCACAGAGGTGGACCAGCCGAGGGCGTTCCTCGTTCGCTGTAGCATAGGGGGTACGCGCAGTAATACGCCTATCGGACCTGCACGCGAACCAACGTCTTGGGGGGGCTGAGGTCCCAAGCGTGGCCCGACGTCGGTCGACTAGGACGCATCCCACACACCACGCGCACACCACTTTACGAACACAAAAATAAAACACACACACACACCCGAAACGACACAACACAAACAACGCGACAACTCTCCTAGCCCCTCGGTAGCTAACCCATAACTTTCCAACGCGAAAATCGAATAGGTGTCGCGTGCGAGACTCGGTATCAAACCACGCGGACGCAGGGCTAACTCATGTCGACTCGCAATGCAAGCGTACTCAAGCAGTCGCGATGATGGCGTACCATGTAGTACCCGTACTCGCGCGGCCCTCGTTAATCTCGAGGGTCGCATTCGACACTCAAGTGTCGGCTGACACACGCCTTGAGGGTTAATCTCTCGACGTTGGACAACCGTCATGCGCAGTTGAAGACCACACACCCTCTTCTGCACTCTGTGCACAGTGGGTGGTACACAGGTCCATACCTGTGGTGGCAGTCGCCTCTTACTGCCCTGGAGATGAGTCCCACTCCGGGCCTGGGCGAAAGTCAAGGGGTTTGAATTTGACAGCTGCCACGGACTACAACGTCCAACCACACAAACTCAAAAAAGCAAGGGTAAAAAGTGAACCTCCCTTCCCTCTCGAGACATAATCCAGTTAACCCTTATTCACACTCATAGTGGGTCTCTCAAATACTCAGGGCACTTATAAATATGTAAGGGTTGATTAAATAGGACAATCACTTCTCACACTCACAGTGAGGCTCCTCTCAGCCATATATGTATGAAATCGCAGGCAATCACATCCAGAGTCCGAACCACAACCATACCTGCAATCACATCAAAGATTCAACCAGAAGTCCATGCACTACACGAGGTCAACTTCAACCATTCCTCGCACTCATACCCCTCGCTTTAGCCATACAAGCCTCACTCGTGCAACTCTTAAATAAATACTCAGTACTTTTGTTGGATGGCCATTCAATAAAGTCCGGGTAAAAACACAATAAAACAATTCAAATCTCAAGGCTAAAGCCTTTAGGTTGAGTGGCAGGGGTGGATTGGAGTTTAATCGTAAACCGACGAATCGACAACCGACCTGTTATCAGTGATAACAGAAGATGATCCTCGTAGGATCAAGCTGAAACTAGTCCAAGTCCTGAATCAATCGACCAAGAAGACCTGTAACACAAGACAGGTTAACCCCCAAGCTAAAATCATAAGTGTATGGAAAATACAACTCCATAACACATTCTCACCAAAAATCCTTCTAATTGACTAAGCCTGAATCTACCTTTAAGCAGTGCCCAAAGCAAAGGTAGACCCTGACATAATCCCCCCTATACAGAGTGGATCGCCAGAATCGCCACCTGTCAAAATATAATCTATCTCCTTTAAACTAAGAAAATTTTGGCAACGCTTCCCGTAGGAAAAGTGCCTTTTCAGAATTTATATCCGCCCGAATATGAAAACAGAAATAGTCTTTGACTTTCCAAAGTCCAATTTTTGTCTAACTCCCTGAATTAGCAAAAATTTGGGCACCACTCCCTTTAGAAAAGGAGACTTTCCATATTTTTACTAAGTCATATATGAACTTTAGACAAGTTGAACTTTGAAAAGTCAATAATTGACTAACTAGTTGAACTTTGAAAAGTCAAGAATTGACTAACTCCCTGGATTTGTAAAAATTTCGGCAGCGCTTCCCGTAGAGAAAGTAGCTTACCAAAACTTATACAAATCCAAGTATAACAAAAGATCTCAGATAATGCGAGAATTGATCTAAGTAAAACAAACTTAGCCCAGAAAATGCAGGAATTGAACTAACTCCTATCGCTCTAGCACGTGGCGAGCAACTACAGCAACTACCTGTCAAACTGAAACTCACACCAAGTAGTAGCCTCCCTCGGCCACATGCAGGCCAAACCACAAAGGTAAGTACTCTCGCCACCCCAAGTCAACCTTTCACACCAAGTAGTAGCCTCCCTCGGCCACATGCAGGCCAAACCACAAAGGTAAGTACTCTCACCACCCCAAGTCAACCTTCGCAAACAATAGTTCGTAATCTCTCGATGCTTTATTCCCTTATACCCATCTTACATAGGGCATAAAATCAAGCCGTCCAATCTTATGGAACCTGCCTAACTCAGCCATCGAGTATACACGAACAGGTTGCACAACCACTTCTCTCTTCCTTTTGGGGCATATGACTAAGCCGTTCATCTTAGAACAAGGCTCAACCGCCCTGAACTGTTTAATATCCAAATTATATATACCTCTCAGAGCTTGGTGTTCAAAAGTTGGGCATAGGACTGAGCCGTTCATCTTATAACAAGGCCTAGCCTGCCCAGGGTTACCTTCAATTATACTCACTTCACTTTATGATAAGCTATAGCCAGGCCGTCCAATCTTATGGAACCCATGCCTAACTAGCCTGTTCATAAATAGGATAGTATAAAATATAGCCAAAATTAAACCCTTTGGGTTCCAGCATGTTCAAGGCATTGGGCCAGACCGTCCAATCTTATGGAACACAGCTGGTCCTTTGCCAGGTTCGTTTCTCTCAGATCCCACCGTGTGCGGCGTGAGTCCAAGGCCATCCAATCTTATGGACATGCCCTGCCCCCAACGGGAATGACTCCCTCAGAATGAAACAGGAAGGGGCTGAACCGTCCAATCTTATGGACTTGCTCAGGCCTCCTCGATCAAAAACAAAAAAAGCAGAACAAACCCCAATCAAACATGGCAACCAAACCTTCCAATCTTATGGTACAGGTTCGGCCCCTGAAAAGTCAGCCTCAGTCAAACCCTCACAGTTCAGAGCAATCAGACCGTCCAATCTTATGGAACTGGTCTGACTCTCCATGCAATTCAAAAATAAACACAGTGGTCAGGCCGTCCAATTTTATGGAACTGGTCTGACCCCATAGGACCCTGTCAACCTCAAGCAAAACCACCTTTCACCCGCCCTTCCCCCAGATGTAGCCCTTTGTGTTCACAATCTGCGTTTAGGCAATCAACAAAAGTGAAACTGCGATTACACACACATTCCTTTACTTTGTCTCACTTGTGTCCTGTCAGTCAAACCAAAGTCAAAATAGGGGCGCATGCGGCATACTTAGTCAAACATAATCAGGGGTACAGATAGGGGTTATACTGGGGCATACAAGGGGAAGTAATGGTTACCTCTCAATTCCCTGCCTCCAGAACTCCTCCCGAGTTTCGGCAGAGCTCCCGCAATCAATGGGGCAAACCTCCCACAGAGGCCTTGGCGCGGATTACGGGTTGCAATCCAGCCTGCCGCCTTACCCTCAGAACCGTCAGACCAAACTTAGAGGAAGAAGGGCAGAAGCAGGGGCATTTAGTCTCTCAGATACCAGAGGGGTGCACTCAGACTCGCAGGAGAGGGTCTTGATATCTTCACTCGCCTGAGGGCCCCGCAATGGCGGCCAATGTAACAGCTGGGTCACCCCGAAAACGAACAGCTGAGCGCAGCTCTCCTGACGAACTCCCAGATTACGGCAATAACCCCTTTCTCCACCACCTCTTCAAGCTGTGGCAGCAGCCTCACTCCCAGTTCGACCACTTCCCCAGACTGTCGCCGCAGCCCCCCCCCTTTTCACCGCCCCGATTTCTTCCCTTCCTATTCAGTCTACTAGGATTACGTGCGAGCGAACCTCCCGCGAAGTGCCCATATGCACAGCAATAACTGTCGCGGCAACATACCCATCAGCTACGAACATCACAGTGTCAGGCTAGGTGATACTCAGCGAGGTGTACTGCAACCTTACACGCCGCCCAGTGGTAAGAACAGACTGGAATAGTGAAGAAGAAACCAACGTCAAACTGCATAGCTCACAACAGAAGCCGGGGAACCAATAGTGCTGCCTGTACCAGACTCCAACCCTTGAAACATCAACTGCCGCTACGGCACTCTCCTCTGTGTTTCCAGCCCTAGCCTGCAGTCGAGTCTGGGTAACCTTGGAAGGCACAGTGCTACCCACTGTCAGACAAGAGGTGCATACCCCCTTTGTCAAGCAGCAAAGCCGAGGCTGTGACAGACGCACTTTGACAAGTAAGCCTGTAGTCCTTCAGCCTCCCTCCCCTTTTGCTGCTCCGTGCGATAGGACAAGCAACACCCCGGCCAATAGGTGTTTCTCCAGCTTGCTGCTCACGTCTTCGAGGACGCTCCACGGTTCAAGTGCCCCAGCCAACAGGTGAGTACCCCTCCTGCACGACCGACTTCACACTACTCCTACACGTAAGTTCTCAGCCCTGTGCCTGCCCCCGCGCCGCTCCCGTCCGATACTACGAGCAGGATCGAACAAGTTACTGCTAGAACCTGAAGATATGCATTGGTTCCCAGCCTGACGTCCCCACTCGAGCCCAACTCTCTACAGGTAAATTTCCAACCCCGTAGCCTGGCTTGCGCCGTTCCCTACTGCTGAAGGGGAAAAATCGAGTGAATCTTTCATTTAGGCGTGGTCAGGTGCATCCGAATCGTGCCCGCTGGTGAGCTCTGCAGCCCGACACTGCCTCTCAACTTTCCTGTTTATCCCGCACCGCCAAATCGACCAGGCTAGTCTCTCCCTCTATCTCTCTCTCTCTATGCGCAGCGCAGCCGGCCTCATGCTACCTCATGCTACCTCCACCGATAGGATGGGTAAGAGCGAAAGACTATTATGCTAGAATATGGAAAAATGCATCACTTACCTCCTGCGCAACTTCAATCCGATTCTGTGCAAAAAAACTAACCTCCACGACTCGGATCTATCTCCATCATTAGATTCGCAGTAGGGCAGAACCTCTAAATCCAAACTTTTCTCGCTCAATTTCACTCAGAGACGAGCGAGATAGATACCCCTGACTTCCCACTCTTTTTCCACCATAGCTTCACGCAGCATCTTCTTCGACTAACTCCTATTCCATTAATCTAACGCTAAAACTAACGTTTCTAGCATATTCGCCCTACTCTAAAACCCCCGAGTAGGCTCCTTCCCCGCCCGTTTTCATCAAGGAACGGGCGGATTCTACCATTTCCTCCCCGCCATCTTCCCTCTGTCTCTGAATGCACCTGGGCGCGGATCCCGCCCAGGTTCACTTATTCGTTTCCTCCCTCCATTTCTCGACGCAGCCCAGAACTCGCCTAACTCAAAACTCACTAACTCTCCCTCCAATCTAACTCCACAGTCACGCTCGCCCCGGCCTAAACCCCCTACTCTAATCCCTTTCCCGACCGTTTTCACTAGAAATCGACCAACACTCTCGATTTTCCTTCATCTTCTCTATTCCCGCCATAGCTCCACGCAGCCCCTTTCTATACTAACTCATTTTCTACTAACTCTCACTCTAATCTAACGGCAGAATCGAACTCGCCGACCCCAAAAAGCCCAAAAGCAACCTTTGGTTTGCCCGAATCCATCAGGGATCGGGCCAGGACTCCATCCTCCCTTCCGCCATATCCCGTTTTCTCCGAATGAACCCGGCGCGGAAACGCGCCCAGGTTCATTCCCACTATTCTTTCCCCGCCCGACTTTCCTTGCTGCTGCACGTTGCTCCCGGCCAGTTACTCCCCGTCGCTGCTAATTGCCCTCGTCCTTGTCACACCCTCCTCGTTTCGACGCACAGGGCGAGATCCACGACCAGGTTCATCTCCCTTCCTTCACCTGCTATAGCTCGTTCCCCTACTGTCCGCCTTCGTCCCCGCCTGCCTGTTGCGATGCCCGTCGCCCGCCTCCCTGTCTTAGTGCTGCAGCTCCGTTGCCTTGCTTTGTCCGCCACCTCTCACGCCCTCCTTCGCCATCTTGTCCCCGTATGTACCCGGCCCCCATCCTCGTTGGGTGCATCCCCTCTCCTATTCCTGCCTTCGTGCTACGTCGTGGAGCCGTCCGCCAGCCCGCTATTGCTTAGCGCAGCGTCACGCTACTGCTTAGCGCAGCGTCCCAATCACTCCGCCCGACGCCCTTCTCTACGTGGCTCCGTGCTCTGCTCCGCAGGCTCTTCTGCCCGCTCGCACGCTCTGCCCCGCCTCACCTCAATACCTCTCCTTGGCTCACTGCGCCTACATGCACCCGACCCGGTTTGTCGTCCGGGTTCAGACGGGTTTCGCTAGCTGCCCCTCTCCTACGGTCCACTCCCTGCCCGTCGTCCGTCGTCCGCCATTTCCGTCGATGCCTACGCCCCAACTTCCTCGACTCCCCCCGTTCCGCTGATGTTGGCGTCAACATTGGCTCTTCCGAGGTTGCGCAGTTCGCCGGGCTACTGACTGCCGGGCAACAACCGATCTGCCGTCGGCCTTCTCCTGTTTATACACGCCGTCGTCGTACAGGGGCCGAGCTAAAGTCTTCCCTGTGTCGCTCCAGTGTCAACCGATGTCCCGAAGGACATGGCCTCGGCCGTGCCTTTGTGGCACTTCTCAGTTCGCCGGGCTACTGACTGCCGGGCAACAACCAATCTGACGTCGGCCTTCTCCTGTTTATACACGCTGTCGTCGTACAGGGGCCGCGCTACCGTCTTCCCTGTGTCACTCCAATGTCAACCGATGTCCCGAAGGACGTGGCCTGGGCCCTGCCTCCGTGGCACTTCTCAGCTTGCGCAGGTCCGGGCAGCCCAGAACACTGGGGTTTTGCGCTTCAAGTTCCATAATCTGGATTCGAGCACATGTCTATATTTCAACAGTTCATGAGCGTGCCCCATTGGGCTAGGCTCTTGCGTGTCTGTCGCACCCACGGCACAGCGTCCCAAGCAAACCGGTGCCGGGCAAGGCTCCGACGTAGCTACAAAACAGTTTGTAATTGCACTTTAGGCGACCCCGCAAATACAACACACCCCCACGCGCTCCTATCCCAGTCTCGCGTCCCAAACGGGACGCAATAACAAGGGGACCAAGAATCAATAAATAAAAAGGGGAAAATTTTAAAAGTACCACCGGGGAACAGCGGGGCTGCTGGCGCCTCGTCAGTCCCGCGGATCGGGCCCGCCGTCGCGCCCATAAACAAAACCGAGGGGGGGATAGCCCTGGCGGCCCTCTAACCCCATTGGTTCCTTCCGCGACGCTCCGCTGCAGTTGCTGCGTCGACGCCTGCTGGCCTCGATCCCGGAACCTTTATAGCGTCAACCCAATGCATTAACCTATAGGGCTAAGCCCAAGCCTGAGACCCACATCCGCGGAGTGCCATATGAGGCGGTGCGGCACTGCGCTCAGGGCTAGGAAGATGGGCCTGAGCCTCACCCCTGCCTACAACCGTGCGCAGCGGCCGCCCAGCGTCTGCGCCGACTTACCAAGTTGTACCACGGCCACCACTCACGCCACCCCACGTGCCAAGACCTACCGCAGTCACACTGTCGCCGTCGACGCCGCCGTCCTCGCACGCGCGCTCGCCTCGGTCAAACATACCAATCAACCGAAAATATCCCTAATTCCTGCTTCAAAAATATAAAAAAAATATCAATAATATTATTAAACAAAATGACCGATGTCCGACCGACTTTATGATCAACAACATAAAAGAATCATGCGCGCCTTAAACCCGCGCGCCCACGCACTCTTTACTCTAGTCAACCGCCCCTGTCGTCGTAACCCACAGACGCGGCCGCGCCTCGCGCGGAACACTTAAACTCTAAACCAAACTATTTTTTGTCACTTGCAAAAACCAGGGCGGATACCCTTGTAAGGGTATTCGCACCGACAACGTCAACAAAAGAACATTCCCCAGTGAAGTTCATCACCCCCATAATGAATGATTGAGTGTCGTATGTATCTTCCCACATCTTGGTGTCGCTGCTGCTGGACGAAACACCTCGTCCCATATCTGATTGTGTCTTGATTCGGCATCTGGTCAAACACCTGTATGAAGTAGGTCGAGTCTGGGCTAGAAGCTCGACAGTTGGATGACTCACCCGTACGTAGGAAGCACGGGCATGAGCGGTGAGCGCTCGTAAAACAACTCGTCTAGCGCTAAGACCAGTACTGACCAGCATGCGACGGAACCGGAGCTGACACAATGAGGAGTTGTAAGTCTTGAGAGTGAACCTTCAAATTTTAGTGGGCACGACATCCTGTCTGCGCCGTTGAAGAATTCATGAGGTCCTTGTTGGCTGATCTTATCTGATTTTGTCTTGAGTCAACATCTGGGTAGACACGTGTATGAAGTAGGTCGAGTCTAGGCTAGAAGCTTAGCACCTGGATGACTAACCCGTAAGTAGGAAGCATGGGCATGAGCGGCGAGCACTCGTAAAACAACTCGTCTAGCGCTAAGACCAGTATTGTCCAGCATGCGATCGAACCGGAGTTGACGCAATGAGGAGAGGAGTGCCCTTGATCAATGATTGCTTTATCAAAAAAGAAAAGAATATGATGAAAAGAAAAGATTGAGGGAAGAATGGGAAAAACTCCAGGCAATGATGAGGGAGCAAAAAGGCGAGGAGATAGATGTCAAGGAAAACTTGAGCCTCGTCACTAGCACGCTATTGCACACCACCTAAGAACTCCACGCGCTGCAGAAATCCGTTAGGAAGCTTGAGGGACATCAAGAGGAATTCCAAGGCACATGGAATAACTTCCTCAACGCCTCCTCCCACATGGTTGATATGAGGATCCTTGACTACGCCCATCAGTTAGACGGACACTTCACCCAAAAGTTGGCTAACACCATCGCGTCTGTAGCCTTAGGAGGTGGCGGTGGTTGAGGTGACGGCGGAGATGATGGTGACGGTGACAAGAAAGGAAAGGGTCTTAGAAGGACGATGGGAAGAGAGGTGAAGGACATAAGTTCGAGGAGGGAGAACACAGGCAAACACCATCGCATTTGTAGCCTTAGGAGGTGGCACTGGTCGAGATGACGGCGGAGATGATGGTGCCGGTGACAAGAAAGGAAAGGGTCTTAGAAGGAAGATGGAAAGAGAGGTGAAGGAGATAAGTTTGAGGGGGAGAACGTAGGCAAAAGATGAAGGTGAAGGTCCCTTGGATGTATACAGGGAAGGGGGAAGAGAGTATCTTCCACTGGGAGGCAGCGATGGATACCTACCTGTATGCACAACTGCTTCAGCACTGGGACCACGTACTGATGGCAAGTTCATGTCTAGGGGGAGACGCAGCTAGCTTCGCCATTTCGTTAGCTAAAGAGGCAGGTTGCACATCGATGGTGCAATACTCACAGCGGACTAGGATTGAGGACTTCTTCAAGGCCCTGAAAGACCGCTTTGAAGACAAGAACTTAGCGCGCCATATTGAGCACCTCATCCTTAACATAAGTGACCGCGAGTGGAAAAGTGCTTCTGCACTAAAGGCCACTATGGACGATCTCCTGCAATGCCCTGGTCATGGACTGACCCTTGCCCGGGTACTGAATAACTTAGCTAGAGCGCTGCCTGAGCCCCTTAAGACCCCCCGTACTAAGGAAGAGGGGATGACTTATGAGAAGTTCAGCAAGATAGTTATCGACTATGTCGGGTTCCTGCAAGAGGCAAACTATTGCCATTATTGGAACAAGTGGACCCACCACAACTACACTGCGGCCGTGGAGGGGGAGCAAAGGCGGAGGCACGAGTGAGAAATGCTGGGTGCAAACGGAAAAAAAAAAAAATGTTACGATCCTGGTCATTTCCAAAGTGCAAATTCACAATGAAAGACAGTGCCACCCAATTGCGAAAGAAATGAAAGCACTTGCAAAGAGATAGAGACCAGAGAAGAGAGAAAGAAGAAGAAGAAGAAGAAGAAGAAGAAGAAGAAGAAGATATGCACCAGCAAGACCAATGACAATTCCCCCTTCTCTCTCCACCTTCCTCCTCCTCCTTCACTTCACCAATCTTATTCTTCTCCCAATAGTAATAATAGCAATGAATGGATTCTCCAGAATCAATATCCGAAGTTCCCTCTTACTGCTGACTCAACAACAATAACAAGAACAAGTCCACCATAGCTATTCAACCTCCTCTCACATGCGTAGGCTATGGCGGACTGCTGAGGGTCCTGCCCTCCTGTCCAAAGGACAACCCAAAGCAGCTATGGTGCTGCGCTCCTGTCCAAAGGACAACCCAAAGCAGCTATGCCGCTGCTGGCCTGTCCGCCATGCCTGACTCTGCCTCGAGCTTCCTTGGTGCGGCACTACCCCAACTGGGGCCTTCTAGATGCAACGCCCAACAAGGTGATGAAGACGGTGTCCACCATAGCCAGGTAGGTGCCTCGCCACTCTCCTCCTTAGCCCCCTTCTTCCTCCTCCTCAAGCTGGGCTGCTCGCCATAGCCAGGCTGAGCGCGAGCTGCCCTTCACCTCAAAGCAGCGTTGTATCAGCCAGCGCTGTGCTCCAGCAGCATGTCGCCAATCCTTGCATACCGCAAATGAGGAGGAGCTACTTGCTCCTCCGAAAATATAGCGGCCTACTGGCCTCCAGGGCGGTGACTTCCTAGGCCGAGCGGCCTCCCAGCAACAGGTACCTCCTCCCTTTCGGAGGGAAACATCATTGCAAGCTCTGCTAACCTCCGGACAGGCCCTAGACCCGGGCTACTTGGACTGGTACCGGCCTACCTCTAGCCTACCGCTACTGGGCCTCTCAAAATGCCAACTTTTTGTCTTCTTCTGCTCGGCCTCCAGTACCCGACACTTTTACCACTACTTCAGTGGTACCGGCCTACCTGCTACTTGAGTGTTTTTCCCCTCTGCTCTAAGTGTCGCGGGGCTACCCCCCACTACTCGAGTGTTTTCCCCCCGCTGCAACCCTCAAAGTCACGGCCACAGGTAAGAACCGGCCCTGCGGGGCCTTGCAACCAACAAGTACCCTTGCGGGTCACACACACACTCAATCTGACAAGCACTCAGACAGGCATGCAAACCAGCAGGCACGCACACACGCACAAACTTGGAAACCACAGCATAATGCGGGAATCACAGCAAGGCATTCATTCCAGTGGCAAATACCAGAAATCAGCAGTGTTCTCAGTCTTTGTTTTTGGCGGGTCATTACACTACCCCCCTCTCAAGAGCGAGGTCCCTTCGAGCGAGTAACTCATTCAGAGTCGGCACCAAATGCATCGTAGGCGTAGATCAAAAAGAGGGATTTAGTAAGACCGTAGGGAGTGAGTTTTGTAGAAAACTTAGCAGTCTGTCCATCAGCGATCTGTCGTTCATAAGCGTTCACAACACGGGGAGCATTCTTTAGCAGCTCTTTTCGGTCGATCCAAAAGAATTCGGTCAACGGGTGGTAGAGGAAGTGAACCTTGTACTGTTTGTTCCTCCCTCTTCCCTCGTGGGAAACAATTTTGTCTATTTCATGACCGCCATCGATAGGACGAGGTATCATAGGATCTCGGAAGGGAAAAGTCTAATCATCGATGTGTGGGAACAGTTTGGACGCGTGAAAGACCGGGTATGTGCGCAGATGAGGAGGCACGTCAATCACATATGAAGGACCAAAATCATCCCCAATCACCTTCAGAACCTGCCAAGGGCCATAGTACAATGGAAGAAGCTTTCGTGATACGCCCTCTTCATCAGAAAACTCGGACATTTTAACCCAGACATAGCTTCCTACTTCGAAGGTCCCTTCTTTGCGCGATTTGTTAGCATGTTTGATCATGGCATGCTGACGCTTGTTCATTGTTGCGATAGCAGCTTTGAGCAAGCGTGCATACTTGGCATTGTAGCCAGGCATGCCGGGCGTCAGACCAGGTGACCGCTCGGGGAACAGATAGGAGAGAGGATTGCGCAGCTGCCATCCGTATTGCAGCTGATTCGGTGTCACACCCGTTGCAGAGTGAATGGAGTTGTTGTACAACCCCTTCACTTTGTGTAGCTCCTTGTCCCACGTGTTCTGATCTGGAACAATTAACGCGCGAAGTAGTTGGATGACAGTCTGGGTGATTTCCTCAGCCAATCCATTGGCTTCGGGGTGTCGACCAGAAGTCTTGTTGAGTTTAATGTCGTAGATCTGAGAAGTGAAGTCCTTCCAATCTTTGCTAATGAATCTGGTGTCCCGATCACTCACAATAGTTTTCGGGTGGCCAAACTGCAGAATGTACCGCTGATGAAATTCTTTGATGACAAGCTCAGTTGGGGCATGGGAAGGGAAAGGAATTAGATTCAGAAATTTGGAAAAACGGTCCACGATGACCATGACTTGTGGATTCCCTGCCTCACTCACCTTTCCCATGTCCGTGAAGTCAATGGAAATCGACTCACCGGGTCCATCAGGAATGGGGAGGGGTTTCAGCAGGCCATAAGGCTTATGCCTATGGACCTTGGTCCTTTGACAAACTTGACATTCAACAATAAATTTCTGAGCAGATCCTTTCATTCCCGGCCAATCAAACTGCTGCAGAAGACTTCCATAAGTCTTCTCAAAGCCAAAATGTCCACTCCGACCATGTGCCAAATCCAAGAAATGAGTCCGGAGGGGCGCATGGTTTGTGGAGGCAAAAGCGATAGGACCACACTCTTGTTGTGTTCGACGACGAGACTATCAACAAATGGCCCCTTAAAGCGGCGGATGGTGAAGCACGTAGTGGTGGTGAGTCTGGAAAGGGTGACGTCACTGCCATGGTGGCCAACAAGGGTGGCACCAACTGTAACGATGGATTTAAGAAGAGGAGGCCACACTCCTTCCGGAGCATCCTGACATTGCTTCTGGCCGACCCTGGAAGAAGATGGGCGTGGCCCAGAATGAATCGCAGGAGCGGATGGACAATTGGCAGTGTCTGAAATGCGGCATTGCATGTCACATCATTGCATGGTGTCCCCTCATCCATAACCCAAAAGGGAGCAGCCAGTAGGAGTAGCATCTGCTCCGACTGAGTTGGTGGGTTTGGACAACGGTAAAGCGCCTATAACCCCTTTCAACCTCCGAACTCACAAGGCAGAGGATGACTCTTCTTCGGTCCATCACCCACGAACACCATGAAAAAGTATTGTGCTCTGTTTCTCTAAGTGATCCCCTTGATAAACTTGGTTGTGAACTCATTGCTTTATGAAGTTCATCAGCTAAGAAAGCAAAGTCTAAGGGTTAATTGATGATTGTTGACGTAGAGATTGCACGCACATGTGTAGGTGCCTTGTTAGACCCTGGGCCTACGAGGTCTTATATCTCAGAAAAAGCAATTCGTAAGTTGCATCTGGGTATGAGAGTGCAGGACCTTTCGAGACCTACCACGTCTACGCTTGCTGACTAGAGCACGATAATTGTCTCTATGTTTGTAAATCGTGTGAAAATGATATTGCATGGAGTAACCTTCCTCGTATAAAAGAACCAGCCTTTGTACATGACTACGGGAATGGATTGGCACGAGGAGGTCGACCCAGAAGTCAAGTTTAAAGACAAGATTGTCAAATTAAAGGATTAAAAATCCAAAATGAAGTCAATTTAATTGTTTCACAAGTCTGGTTCTGACTCATCACTGCCTTTCTATTGTATGAGTCTACCAGCCTCTCGAAGCATGGTCACGAAAAAGACGTCGGCACAAGATGTGATGATGATACTCGTCAAACGAGTGGGTGAATGTTTTTCGTCCTATCCACCTTCTATTGATAACTACTTACTGAATATAATGACTTGCAACTTGAACCAACGGGAGTAACTGAGCGTGCTATAAAGCACACCATTGAAATCATTCCCGGAAGTAAGATTCCCAAAGGACCAATCTACCGAATGTCCCCGAGGGAAGTAAAAGAAGTGAGAAAGCAATTGCAAGAACTTATTGAAAAAGGATGGATTCGACGAAGTTCCTCTCCCTATGGTGCACCTGTTCTATTCGTACCTAAAAATGATGGGGAACTTAGATTGTGCATTGACTACCGAGGATTGAATTTTGTAACCATCAAGAATGCGGAACCCCTTCCTCGAACTGCAGGGTTGTACGTAAGATTAATTTGAAATCAGGATACCACTAGATCGAGGTGGCACCTGAATATCAACACAAAACTGCGTTCAGGATATGGTATAGGCACTATGAGTTTGTTGTGATGCCCTTTGGCTTGACTAACGCCCCCACAACCTTTCAAAGGTCTATGAATGAATTGTTTAGGCAGTGGCTAGATCAATTCGTAATGGTGTATCTCGACCACATCCTCATCTATAGTAAGACGTTGGAAGACTATGAGAAACACCTACGAATGGTTCTAAGGAAGTTAAAAGAAGGTAACTATAAGTTGAATCCTAAGAAGTCCCGAGGTACTCTATCTTGGACACATAGTAAATGAAGGAGTAAGGCCATAAGAAAAGAAAATTACAGCAATCAGAGACTGGCCTAGACCCAAGACTGTCACTGAATTGCAATCTTTCCTAGGAATTGCTAACTATTATAGGAAGTTTGTGAGGAACTTCTCCCTTATAGCTGCAACCTTGGTTATGGGATAAAGACTGTAAGCCTGCGTTCAAGAAATTGAAACACACACTAACTCATTACCATATTTTGAAGATTGTTGATCCATCACGTCCTTTCATTGTTACAACTGATGCTAGTGAGTTTGGGATTGGGGTTGTGCTAGAGCAAGATGACGGGAGAGGCTATAGGCCTATTAGAGTTGATGTCTAAATAGCTAACTCCACCTACGAAAGAGAATTGTATGCCTTGGTTGAAGTGTTGAACACATGGAAACATTACTTGCTCAGAAGACACTTTACGGTTTATTCAAGACCTTGAAGTGGATTAAGACACTACGTCGACTCTTTGACAAGTTAGTCAGATGGTTTACATTCATTGACACGTTTGACTTTGAGTTGAACCATTAAGGGCAAGTCTAACGTTGTTGTTGATGCTTTGTCAAAGTGTTCTCATTTCTTTGGTGCCATTGTTACCTACCTTGACATCGCGACTGAGTTGAAGGACCGAATTCGACAAGGGTATGTTGGGAATCCAATCGTTAGTCCTATCATTCAAACCCTTCAGAAGAACCCTGGACTCTTCCCTGAGTATCGAATGACTAATGACTTGCTCTTCTTCATTGATCAAACCGAATAAAGATTTTGCATTCCTCATAGAGAAGATATCAAAAGTATGGTTTGGGGGGAATGTCATAAAACTGAGGGTCACTTCGGGTTTAAGAAGACATATGCCAATGTGAGAGAGTTTTTTGAATGGAAAGGAATGAAAGAGGATGTGCTAACATATGTGAGAACTTGTCTTGTCTGGCAAAATAATAAGTCGTCTAACGAGAATCCTTTGGGGCTACTTCGACCGCTTCTTATTCCAAGTGAACCAGGTGAGTCCATCTCCATCGACTTTACAAGTCTCACCAAGAGTCGGAATGAGAACAATCAGGTAATGGTCATTATTGATAGGTTCTCTAAATATGCTATGTTTGAACCTCTACCATCGGAAGCCCGATCGGAACTCATCATCCAAAAGTTCAAATGCGATGGGTTTCCGAGTACGGATTCCCGAAAACCATCGTCTCTTATAGGGATGTACGGTTCACTGACCAGCAATGGCAAAAGCTGATGGAAGCATATGACACAAAATTGGCGATATCGTTAGGTAGACATCCTGAAACGAATGGCCAAACTCAGCAAATGAACAAGTTATGCCAACAACTTTTGCGTAACTTTTGCGTATGTATGTGCGGCCTGACCAAATTGATTGGGATGAGAACTTACCAACGATTGCAAGTGCACATTGTTACATGCAGAGCACCTAACACACTTCGCAAAGGTTGGAAGTCGAGATGTCCCATTGATGCTTTGACCAGGGAACAAGTCCAACGACTACCCCCAAAAACAAAAGAATTTCCAATTATGTTTGAGCAAGACATAGCTAAAGTAAAGGATAATATTCAGATTGCCCAAACCCAGATGATCGAACAAGCAAATAAGCATCGTCGGCCATCTTAGTTCAAAGAAGGAGATTTAGTTTGGGTAAGGTCTAAAGAATTCTCCCTCGAAGAGAATACGTCCTAGAAATTGTTACTTGTCTACTATGGACCTTGGGAAGTTCACAAGGAGATAGGGGACGCGCATGGCCCGTCATATGGCAATGGCATACCCCCTGACCTCAAGACATACCCTGTCTTTCATGCTTCCAAACTGCTGCCCTACATAGAAGGCCACGAGTTTCCCAACCCGCCATCCATATTCCCGCCCTCTATGAATGGAGGTTAAGAAGTGGAACGAATATTGGAACATGGATACTTGGCAGGGGAAGACCGCAAAAGCGTACAAGGTAAAGTTTAAGACTCTACCTGTGTCAGAATCCAGATGGTTCACTAAGAAAGAATTACTACCTACTGCACCCGATATTGTCGTTGCATATGAGCGAGGGTTAAAAGAGAACTAAGCCTAAAATAAATAGTTTCTGCAATGAAACTCGAAATTGGGCCCGAGGGAATGCAATAACTCAGCTCAAAGCATGCATCAGCCGTGGGCTGTAGGTCGTCACTTTGGTCAAAGGGCCAAAATAGGGGTCAACGACCACGCCCAAGTCATGCAAACTGCCCGAAAGAAGGCCGCTGTTGTGGGGTACCCGAAACAAGACTTACTGGCCTTCAGAGGCCAACGTGCGACAGTTGACCAAGGACAACAGCAGCTCGGAAATTCAGGCCCACGAGTTAAAGTCAACATGGACCCAGTCCAGGCCGCCGATCAGACACACACCTTTGGCTGTTTGCAGGTATCTGTAAGGAATCAAGTCCAAGTGGGAATCTGCAATTGTACGGGATCCATGCCATTGGCTGCGAGACAATATGGGCCATCGTATTTGAGAGACCACAGGCTGGTCAACCGGAGTCGACACTATAAGTTGACCCAGCCCCTGCTGACCGACAGTCGGTCTTGCACATGCTGCTTGATGCTAGCTTGACGCTGGCACTATGCTGGCTGGATGCTAGCTTGACACTGGCACTATGCTGGCTGGACGTTGATGCAAAGACACATGACTGCTATTGCTGTATGCTGGCGCCATTCTCTGTCTTCGGCACCAGCTGGATACTTGACTATGCTGACGTGGCTCTTGCCACACTGATTATGACATTGATGGGGTACTTGCGAGGAAGATAAGGATCAGGGCTGTGAGACTGATCAATGTGGAGGAAGCTTACCTGTTTGCGTTCGTGATCGACATTGCGCTCTGCTGTCCGTCGTCATAAGGTGTCTGCGCTGACAAGCGCCATGATGAGATAAGCTCATTGTCAGAGTGTATCAGAGGGGACTGTTTGCTGATGTAGCCCAAGGGAGATGCCCGAAGAGGGAGTGAGATTGTGAGGTAGATCTGTCTACTATGCTGATGGGTACCTTCTCCTCCACCTTCTAAGTCTTATCTCCCTTCCACCATCCTCTTCTCTCGTGACCAGACGTTGGGCTCCCTGACTATGTGTATGATTTTGAAGACATTGAAACTGCGTTGAGACATTCTGTGTTCCGACATTGACGAGCTTCTCTTCATAGTGGGTTCATTGCAATAACAATCATCATCAGAATACTAATAATGAAAGAATGAACCAGACCCAATGTCTGAATCTCCTCCTCACTGCCAGCCACTCATGAGGTCCACCATAGCCATCTCATACACCTTCCTCCTTCCTACTCAAGTAGGAGGCTATGACAGACTAACAGACCTTGCTCAGGTGCTCAAAGGACAATGCAAAGCTGATATGCCCCTACTACTATGGCCGCCATGCCTATCACTATCCTGAAGTCCTCCTTGAAGAAGCAAACCCCCACTGGGGCCTTGCAGGTGCGGCGCCAACCGAGAAGATGGGGATGAAGAGCCACTCATGAGGTCCACCATATCCATCTCATACACCTTCCTCCTTCCTAGTCAAGTAGGTGGCTATGGCGGACTAACGGACCTTGCTCCGGTGCTCAAAGGACAATCCAAAGCTGATATGCCCCTACTACTATGGCTGCCATGCCTATCACTATCCTGAAGTCCTCCTTGAAGAAGCAAACCCCCGCTGGGGCCTTGCCGGTGCAGCGCCAACCGAGACGATGGGGATGAAGACCACCATAGCCAGGTGAGCACCCCCGCCACTCTGGTCCTTGCTCACCGTCTGTCTCCTCCTACTCCTTCCCCGGAGGAGCCTCCTCCTTGGTCCTCTCCACCAACGGATCTTTAAGGCCAGATACAGACATGATGAGGGTGGTTGTGAAACTCACCGAAAGGCTCATGAGAACAAAATGCCCCCTCCTGATAACTTATGGAACCTGAAAGATGCTTTTAAATATCTCCACTAAAAGGCCTGTAACACCCCCTCATGATGCCTGAATCGGACCTGAAAAATGCTTGTATACATTCCAGAACAAAATGAACCCTCATCGTTCTCGAGTGTGCTCACAGAAACCAGACTCATGAGGTGGCGTTCAGTTCGAAAATGATAAATCAAGGCCGTTGATCTTTTTTTTTTTTTCCCCCTTTGGTGTGCGCTCAGCAGGGGAGTAGTGAGCACACTGTGCACTGCGCCTATGTGTGTGGATCATGCGGTGCGCTCCGCACTGGTGCGCCACAAGGATGGTTTTGAGTCATGAGTCTGACGAGTCAGATTGTTCATTTTCCGTCTTCCGCTGCTTTGGATTGTTGTTAATCATCACATCGGTGGCATGCGACAGCGATAGAAGGAATAAGCTGGATGATGGATGGGCAAGTGAATGTCAGATTCATAACAGTTAGCAATTCTTCAATCTGGAGGGATGATTTTTGAGAGGACCTACCCTGTGGGCCTACACTCAGGAAGCTGGCTGAACCACCGTACATCCTGTTCAACGTGCATCCTAGTTTGCAGCTCTTGGTGGTTTTCAACAACCAGGCATAATGCTCCCCATGACCAGGTGGAGCATGCTTCTATAACCTCTGTTCTGGAATGTGGTTCATTTGAAGTACTTTCCATTCTGGACCATTCCTTATACTGCTCCATCCCTACTTTTCACCAAGCACACATTTCTTTTCACTTTTTCCTTTTTCTTTTTTGTCCCAAAAAAAGGTAAACCCCATCTATTCAGTCCGGTTGCTCGTCACCAGCAAGCCAAGAGTACATGAGGCAGTTGGAAAGAAGAAAGAGTAGACCAGACGAGAATCAGATACAACCACCCTTGCAGCTCTAGTCGCTTACACAAGAGGGGGGTTACGTCGGCCGCTCTCCTCCCGAACCATAACTCATTTGCAGGGTGCACTTGCTGGTCGGGAAGCTTACTGGCAGCACCCAGACACACAGCATGTGGATCCTGTAGATGGCGGGCTGCGGGGGAGAGCCGCCTGGCATCCTCACTGGCCGGTCAATGTCCAAACTGTAGCTGAATGTCCATTTCTCAGTCATTGTCCTTACCTTCTACTCAACAGTACTATCTCACTATTCCCTTACCGTTTGCTTAATATCCAGATCTCCAAGCACACATTCTATGTCAATGTTTTTTTTCCCCTCTTCGTTTAAGAGGGCGACAGGCTTGAGATATCATCATTGAACTGACTGGGCCCAGGTAATTCAGAATGATTTTATTCTGGTCATCTGATTGTATTTGGATTCAAACTTGGGCCTGTACCTCAACAGTTCGTGGGTGTTCCAACTGAGCTAGCCCCATTGGTGTTTCTATGTCAATCTGAATTTTAAAATGGCACGGGGACATGTGCAAAACGTGCAACCCAAACTACAGCGCCTGACTGGAGAACCTGAACGGTATTTCACATAAAAAACAATTCACAGGCCCATGCAGAGTTCCCTACCTTGTGGTGGGCTCTGGTTCACTTGGCTGGGGTTCACTTGGCTGTGGTGCACTTGGCTGTGGTTCGCTTCGCTGAATAGTCACCGGCGGCACTGACAAGCAAACGACCACGCAAATAGCCATTCTCTCTCTCTCTCTCTCTCTCTCTCTCTCTCTCTCTCTCTCTCTCTCTCTCTCTCTCTCTCTCTCTCTC
>BFEA01000335.1:441114-454399 GCA_003427395.1 Chara braunii
AAAAAAAAAAAAAAAAAAAAAAGCGATCATGGTACCAAAATGAACACCAAAAAAACAAAAGAAAGAAGAAATCCAAATGATCTGGGGCCGTGGACTGTGCCCCACTAGAGGAGGTTTAGTTCTGGTTTCTTTTTTCTTTCGTTCTTAAGGCTAATTCTTTTAAGCCCAACCAATTTAATTAGCTGTCGAATAATCCAGCGGCCTGGCTCAGTTGGTAAGGCACGCAAGAGGCATTCAGGAGGTCTTGGGTTCAATCCTCATCGGCCTCATGTACCTTTCTCGGCAAGCTTGGCGCCTGCCACCTAGAGATATGCCATTGCTCCTCGGCATTGAGCAGAGACTGCTGATGTTCGTAGGGGGAGGGGACCGGAGGCGAGGCACAGCAACTGGCCTATCGAAGAAGCTCGGTCCTGATGCTACCGGTTGACCCCTAGCCAGTATCACCCACCTGCTGAAGCAGGTATCGCAACTGCTGGTGGGTGCAGCTCCCGAATGTTCCCTTGTTGAACTCGGACGTGTCTGCTACGGTGTTCCCAATAATACTATAATGATAATAAAAAAGGCCAGAAAGGCTGTCCTGTCTGAATTTGACAGGTAATTGAATTGGTTGGGTGTAAAAGAATGAGCCTTTAGAAAAACAAGCAGATGCCTGCAACGGCTATGCTCACGGCGCACACCCGGTTCTCCACTTGGGCTGGGGGGTAGCATACGGGAAAGGTTATGCAATGCAGACCGGAATGAAAATGAGATCGTGACACTTGCTCGTCAGGGGTGTGGTCGAGCATGAGCTCCGGCGGCTAGCAGGCTTGCTATTTGCTTGTACTCCAACATGGGGCTGAGGCAACAAAAGAATTGGTTCGCACTGCTCATCCTCTGCTAGAACGTGATACACCACCATTATACAGCTCTGATGCTCAGCAAATGTGCAAATCATGAATGGATACTCCGCTCGAACGTGGAAAGATACACTGCCATCATATGTGCAAAACGCCATCATCATGGGCAGTCACTCTACTGCTCAACCAATGTGCAAATTGAGAATGAATCTTGTGCCAAAACATGGTAAGATAACACTGCCATCCTATGGTGTCTCTCTGCTGCTCACCAAGCGTGCAAATTAAGAATGAATCTTCCACCGGAATATGGAAAAATGCACCGCCATGTAGTGAGTAGCAGAGCGAGGGCCATATTCAAGGAGGGCGGCACCGTGCGGCTGCTCAACAAATGTGCGAATTGAGAATAAATATTCCTCTAGAACATGGAAAGACACTGTCATGTGGCGAGTTCCATAGTCGAACCGTGCACCGGGGTAAAGCATCATTGGGCGTTGCTGTGCTGCTCACCGAATGTGAAAATTGAGAATGAATCTTTTTTTTCTTTTTTTTCTTTTTTTTTAACTGCCAGTACACGTCCCCAGCCTTGCTGAAAGTGGAACTCGTTACTGGGCATGCAGATTCCAACCAGCCGTTTTCGGACCGCTGGTAGGCCTGTTAGTATTAGCATGTAGTTGGAAATTAGTAGTACTATAGACAGGCAGGGGATAGTGGTTCATCAAACAACGGAAATTTAGTAATAAGAAATCGTTGTGACTGTATATGGAAACGCTGAGTTAAGACGCAGTGAGCACGGTACGCTGTCTTGCAGTAAGAGTAGGAAAGCCTTACTTTTGGCAGAGGTATGGTAGATAGGCCTACCGTCTTCACCCGAATAGAACGCCCGGTCATTACAGCTGTATTTGGTGCAACTTTCAGTCTAGATACAGTGATAATGACCGGGCGTTCTATTCGGGTGAAGACGGTAGTTTTGAGATCTACAGAGAATATGGTTGTTACAGGATAACAAGGTGACTGGAGTATCCAACTAAGCTAAACCGGCTGAGTCAGACGCTGCCTGGATAACCCCGGGTTGAATTGTGAGTTCCCCGGCCTCGATTGAATTCGTTGATAATTGGATGTTTGTTTAAAAATAAAAATAAAAAAAAATGCAACTCGTCGCCTATGAAAATTTCGGAGGCTCGGCCTACCAGACCACAATGAATGGCGGCGCCAAAACCACCAGTACACCCAGGTCTGGACTGCACGCCAGGCATTTCCGAATGCCCCTGTGGAAGGCTCCATCTATTGCTGTAAAGCGGGTCCAGCGTCCATGATTGATGACAGATAGAGTTTGATATTATCACCGCTATTGAAGTCGGGCTTACCCTGTAATCCTAGACCGTGTTCCTTAAATACCTCCCCCTATTCCTTCATACATCCCAGTACTTGCCAATTGTCACTTAATCATTTCCTAATGTTTTTAAGTGAGTCATATTCTCTATATGGTACAGTATAGTGCAGTACGGTACATGACAGAAAAAGTTATTACATCCACCCTTGGTGAGGAAGGGTTTGCCTTTGTGGTTTCACCCTGTGTCCACTGAAGACCCACCCCCATTCCCTTCTATATCCAATTGTCGAGCTTTTGTCTTGGAAGACGCCTGTGTGATGTGTTGGTCACTTGCTGCCACCTTGGATCTGTGCTTCATCAGCCTTCTAGTGCTGGGCTTTGCAGCTGGTATGGTATCATGTTCCCCGTCGTCAGTTGAAGCCAAAAGTCATTTGATGTCAGTGCCCATCACAGGTTTTCTTTGCAGTCCTGGTGTTGCCTCCCTCATTCCTTGGGTTACTGCTACCGGGATCCCGTTGCCGCCTGGCCAAGGCATTGGGTGACCGGTCATTACAGTAAAAATCCATCATCCTTCAGGGTTGTGAGAGAGGTGTGCGGGGAGAGTATAGGGTGGGCTGCGTAGGTGGGGTAGGCAGAGGCTGTGGGGTTGGTGGTGGAGGTGTATCAGGAAAAGGGGAAGCCGTTAGGGGGGGCGAGTTGAGGTATGAATCAGGAGGGTCAGCAGGGAATAGCGTTGCAGCAGGGGATGCAGGGGTGGGTGGAGGCGACACGTCAGGAAGTGGGAGGTATGGTACCAGAGGGGTCGGGGGGGGTTCCATGGGGACCAGGGGGTTGAGAGGGGGCACAGAGTCGGGCAGTGGGGGGTTTGACTGAGGGGTGGTTGGTGGGGGTGAGCCCTGAGTCTGGGAGTAGAGTGTTGACAACTGCCCAGTGGGGGATGGGGGGGTGATTGGTGGGGCCAAGTCCAGAAGCGGGAGGGCTGATGCGGTCTGGGAAGGTGGGTTCTGAGGGTCAGGCTCGGGGTCTGTTAGATTCATGGCTTGGACTGCAGCAGGTGGAGTGCAGTGGGTGGCTACATTATGATTGGATTGTAGATGTTGAGGGAGGTTGGTGGGGGCGGGAGCTGCTACCAGCATTGCTCGTCCCTCCACCAATGGCCCTTCTGGAACGGGCTGGGTGGTTGGCATAGATCGCCGTTTCCAGCATTGCTCGTCCCTCCACCATGGCTGAGCATCGTCCAATACTCCTATCTTGTGTCCTGGATCCAACCAAGTTGGTTGAATGTGGTTTTGTGCTCCGCTTTTCTATCTTTTACTCTGTGGTTGAGAGAGTTTAGTTCAGTTGTTTCCATGCTTTGTGGATATTTGATCTGATAGTGTCGATGATGTGTTGTTTCGCTTGGAGATATCCAAACGCTTGCTCATTCCTCACGTGGGAACATGGAAAGATACACTGGCATGTGAGTAGGGGAGTGAGGGCCATACTTGAATGGGGCACAGGGCGTGGGTCTCTCCGCTGCTCACCAAATGTGCAAATTGAGAATGAATCTTCCATTAGAACATGGAAAGATACACCACTATGTGGCAAATAGTGCAAATTGAGGATGAATATTCTGTTGGAACATGGAAAGAATCTGATACTGTAACACCGCTATGTGGGAAGTAGCGGAGCGAAGGCCATATTTGAACAGGGCGTCAGGGCAAAAACAAAACAAAAATGAAAGGGCCAACTGACAAAGGCCCTCGCTCCATTACTCACCCCATGCACAAAAGACACAGAATATAGCGGTGTATCTTCGGATGTTGTAGCCGAAGATTCATTCTCATTTTGGACGAGGCCCTGCCAGTTGCATTGCAGCCACATCCAAAAGTGGAGGTGTGTCCTTGTATTTGACTGTGAGGCTCCAATGAATCTCGGCCTTACTGGGCGAAGCATCCGCAAAGGGGGCGCATATTAAACGTTGGGTGCCAACACTGCGGAAATGACAGTTGGCGCACTGACAAAGAAAAGCAGCAATGATAAAACACGTAGTAGCAAGCCGTGCGCAGATAAAACGCTGGATGCAAAAGCTACAGAAAACGACAAAAACAACAGCTGACACCCAGAAAAAAAAAAACGAAAGCAAAGAAAATGTATTGCCCTCCCCTGGGCCCGGCTGCGGGCCCAGGCACAGCGACTGGCCCATCAAGGAAGCTCGGTCCCGTTTTTTCCTTTTTTTCATAAAGCCCTTTTTGTTGTAGAGGCCAGGTTCCAGACACACGGTGGTCACTGCATCAGCCACCCACTTGTTGTCCTGGCATTGTTCCATTTGTGAGACCACCTCCCAACACATCCTCTCATCAATTCTCCCAGCGCAGCCCCTATTCCTACTATCCGACCTCGGTGCTAATCACTTCGGACCATCACCTCAATATCTCAGAGCATGACTGGGACCTAATACCAGTTACAGGCACCACAGGCTAGGCATGCTCAGCGGGACAAGCCTGGACTAGCTTACCCAAGGCTTAGGCGGATCACGAACAAGCCCAGAGTGGCTATTAACCTCCCAGCCCTAGTTGAAGCACAGACGAGCAAGCCTTGTCACACGGGTACTTTGGACGCCAGGCTCAAGCAGTATCCAATCAGCCCCACAATCATTACCCAGATTCCTACCAAGGCGGCAGACTTGGGCAGACTCGACAGACAAGCCCTGACTGGCCCAGCTTGCCCAGGGCTAGGCGGATGATGGACAAGCCTTGAGTGGGTGTTAAACCCCTACCCAACCCTAGTTAGTGACCCCTATCTGAAAGCCCCCCCAAGCCCAGATTGAGTCTATGACACCCCTAGCAAGGACTGGATACTCCCTCCTGGCACTGTAGTTAAGTGTATGTGTGCCGATAGGCTGTATGTACTCCCATGGGCTATGTATATATGTGCTTATTAATTGTATATGCGCCCATCAGCTGTATCTCTGCATAGGCCATATCCATGTATCCATAAGCATCGTATGTGTGTATAGAGATTATGCTGTTCAGCGTATTCGAACCCATGTTCATCATTGTATAACAGTCATCCTGAACCATATGTACTACAGTTTCAAATGGTACCAACGTACGATATGCCTGACGGGGGGGATCATCAGAACAATCTATGGTCAACATCCTTAATCAACCTCCGACATAGTCAAGACCCGACATACAACAATCCTGGACTAAATCCCTGGCTGATGCAGACAGTGCCTGTAATCCTTATCAGAACAATCCATGGTTAACATCCTTAAGCAACCTCCAACATATTCAAGACCAGGCATACAACAATCCTGGACTAAATCCCTGGCTGGTGCAGGCAATGCCTGTAATCCTTACCGTGCACCAACCCAAGGGATTGGTGTGTACAGCCCTGCGATGCGCGCAAGGCTGCAGGGTTTTGAGCCCGCAACCTCAAGCCACAATCCACATCAATGCTACGGGTTGACCCCTAGCCAATATCGCCCAGTGCACCTGCTGAAGCAGGTATCGCACCTGCTGCTCAGAGCATCTCCCACATGTTCCCTCTTTGAACACAGTCCCACATGTTCCCTCTTTGAACACAGTCCCACATGTTCCCTCCTTGAACACAGTCCCGCATGCCTTCTTTGAACACAGACATGGCTGCTACGGAGTACCCCATACTACTGTAATGATAATAAAAAAGGCCTGAAAGGCCGTCCTGTCCAGATTTGACAGGTAATTGAATCGGTTGGGCTTAGGGTCAGATCCCACTACCCTGGATTATTCATTTTCGACCCTCGATGACGAAGATCAACGGTCAGAAATGAACAATAGGGGCTTAGCCTAGTGGGATCTGGCCCTTAAACCAGCACTTGGCCCAGCTATGGGCCGTGGAAAAAAAATAGAGTAGAAACGTTTCTAGTTGGATGAATTTGGGCGCCCCTGTACTGGCCCATACGTTTCCTAAAATCGTGGCGTGTTAATGGGCACGACTGTAGGAAGTACTGGTGGTTTAAAAGAATGAGCCCTTAGGAAAAAAAGAAAAACAGCTGTCTAATCTGGACAGGACGCCTTTCAGGCCGTTTCTATTAGCATCATAGTACTATGGGGAACCTCGTAGCAGCCACCTCCGTGTTCAAGCCTCCAAGAAGGGAACATGCAGGACGTGCACTCACACCTGCAGGTCGGCGATACGGGCCAGGGATCAGCCGTTAGCGTCAGAGACCATGCCAACTGGACCAATACCTGCACCTCCCCTCCGCTCCCCTCCCCCTACGAACATCAGCGTTTGCTGCTCCATGCCCATCAGGGGGATCAACAGGCTATCTCTAGGTGGCGAGTGCCAAGCATGCCCAGGAAGGTACATGAGGCCAACGGGAATGAGCCCACGAGCTCCTGAATGCGACCTGCGGTCCTTACCAACTAAGCTACGCCGCTGGATTGTTCTGGTTTCAACAAAACACGTGTCCCTATCCATCCGATCTGAAAATCTAACGGCCACAATGTGACCACGTCGAAAAATACCACGAAATGACCACAACTAGACCGCCGCAAGTGACGTACGGGCCCCGATTAGCTTCATGATGATCTTTCACTTTTTCAATTAGGACTCTCTCTCGATTTATGTGTGTCCTCCTTGGGCAGGGGCCGTGCCAAAATTCGCTGTATCTCAAATAAAAATATAAAAAATTCGCTGTATCGCTGTTGGGGCGGGGGGCAACATGAATTACCTCGTTTGCGAGGCCCGCTTGCAGGGGTCCCATCTATATAGTCTTAGGAGTAGTGGTAGGAAGGTAGTGAAAGGCGAAAAAAGAATTTGAGAGAAGAACATAGTGTAGTTTAAAAAAAAAAAAATTTGACGGACGTCGCCAAGGATCTCCGTCATGATACCTCGATAAATAAAAAATAAAAAACATAGCCCGCTCACAATGCTCCGTGGCTCTGCACATCCTGCCCTTCCAGGCGCAATGTCATGAGCTAATTTTTGCATCTGAAAACCTGAGAGAGCCGTTTATGTACTTCTCCTTCTCCTTTGCTTTTTGCTTTTTTTTTCCCCTCGTCTCTCTCATACTCCCAGTACTCGTATATATTACAAGGGAATGGAGGCTCCCATGTCCCAAGGCGAAAAACAGAAACTCGTTTTGCTAGTACATAATTTGTCGAGTATGAGATCCGATGTCTCCGTCCATCTCATCCGTATTCGTTTATCTTTTTTTTTCTTTCTCTTTTTTTTTCTTTCTCCTGGACACTGCCATCTACATATTCATTCCCGAGCCGTTAATCTTTCCTTTCCCGTCCCATACACATCCGCCTTCTACCATCCAACCTCTCCTTCCCTTCTTCGTTGTTCTCTTTCTCCATCCTTCTCATCATCTTCCTCATCCCACAGCCCATTTCTTTTCATTATGCTTTTTTTCTTTTTTTCTTTTTTTGAAAAGGGGGCTCCGGTTACTGCCAGGGGTGATATGAGCACCTCCCGGTAGTACCTTTGCCCCTGGCTCTTCTCTTCGTCTTTCGCACGAACAGGGATGATGATGTCAACGGCGTTTGTGGTGCCCAAATCACACCGCCTTTTTTTTCATTTTCGCCTTTCGTTTTCCCCTTTTCTGGTCGCTTCCTTCTCCTCCTCCGCCTCCTCCTCCTCCTCTTCCTCATCCCTTGGCATTCAAATGAGACCGTGGGCGCCACTGTTTTTTCACTCTCTTCTACATGTCACGTGGACGTAGTCCTTTTGAAAAAAAAAAACCGAAAAGAAAATCGCATCTTCCTCTCCTCCTTTTACTCAATTCTCTCTTTTTTTTTTTTTTTTTTTTTTTTTTTTTACACAATTYTYTYTTTTTWTSCCACGCGAAGGCAGTTCTCTGAATTAAAAAAAAATGGAAAAGAAAATCGCATCTTCCTCTCCTCCTTCCTCCACTTTCCCCGCTCGCCTTTCCCTCTTCAATTTCGCCGCCTCCTCCTCCTCCTCTCTTCCCTTCTGTTTCTTGCTTGTACTCGTCCTCATGATTACCATGCTCCTCTTTGCCGTATCCCGCCCTTCTGCCTCCCTTCATCCTCTTCCTCCTTCCTCCGGCCCTGCCACTGACGATGTGATGGCGGAAAAACAGCACCGCCATTTCTCTCTCCCCTCGCCCACTTCTCTTCTCCACTGTCCCTTCTGCTTCTCTTCGTCTGGTGCTGCCGCTGCCGCTACTGCTGCTCTTGCTCTTCGTTTTCGTATGGGCTTAAAAAAGCAAATACTTGAATGAATAAACAAAGTAGATTAGAAGTATTACCTGATGAGATTAATAGAATGCCGTGCACACTGTCATCGCTGCTTTCACGGTCTCGCAATTCTACTATTACAGGACAGTCACTAAAGTGCACTTCTTCTAGTTCACCGCACGAAAGCTGCTATAGTCTCGTCCTAAGGCAAAGCTCATTCATTAATGCAGTGTCGAAGGCGATTTTTTAGCCAGATTCAGCTATGATGCTCGTGCCTTATGTTCGGTGGAAGACAGTACCCCGCCCGCGAATCTGTTTGAGAAGCTGAACCACCTCGTTAAAATCGATAATTCAAAAAATTGTATGGCAAAAGATAGAAGCAAACCACGTGTATTGCATGTACCAGTCAAAAGATGATAATGCTATACAACACACCAACTTACATAGATCAGTACAACATGAAATAAGTAAATCCACTCCTGCTCTCCGCCCTCCTCGAGGGAGTCGTTCCATCAACCGACGGGGTAAGGGGAAGAAAATTATGAATCGCACGCTTGCTGGTTTTCAGCTTCTTCTACTTCTTCTTCTTCTTCTTCTTCTGCTGCTGCTGCTGCTGCTGCTGCTGCTTCTGCTGCTTGTTGGGCGTGTGGTTTGCCCCTTATGGAGCGCCGATGCCCGACCAGCCGAAACGCGTAGAGGATTGTGCACGTTCGAGCAATCTGTGTGCGGCCACTGTAAAGGTTTCCAGAGAACAATTGCAAGATAGACTGTGTGCGGCCCCGCCTATGATGCGTCCAAAACTGTATGGGTGGGGAGTTGCACCTGCTGGAAACCCGGGTCCAGCATCCTGCAATATGCAGGTATGGTTGAAGAGCTCGGAATGCTATAACGCATAATTACGGCATGCCGGGATTGTCTTGGCCAGTTGTGTGATTCCTCTTGTACCGTGAGGACAAGTAGATTCATTTCTGGAAACACGATGGACTAATAGATTCATTTCTGCATTTGCGAGAGCGAGAGAGAGACAGACAGACAGAAAAAACTAGATTGGTCGGGAAAAAAACATTGGCTTGGGTGTGCGTGGGAATGGAAGACAGTTCAGGCGACAGGCAGAGATGGACGACGCCGGCTGATGTTTGTCGAGGGTTTTGAATAGTTCGTTGTATGAATTGGACACAGAAGAGACACAGCCAGACAGAGCCAAGGTGATGTGCCGCCCCACGGAGGCTAAGCTAAGCTTTTCGCAGAAACGACCACCGTAGATTGGTTGATTGGATCATGAAATTTTCGTGAAGGCAAAGATGAAATACGCGCGAGGGTATCAAAACCAAAAAAAAAAAAAAAAAAAAAAAAAAGAAAGGAAATCGTGGTGGCAAAAAAAAACAAAAACAAATCTGCGCGGCTGTTTTTCCCCCTTACCATCAAGCGGTATGAAGATCAGCTCAGCCCTAGAGATGTTTTCCCTCTTCGCAATGTTGTCGTTATTTTGTCGAATGAGAACCTCCGTTGAATTGTACATGGACGCGAGTTTCCTGACCGACGCTCCGTTATCCGGAGCCACGTAGGTAGCAAATTGCAACGGTGGCGCTGGGTCCGACGTGTTCCCCGGGGCCGCCCCCACGCTTCCCTTGGCCTCGGCCATGCTGCCGCCACACTTGCACGGGATCCAGACGTTCCATGTCACCCTCCTCTCGTCCGCCTGATTGGCTTTGCTCGAGTACACTATCTGATCAGCGCTAACCAAATAGCCGAACACCCTAGCCACCTCTTCAGCCGTCACCCCCCGGCCATTCCCGTTTGAATACAACAACGACGCCACCATTCCGCTGAGTAAAGAGGGGTCTTTACCTTTGTTGTTGTTGTTGTTGTTGTTGTTATTGTTGTTGTTGTTGTCATTATTACCGTTAGACGTTCCATCGCCACCGTGATGGACATCTAGATTGCGTACACATCGGCAAGTTTTCAAAAGGATCCGCAAGGTCGTGTTCGGGGGAACGTAGTCCGTCGTGCCACCCTGGGGTTGCAGGTATTGGCTTCCATTTTCAGCCCTTATGGTCTCGTCGGTAACGTTGAATATACCGGCCAGGTCGCTCAAAGTTGTGCCGTCAACAGCCCGATAAACGGCCCAGGCCTGACATGATGAGTTGGGATCGCAGGCGACCTCAGCTCCGAAGCAGAGCCGAGGAGCCGGAGCGAGGAGAGTCACCGTCCACAAAGCGACTGCTGCCATAACCATTGTTCCTCCCTTTAAGCCCGGGTTCATAATGGCTTCCCTCTGTCGACACCCTTGGGCTCCTCCTCCTCCTCCTCCCCCTCCTGCTGCTGCTCTGCTCGACTCCTCCTTTCCCTCCTCACCTCCCCACTCCTTCCGCTTCTTCTCCTCTCTTGCTCCGCGCCCCCCTCTCTCTCCCTTTGGCTAGGGGGACGCATATATCGGAGCCCCCGACCCCCGTCGCCCGGCTCCCATTATAGCTGACGGCAACGAAAACCCAAACCCAATCATGTCCTCGGGTCCCAGAAACGACCGTCGAGAGAGACAGAGAGAGAAAAAGCAGCGGCCACGACGAGGGCGGCAACGGCAAGGCTGGTTGTCTGCAGCCGTTTGCGGTCCGGACAACTCCGAACGAAGTCGGCTTTCGCCGCCCCGTCGACTGCGACGCCCCTAGTACCAGTAATAAATGCAGGGGAGGGGGCAACCCTCACCGCTCTCTCTCCTGCTGCGCCGCCTCTCCGAGTTCCACAGATCTTCACACAATCTGTCAGGTCTACCTTCGCACCTTCGAAATCGCCAGGCATTATGCACTGCTTGCTCAATCGACCGCCGCTCTTACACATACCGACACTCAGGTTGATTTCATCGGCTGCTGCGTGCATGTGTGTGTGTGTGTGTTTGTGCGTTGTCGTGTGTTCCCTGAGTGGGCGCACAGATGATCCGACGAGCACTTGTTTGTCTCGCTTTCATTCTGCAACCCTACTCAGAAAGACAAGTAGAAGGCCAAGATCTATGAGAGACAGACAAAGAGAGAGGGAGACAACAGCGAGAGAGAGGGAGAGAGAGCAAAGTGGGAACCGGGGGGAGGAGAGCAAATGATGAACACAACTATTTATTTTCCGGTTTTCTGCCCCCCTGGCGCCACTGGGAAATTCTTCCAATTGCCCCCGCAAACTTGCCACTTGGGATCAGCCACCGTACAGCTACTGTTGGGATTTCCAACCGTACCCCCTGAATTAATGGAGCGCATTCGTCTGCGCCCCCCCTCCTTCCACATTCAAATTCCCCCCGTCGTGTGTCCACCTTCGTGCGTCTCTCTTCCGCTTACCCTCCCCTTCTGCCTCCTTGCCCTCCTGCGTCTCCTCTTCTGCCTCCTCTCTCCTCCTGCTGCTACGAGCAATTGTCAACTTGCGAAACCGATATCGGAACCGCCTTCAAAAAACAAACAAAATTTAAATACTACGTACGACACGATTACGAAAGAATCGGTTGGTGAGTCCTCCGGGACATCCGTTAAAATTGGAACGATACAGAGAAGATTAGCATGGCCGCTGCGCAAGGATGCACACAGCGGCATTCGGGGGGTCATCGGCTCAATGCCAACCGTCTCAAGGACCTTCCTGGGCATACTTAGGACCTAGTTGCACTACTCGCCATACGTCAAGTTTGGCGAGGAGGCGCCTGGTTGCACTTACTCGCCGAACTTGGCGAATGCAAAATGTGTCAGCAGTTTGGCGAATGCAAAATGTGTCAGACGGCTCGCCACACCGTCGACACAAGAATTCGGTTTCCCGGCCTGTGCACGGCTGTTTGTGGAGGGTGGTCCTCGGACATCGCAAAATGTGTCAGACGGCTCGCCACACCGTCGACACAAGTTGTGGAGAGTGAACTAGGTTTCCCCGCCTGTGCACGGCGGTTTGTGGAGGGTGGTCCTCGGACCTCTCCGGTCGACATCATTTAGACAGTCCTTCGGGACATCCGTTAAAATTGGAACGATACAGAGAAGATTAGCATGGCCCCTGCGCAAGGATGACGAACGATGCAGAGAAGATTAGCATGGCCCCTGCGCAAGGATGACACGCATAAATCGACATCATTTAGACAAAACTTTTTAACTTTTCTGTAGAAGAAATGTAGTGGCGAGTTCTACACGATTCTCAGGGCCTCGCCGCACCACTGTCGAAAATGCAATTTTCGACAGTTTCTCTTCGCCACACAGGCTGTCGAAGTCGGAGACAGGAAAAAAATTATCCAGTTGTCAGAACATGGTTCTCGACAGCTCCTGTCGAAAGTTGTTGAATCCCCAGCCTGCTACCCCCATGCTTTCGACTGATACCACGCTCGGGCGTGGGGGCGCAGCCAGGTCGGGGCGGACCGGCGACTAGCCTACGAGAGCTTCATTTTCAATGTGCAGTTGCGGCAATGGAAGGAACCCCAAAACACGGCCACATTCAGGCATTAAGGGAACACCCCTATAAGTTGAGCTATATGCCAAAATGCACCTAAAAGATCTGGGTAGACCGGAACACTCTGGTCATCTTTGCAAAATACCCCCATCAGAGAGAGAGAGAGAGAGAGAGAGAGAGAGAGAGACGATGGCCGCCAGAACAACGCCTGAATCACGAATCTGGGCGCGTATGCGGAGAAGTACACAGAGCCGAAAAGAATCCAGCCCATACTTAAGTCGGATACGTCCCCCGGATGTTTTTTTTTTGGGGCCAACCCCCCCCCGCTCCCCCCCCAAACCGTCTGCCCAACCGTTGGTAGGCAACGACGCCGCAACAACGCTGTACCTGCCGCGTTTCCCGTAGAGAGAGAGAGAGAGAGAGAGAGAGAGAGAGAGAGAGAGAGAGAGAGAGAGAGAGAGAGAGAGAGAGAACAGCTAAGCCTCTAACGTCGCGGCTGGCCTCAAGGTACTTCCATCTATAGGATGAGCAAAATCGAATGAATCTAC
>BFEA01000335.1:467331-493370 GCA_003427395.1 Chara braunii
TGTGTGTGTGTGTGTGTGTGTGTGTGCGCGCGCGCTCATTTTCGTTGAACAGTGAAAATAAATGCATGACTGTACCAAACTGTTTTGTCAGACTTTTACCGACTCATCATGAGGTTTATCCCCAACAGTCTGGCCCGGATGCATTTGAGTGATGGGAAACGACATACACACACACACACAGTCTCTCTCTCTCTCTCTCTCTCTCTCTCTCTCTCTCTTTTTCTCAATCAATCAATCAATCAATCAATCAGTCAATCAATCAGTCAGCCAATCAATCCATCAATCAATCAATCCATCAATCAATCAATCCATCAATCAATCCATCCAACCATTGATTGATTGATTGATTGGTGTATTGATTGATTGGTGTATTGATTGATTGAATGAATGATTGATTGATTGATTGAGCACTCACCAGTCCACCATGAAAGAGTTGTGTATGTGTGTGTGTGTGTGGGTGGGTGGGTGTGTATGTGTGTGTGTGTGTGTGCTCATTTTCATTGAACGGTGAAAATAAATGCATGACTGTACCAGACCGTTTTGTCGGACTTTCATCGACTCATCAGGAGGTTGCTCGCGCTCATCTCCCTATCACACACACACACACACAGGAAACGACACACACACACACACACACACACACACACACACACACACACACACACACACACACACACACACACACACACACACACACACATATGCACAGTCTCTCTCTCTCTCTCTCTCCCTCTCTCTCTCTCTGAATCAATCAATCCGGAGTTAATCCGGAGTGAATCATTGCATCAATCAATCAATCAATCAATCAGTCAATCAATCAATCAGTCAATCAATCAATCAGTCAATCAATCAATTAACCAGTCAATCAATCAGTCAATGTACCAATCAATCAGTCAATCAACCATTCAAGTAGTCAATCAATCAGTCAGTCAATCAATCCATCAATCAATCAGTCAATCAACCATTCAAACAGTTGGGCACTCAATCAATGTCGTCAATCAATCACGTCGGGACTATCAACCCACCAAACCCATATCGAATCAATTAATCAATCAACGTGATCATGCAAACAATCCATAAATCACTCAATCTATCAATCAATTAATCAATCAACCAAGCAATAAATGAAATAGTCAATCAATGAAGCAATTGACTCAAACAGTTGGTCAATCAATTATTCTGTCACTCAAGCCGTCACTCAGTCACTCCGTCAGTCGGTTAGTCGTGCAGGCTTTCAAGCAGTCATTAAGTCGGTAAGTCGTGCAGACTTTCAGTCGATCAATTAATCAATCAAGCACGCAAACAAGCAAATAATCAATCAGTCAATCAACCATTGAAACAGTTAGGTACTCAATCAATGTCGTCAATCAATCAATCAATCATGTCGGGACAATTGACCCACCAAACCCATATCGAATCAATCAATCAATCAATCAATCAATCAATCAATCGGTAAGTCGTGCAGGCTTTCAGTCAATCAATCAATCAATCAATCAATACATCAAGCAAGCAAGCAAGCAAGCAAGCAATCAGTCAATCAACCATTCAAACAGCCGGGCACTTAATCAATCAATCAATCAATCAATCAATCAATCAATCAATCAATCAATTACGTCGGGACAATCAACCGACCAAACCCATATCGAATCGATCAATCAATCAATGACATTGATCATGCAAACAATCCATGAATCACTCAATCAATCAATCAATTAAGCAATCAACCAAGCAATCAATGAAATAGTCAATTAATAAAGCAGGTGACTCAAACAGTTGATCAATCAATTAATCGGTCACTCAAGCCGTCACTCAGTTAGTCGTGCAGGCTTTCAAACAGTCATTAAGTCGGTCAGTCTGTCACTGCAATGGATCTGAGTCAGGCGGTCGGTTTGTCAGTCAATCAGTCATTCAGTTGGTCAGTCAGTCTCTCAATCAGTCAGTTGTCCAGTGCATCAGTCAGTTTGTTAGTTACTCAGTCTGTCAGGCAGTGACTCTGTCAGTCAGTTTGTCAGTCAGACCTGGTTGTGAGCGACTCGTTGATTGAGTCTGTCTACCAACCCACCCACCCAAGCAACAACTCCTAACAGCTACCCCATAACCGCCGCACAGGCAACCACCCATCCACCCTACCAACCACCCAACCATCTAACCAAAAACCTAACGAACCAACCACCCAACGAACTACCCAACCAAGCAACGGCCCAACGAACCAGCCATCCAACAAACCAACCAACCAACCACCCAAACAACCTCCCAACCACCGTATCCAACCACTTCTGTCAGGCGGGCAGTTCTGTCATTCCGTTGGTCAGTCAGCAATGATGGCAGTTAGCCAATAACTCTGACGGCCAGTTTTGTCAGTCTGTTCGTTAGTCGGTGATTATGGCAGTCAACCAATATCCCTGACAGCTACTGCGGGGGGGGGGAGGTCAGACTGTCAGTCTGTCACTCAGTCAATGACTAACTTTGTGAGGCAGTAAGTTTTTCTGTCATTCGGTTTGTTACTGAGTCACTTCGTCAGTCGGTCTACCGGTTGGGTGAGCCAGTCACTACCTATCTCTGTCATTCATTCTATCACAATTTCAATCGTGCAGTCAATCATGCAGACTGACCAACTGAATTACTGAATAACTGTCACGCCCACTGATCACGTTCGTCCAACCACACGTGCTGAATAGCAAGCTAAGGTATCAAACCGTAAATTGCAACCAGCCAAGCACGCATGCAATGAACAGACGAAGCAATGAAGGGAGCAAACAACAAAGCAAGCAACTAGGGATCGCGCCAAGCAACGAACCAAACAACTAACCAACCACCCATGTCGCATTTCGCTTGCTTGTCGTAAGTCCTGTTTTGCAATTTGACAGCGAATCAGTGAAGGATAACTCTTTGAAGATTGTGCTATCAAACCTTATTGTATTGCAAGCGACGAACCAAAATAGCAGTGAATCAATGAAGGATAACTCTTTGCTGATTACAGGACTAAACGTTCTTGTTTTGCAATTTGGCAATTCATACGCTGGAGATTGTGCTAACAACATCGTACCGCCTCCCACCCCCCACACGTACGGCGTGTGAGAGGACAACCCAACTTTCATGGATGACGCACCGGGCAGTTGCACTCCTTATAACGGGAGGTCAGCAGAACGGCCCCCTCCTTTGTCCACGCGTGACAACGCCACACCGATGTCAGCGCATGCTGGAGGGCGCGGGTTGGTGGGAGTATCCCCTTACACCAGTCCGGATGACATGCGATCAGCAAAGAGGCCTCGTGTTCTATCTCTTTCGCCTGCGGTCGTCGTCACTCCCGGTGGTGCGATTGTGCAGTCTCCGTTGCCACCCTTGTTGTCGTCTACCACACTCCTGTCGTATACTCCGATACATCCTTTATCGGATTTCGATGTGTTGTGTTATCATGTGTTGTCATCACCATTTGCAGTTTGTGTCTAATGTCCTTGCAGCACCAACATGGACGCGTGCAGCACAACCATTTCTTCCGCCTCCAATTCTTGTTGGTCGCGATGGGTTGGACTCCATCCCCCTCGAGGAGTGTTCTCAGTCATCATCAACGGTGTTTGCAAGTGGAGGGTCCACGCTGCGGCGTGACGGAGGTGGTCCAAGTACAGCCCCACGAGTCTCACGATCGTATGTCGCATCAGTTCATGGGCAGGGGGGTGTATTGGATGACATATGTCGTGCCTCTGGCGGGGACATACGTGACCGTGGTTCCGACCGTCACCTCTTCGTCTCTCAGTCGGAAGGGGATGACATCGTACGTGAGAGCGGAGATAGGGACGAAGGTTGTGCTCCTGACGCACAACGTCGTGGTGCGGGCCTTTCAGAGCAGTCTGGCGGGTCTTTCGGCCTGTTGGGTTCGCAGTCTTCCGGTTCTACCAAGTACATTCATTTGTTCCTGACTTCCGCTTGCAAGCGGAGAGTTTGTAAGTTACAATCAGCGATGAAAGAAGTGAGCGAAAGTCAGGGGTCATGAGCGATGTTATTGACCGGTTGATGCACTGGTCATTGCCTGCTATCCGGTCAGAGTTCGGGCATGATGTGACATCGAGGATCGCGGCAACACTGCCGCCTGGCAGTCGTGCTGAGGTGTTCCGTCTCGGAGGAGGAGGGGATGATTCGACGGCAGATGCAGATGATTATGGCGAACCTGAGGGTGTGGGGAGCCGTGGAGGCAATGGCGGGTCATTTTGTGGGTCGGATGATCCACTTCCACGTTGGGGGCATGCGTCACAGCATGGCCGTAGATCACGCGGGCGGCCACCGGCCTGTGGCAGGTCGCGTTCGCAGTTTGATTATGTGCGGCTCAATGGTGCCCTGCAAAGCGAACCTTATCATGATCGGTCAGATGTGTTGAAAACAACGCGTCGCTGGAAAGGCCTGAAAGCGCCTGATATCGTGTTCGTGAAGCCAGTGAAGCTTCTGCAATTGCTCGGGTTGTTCGATTTGTGTTGCCCACGCCACGGGGGCGGGTGTCGTGTGGATGTGTCCTGTGTCGGTTATCCGGGGCAGATTTGTCGCATTCCATTTGCTTATCGTAAAACCTGTCGTTGGACGTGGCACAATGCACTGATCACGGGAACTGTGCACTCCTGCAGACTTCATGAGCATTTGTTCTATGCGTCCGTCACTGCGGGTATGACATATACCGTTCTCAACAACTTCTGCATCGTGCTTGGGGTGACACCTGTGCATAAGCCCACTTTTTACAGTAACATACGCGGTGAGGCAAATGTGCGAGAGGGTTGGAATGCAAAGGTCGTCAGGCAGGGCGTGCGATACTGCGACTTGGACATAGACACGGTTATGCGATAAGGGAAACCAGTCACTTTGATAGTTGACGGTCGCTACGACTCGGTCAGGTCTGCACAACATTGCACTATTACCACGATTGAGTATGATACTCGTCTTGTGGTGGGTGTTCATACTCTTCGTCCAAAGACGGAGGGAAAGGCATAAAACCAACTTGAAGTTTCTACTGTTGTGCGCCTGTTGAGAGACTTGCTTTCGAGGGGGTTGCAGTTCAGGACTGTTGTCTCCGACGATTGTGCTGCATTGGGTCTGCAGTTGGAGCACCTCGGTATTGAATGGCAGAAGGATCGCCATCATAAGGTGAAAAACATTCGCAAGGCACTGAGAAAAACCTTGACACTGAAGGTGGCAAAAAAATTGAATAACCCTCATCAGTGCGTCTCCGAATCTCAGCTTATGCAGTTCATGAGAAGGAGTTGTTGGATGCTTTGTCAGACCGTTTTGGACCAGGGTGTTTGACGCTCAAAGAAGAACGATTGAAGAAAAGCGACTTCGTCGCTGTTGGGTTGAGCAAAATGTACCCGTACGGCACGACGACGAACGAGCAGTCCTTGCTCGTGGATCCAGACGGTGTGACTGAGTTCCATGTGCATAAGGTGGGACATTGGTTTCTTGGTGCTGCTGAGCTTTGCAGAGATGAGGGCGGCGACTCTGTAACTCTGCACAATGATACCATGATGATCGTCGAGCATTGGGCAGGGGACCACTTGAGGTGCGTTGGGAACAGAGAGCTTTTATGCGCAAGGGGTGGTGACCCATGTCGATTGCCTCTGTACACGCGCAACGAGCCTGTGCATGACATCATTCGGCAGACGTTGGGCAGGTATTGCAGCACGACCGCTTGTTCGTACTACACGGAGTTTCGTCACACGTCGACGGTTGAGACCTTCCAGGGCACGATCATCATTTACGCGAAGAAGGCCTTGCACTTCGAGAAGTCGTATGAGCCGCGTTTGGCGATTGCAATCATTCGATGGAACACTCATGCATGGCAGGATCCCGTGGAGTATCGTGCCCGCATGCCTTCTGGGACTTCTATTCGTCCAAGGCCGAGCTACTACCGTCACAATCACCCACCTCAAGACTCATGGGTGGATCGGCTGTCGACGTTCATCTTCGGTTGGCATGGCGTTTCTGATTGGGCTCAACGCCTTCTCGAGTACGACGATTGTGATGTGGTTGGCGAGGTTGGGTCGTCGACGCCTCCTCTGCCTCGCAATTTTTTTTGCAGAGGCGAGGAGACCATTGGCCGTGACGAGAACGACGTTGATTCAGGTGCGGATCTCGACGTTGTGGGAGGTAACAATGTTTTTATCATTGGCGTCGGGGATCAGTTACCTGGACCAGCAAATGCCGTGTCCGATCGATCGTGTTATTCTCTCTCTTACGCAGATGATGTCGAGTTGGTCGATGATTGAGATTGTGTTATGTCGTAGTCTTTTGTACATGCGACTTTAACATTTATTGGCTTTCGAGGTGGACGTGCTGATGCTCACTGTCTTTATGATCTACTTTATTTCATTGTGTGACCTCATTTCACATTCTTGTCGTCTTTTTTTTTTGTCCTCATGCGGTTGTATGTTCTCACATCGTATGTATATATGTATATGCGAGGAGCATGGATGCTCGTCAGTTATAAAAGTGTATTAGGAAACATGTATGTAACACATATCTCAAAAATAGCATTGTCCCACACCAAACATAATGGAATATGCGCATATAACCTTTCAAAGCAATTCAATGATCACAACCATATTGAAGATAGAAATTTGTAAGCTTACAATTATATAGGGTCCGACAACATTACATGAAGGGCTAAGCGTCCTCCAAGACTTTCTTCACTGGTGTTCACTGGCGCCAGCAACCAATAATGAAATGTAGTGTTAAACTTGTAAATCCACTATAACCCTGTTCTCTCTCTCTATGTCTTCCTCCTTCTCTTCTCGTCAGTCTATGTCTGCTCTCACTGACCAGAGTCCCCTCGCGCGCGTAATCCCTAACATGAGGATTTATTTTGAACAGTATTCATTGGTTCTACATACTAGGTAACAGTAGTACTAGTGGCAAATGGCGTTGCCGCAGCTATGGCTGCCCCGTCACCCAGCCAGCGTCTTTCTTCATTGCTCTTAGCGCAATTCTCAAGTGTGGCGCAACTCACCCACGGCTTCTCAAGTGTGGTCCTTATTGTGACTTTGGAAAATGCCTGCTTTGTATTTATTGTCGTTCAAAAAATTTTAAAAAAAAATATTTCCCCGATAATGCGGCGCAAGGGCTATCACCCTGTAATTATCGTCATGCACGACGACGAGGATACGCATTCTCCGACGGATCGGAATTCTATAACCGAAAACCTCTCGGGTTGTTGTCTGGCCATCGTTCCCGCATCGTCATCTCGAACTCGTTCGACAATTCTAGCGAAATCGAACAAAGTCACACCTGCGTGAGAATGTAACATACCCATTGAATCGATTTGCTTTTGGTATTATATCTTGACGGTCGACAAGGAGGTTCATACACTCCTGTAATTCATCCTCCAAACCAACAAAAATCACAGCCTGATCCAACAACGCAGCAGTTGCGGGCCAACAACTTCTAATCTTTTCGACAATCAAATTATCATCCCTGAAAGGGTCGATGACAGTCCCGTCACCGTAAACGACAATATCGGCTCACACACCAGCCAAAAGTCTCCGACGGTCCATCACAATCACAGTGGAGGGTAACACGTTCCGTTACCAAGGATGTCGATGCACAAGATGACGATATCGGACGAAATGTCAGCAAATTAAAATGTAACACAAACTTAGGTAACTTATCCACAGAGAGGCAGTAATGCAGAAAAAATATAACTTTTGAACACATTGAATAATTTGTGAAGTTCATCATGTTTTTCTGTTGCATCAACGTAACATATAAAATTGATCGATCAATCAATCAATCAATCAAGATTGATTGCTTGCTTGCTTGCTTGCTTGCTTGCTTGATTGGTTGGTTTGTTGGTTGATTGATTGATTGATTGATGGATTGATTGAAGAGAGAGTCTTTTGTTTTATTTCTAAGGGAGGATTTCTGGTATAAGGTTAAACATTGTTTTTAAGCTGAATGATTTAGCCTGAGAACCACTCACATAAGTATAAACTGAGTATAACAAAAGATATGTTATTTATACTTGCATGTGAACCGACAGTTGAGCATTGTTTCTAAGTTGAATGGTCCAACGCTAAGTCATATCACTACGAAGAGAAAGGAAGCCACATAATATAATTGGAAGTAATTTGGGCAAGCTGGACATTGTTTCTAAGCTGAATGGCTCAGTCCCCTGCCTATATTTTTATTTCTTTTGAGAACCAAGTTAGAAAGTATTAAACTTTGGATCTTAGACAGTTCAGGGTGACTAAACATTGTTCCTAAGCAGAATGGTATAGTCATATGACGAAAGAAGATAAAATTAGTTATGCAACATGTTCGTGTATATCCTAAGGTATGTTAGACATTGTTTGTACGCAGAATGGTCTAGCACCATGCCATATGTAAGCTGGATATAAAGGATAAATCATGTAAAAAGTTTCATGACCTATTTATGAGGATTTGACTTGGGGTTGATGAGAGTACTTACCTTTGTGGTTTGGCCTTGCATGTGGCTGAGTGAGATCACTACTTAGTCTGAGTTTCAATTTAATAGGTAGTTGCTTTAGAGGCTCGCCACGTGCTAGAACAATAAGAGTTAGTTCAATTTTTACATTTTCTTAGCTAACTTTATTTTACTTAGGTCAATTTTCGCGTTTTCTAAGATCATTTTTTATACTTGGCTTTGTATAAATCTTGGTAAGCTAGTTTCTCTACGGGAAGCGCTATCGAAATTTTTTGCAAATCCAAGGAGTTAGTCAAATTTTGACTTTTCAAAGTTTTACTTGTCTAAATTTTATATATGGCTTAGTAAAAATCTGGAAAGTCTTATTTTCTAAAGCGAGTGCTAACCAAATTTTTGCTAATTCAAGAAGTTAAATAATATTTGACTTTGGAAAGTCTTGAGCGACGCCTATCCGGTTTCCGCGTCGGAAGGTTATGGGATGGATACAAAAGAGACTAAGAGTCTCGAGCAACGCCTATCTGATTTCCGAGTCGGAAGGTTATGGAATGGATACAAAAGGGACTAGGAGTGTTGTTGTGTTGTTTGTTTTGTGTCGTTCTATGGTGTGTGTGTTCTATTTTTATGTTTTAAGTTTGGTGTAACGCGTTCAATCTATCCTTAAATCATTCAAAGCATGAAGTTGGATTTTTCAGCCCAACTTCAATCAGAAACCCCAAAGAAAACAGACGGACCAAGCCATTCACTTAGAAACAATATGTGGTCCCAATGATCAACTAGACAAACCCTCAAAATTAAACACAGCAATGAGACTATTCTGCTTAGAAACAATGTCTGACCCTTCAGAAAACAGCCAATTAAACATAGCCATGGGCCATTCAGCTTGGAAACAATGCTCAGTCCTTGGCTGACCCGGTCAAACGCATGCAAACTATCTTTCTCCCACCTTCCCTTGTTCATCCCTTAATCTGCTTTCAATCAAAAATAAAGTAGAAACTTAAATTTTTCACACACATTCCTTCCACTTAGTGTGATTAGATCATGAAAAGAAAGCAAAAATTATAGAGGGACGCATGCGTACAACAATCAAACCAGAGGGGGATAGTCAAACATGGGTGTAGTGGGTTCGTACAGACAGAAAGAAGTATATATGATGGTTCCCTGCCTCCAGAACTCATCCTAAGTTCCGACAGGGCTCCCGCAATCGGTGGACCGACTTCCTACAAAGTCTTGTTGCGGTCCTACGGTTTGCAATCCCACATGCCGCCTTCCCTTTAGAGCAGGATTAGACTTAGAGTAAGAAAGGCAGAAGAAAGGGTTTTGGACGCTCGAGATACAAGAGAAGGACTGACTCAACTCCCAGGAGAGGGCTTTGCAATCTTCGTGCGTCCGAGGGCCTCACAATGATGGCAAAAAACAGCAGCAGCTTGGTCCAAACTGAAGTCAAACTGTCGAAGTCAACCCTCTGATGACCTTCTTATTCACAACAATAACCCCCTTTGCAAGCTTGACTATTCTTCTGAGTCTCAACGCTTTTCCTAAAAAACAGTTATCGCTACACTGCATCCTTAAGATCAGGAAGGAGTCCTCAATCTGTCAGTCTCTGCACTAGCACAACGATACGCAGCAGGTACTCAATAGTAGACCAAAGGAAGTGATAAGTCAGCTACACACAGTTTGTCGCATGGAGACCGCATTTGAAGCCTTGTTTTTCAACTGCTGCTTATTCACATATGCGAAGACACAGTCCGCAGTCACCGTACTCCAAGGTGAACTGTGAATCCCGTTTTCACGATAACGACAAACTGGCGAGTCTTTGCAGCAGCAACCCCTCCTTGCCTCCTCTGGGTAAGCTTGGTAGCCGCTCTTCAATCAGCGGGCTAGGCCACTACGCTGCAACTTCCTCTCAGCGACGGAGCAAAATCGAGCCGTGTATTCCACTCGACCATAGGCAGACACACTGCCAAGCTCCCAAACACCTCAACAGTGTACGACTGAAAAGAGAAAGTCACAACGCGACAGTCAGCGATGCACAACGCAGACTGTAGCAAGTGGAGAGGCGTGGGAGCAGCACATGGAACAAGAGCCCTCCAATGTGCACTTTGAGCCCGGTAGTATTTAAGGGCAACAACATCTCCTCGTCCCTACCTGTTGGACTTAGCAACAACTCCTTGACGACAACCGTGACCAGTAGCAGCAATATCAGCACCTTCAATCAACAAGTCTAAGTACCATGATGCGGATGAAGCTCTTCCCTGCCTTAGCACTCAATGCCAGGCTATTACCACACGATTAGTCCGCCCCAATCACATAGTAGCGGAGCAATCCCCTGATGCCAGCTGCAGCGACCGAAGTACAGGCAGAAGTTACCCTTGTAGGCCATCGTCGTAACCAGGTACATGCTATCTCCTCCCTCTCTCTGTTTCTCTTCCCCTTCGTCGTCGTTGTCATCTGCGACGGTGGCGCTCCTCGGCACTAACAGTGTATAAATGAATTTATCGCTCAATTATAGAAATATACACTGCTTTCCATCCATGTGCGCAGAAAAATAAAAAAGGACTATTTCCGTTGTTGGGATGAACAAAATCGAAATAAATCTTCCGCTAGAACGCGGAGAGGTTCATTGTCATTTTACGATTCCTTCTCCTCTGCGCAGCCCGTATCTCCCGCAGTGCCAAAATTGTTGCTCAAAACGAAAAGCCAACCACATCATCCAGTTCGCAATACACAAAAACCCCCATCTCACATCTAAGTCCGCTCGACTCCGTCAAGGATCAATCGAGCTATGAGATTCGCCGTCCCACCCCACGCACTAAATTTTCTCTACTACTTCTATTTCACTAACTCATACGCCAAACTAACCTCATTATTCGCTTTGTCCGTCTCAAAACTACCACTTCGCATTGCTTCTCTCCCAATTCCGACCAGAAATAGCCAAGATACGCGTTCTCCCACTTCCATCGTCTCCACTTTCACCATTTTCTTCTTCTTCCTGTTCGTGCCCGTTGTTCTCGTCACTTTTGACGTAGCGCTCCGTCACACATCCAAGTGGTAGGACTAGTCACTAATTCTACCTACCCTGCGAGGAATTGCGAAGAGCGACTATTACTTGGACGCGTCGATTACTCTTTTGCCACTACACCCGAACCCAACGAACCGCTCGCGCGCCGATGTAGTAGCAGCCTTCACTTCGGTACCTCCTCAATGTCAGTCGTGCGCTGACCCAGGGATTATAGGGGGTACTGGCCAGCAAAGACTGTCGGGCCAAGGCAGCGAAAGTCGAAACCCACTATGGGGTAACAACTCACCTGCCGAATTGATCCGCTCAACAGAGTATAATGGTAAGACGCGCGACCCACCCTCGGTCATCACGACGGGTCCAATGCAACGACGAATTGGAAGGCGCGGACCCGCTGCAGACCTTGGTGGCAATAACAAATATTCCGGCAAGAACATTTAGAGACTCAAGTGGCGAGAGATCTCATATGACCAGCCACTCTCTGCGGCCTCCGCCCCAGTGTCTTTGGGTCCCCGCCCAGGCATAGTTCACCATCTTGCGGGTTTCGGCGGGCATGCTCACACTCAAACTTTTCCCAGCAGATCAAGCAAGTAGTCTGCGGCCCGACAGACAGCGCCCTGAGGGGCACATGTTAATCTTCTCTGTATCGTTCCAATTTTAATAGATGTCCCGAAGGACTTAGGCGCGGCAAGCCCACTCAGTACTACCGCGGGTATGCTCTCACACAGACCCCTCACAGCATATCGTGGTGGGTGACCGACGGACTTTGCACTTGCCACTCAGGTTTCTTCTTGCTCGTGGGTCCGGTTCATGATTCCCGACGGGTGAAAATAGAGGAGCTTTGTCAATATCCTTAGCACGCAGGGGTCCGAACGATCTGTCAACACAAAGGATGCGCCTTTTCAAAGCCCTCGACCACCGGGACGACCTCTAGGCCCAGCGTGGCGTCTAAGTCAAAGAACGTTGGAGCAAAATAATAATAATATGACAATACTAAAAATATTTAGAAAACCAAGGGGGATGGCCCTCGTCGGACCCTCAACCCCTTGATCTCCTTCATACCGCCCCGTTGTTCCTCACAAGCGGGTAACGAGTGGTTGAAAATTCAGGAATGAAAATTCTGAAGTGAGAGTTTTGGGCAGTCTGAAAATCCTAAATGGTCCAGAAGTGGTGAAAGATCCGAAGACCCTGAAAACCACCTGTTTAGGCAGGCTGCATCCTGAAGTGCTGAAGTGAGAGTTTTGGGCAGTCTGAAAATCCTGAGTGGTCCTGAAGTGGTGAGAAGTCCGAAGACCCTGAAAACCATCTATTTAGGCAGGTAGTATCCTGAAGTGGTAAAGGGTAACCTGAAGTGGTGAAAGATCCGAAAACCCTGAAAACCACTTGTTTAGGTAGGTTGCATCATGAAGTGGTGAAGAGTGTCCTGAAGTGGTGATGAGAAATATGACTGTTGTTAACCTTCTCTCTTGTTCTTGCGTCGTCGCTTACTAGTTTCGATCCCTAAATCTCCCAAATGAAAGTCCAATACTATAACCAATAATGCTAGGCCTAAGTCCAGGTCTAGTTTTGACGAACACCTAAATAAACAGATATTGCGCAACGCGTAGATTTTCCAAAACGTTTTCAGAGTCACATTGTTGTTGATGCCGTTCTCCACACGTAAGCACAAATCACAGGCAAGAGCACCAATCAGGAGGAATAATTTTTTTAATCTTAATTTAATCATAAATAAAAATCTGGTCGGCGCCGATTTTTACAATTATCAAAATTAAAACATATCACGTTGTTAAGCGCATCGGTCCCACACCGCGCAGGGTGGGACCCTCTCAACCTCGTCACCGCCGCTCCGGCCGAGTGCGCCAGCCATACCTCTCGTGAGCCCCTACGACAGGATAGGGCAAACACGAGGCACGACTTACCTCCACCTTACGGGAGTTGTCACCTCCTTTCGGTGAGCGTATCCCCGTCGAGCTACCAGTCCACAGTACGAAAGCTAATCAGTTGCAATCGCAGAGGTGGATCAGCCGAGGGTGTTTTTCTTTCGCTGTAACATAGGGGGTGTGCGCAGTTTTGTGCCTCTATCGGACCCGCACGCGAACCGACGCACTGGGGGCTGAGGTCCCAAGCGCAACTCGACGTCGGTCAACTAAGACATATCCCACTCACCACGCGTACACCTCAACACACACACGCACACACGAAAGAACACAAAACAAACAACACAACAATGCTTGTAGTCCATTTTTAGTCGTCCCATAACCTTTCGGCGTGGAAATCGGATAAGCGACATGCGCGAGACTTAGTATAAAAACTGCGCGGTTGCAGAGTCTTCGCATATCGACGAGCAATGTATGCTTACGCAAGCAGTCACAATGATGACGTACTATATAGTACCCATAATCATGAAGTCCTTACTAATCTCGAGGGTCGCATTTGACAGTCAAGTGTTGGCTGACACGCGCCTTGAAGGGTTAATCTCTCGATGTTAGACAACTGCCAAGTGCGGTTGAGAACCACACCCTCTTCTGCACCCTGTGGAGAGTGGGTGGTACACAGGTTCAGACCTGTGGTGACAATCGTCTCTTATTGCCTTGGAGACCAGCTCTGTCATCCAGGGCCTGGAGAGCAGTCAAAGGGTTTCTCTTTGACAGCTGCCACGGACTCCAACGTCCAACTATAAAAATTAACAAGCAAAATTAGTCAGAAAAAATATCACAATACTCATATATCAAATCAGAGCTCGAGGTAAAGTAAAGAAAGGAAGACATAAACCCATCAGATATACAGATCGTACGACACATGGTTGTCATTCTCACTGCTTCCAAAGAAAGACTCGTACACAGGCTCCAAGAGTCTAACTTGTATAAAACACAGACACATACGAACGTCACATTGTCATACACCAATGTGCTCAACTTTACTGTTTCCTCTAACCCACACCAGACCTCACACACTCAAGCCCCAGTCATAGTCCAATTTTTTCATAAATCTCATAACTTCTTTATAATGACCATGAAAAGAAGTTCGGTTAAAAACCTCATAGAAACATATGAAATCTCAGGGATAAGGCATCAAGTTGAGGTACAGATATAAGCAAAGTTGTGTCGTGAGCCAGCAAGCCGACGATCAACCAACCAACCTGTTATTAATGATAACAGAAGATCCTCGCGGGATCAAATTGAATCTAGTCCAAATCCTGAATCGAATGTCCAAAGAAGCCCTGTATCATAAGACCGGTCAATGCCCATGTTAAATCATCAGTGTATGGGGAATGAATCTTCATAGCACATTTTCATTCATGGATCTCCTGCAAACTCAGTTTAAGCCTACTTCTAAATAAGTGTCCAAAGCAAGGTAGACTTATAACAGAATCTCCCCCTCACATGATGTATTGTCAAAATGATCACCTGTCAAAATATAACCTACCTCTTCTAAACTAAGAAAACTTCGGCAACGCTTCCCGTGAGAAAAGTGTCTTTTCATAATTTATAATAGCACAAATATGAAAAACTGAAATAATCATAAACTTTTCAAAGTCAAGTTTTGTCTAACTCATTGAATTAGTAAAACTTTGGGCAGTACTTCTTTTAGAAAATGAGACTTTCTAGATTTTTACTAACTCATATATAAAACTTAGATAAATTTAACTTTGAAAAGTCAAAATTTAACTTATTTCTTGGATTTGCAAAAAATTCGGCAGTGCTTCCCATAGAGAAAGTAGCTTCTATACAACGCCAAGTATAACAAATGATCTAAAAAATGTGAAAATTAACCTAAGAAAAATAAAGTTAACTAAAAAAATGCGAAAGTTGAACTACGCCAAGTATAACAAATGATCTAAAAAAATGCGAAAATAAACCCAAGTAAAATAAAATTAACTAAAAAAATGCAAAAATTGAACTAACTCTTATTGCTCTAGCACGTGGTGAGTCTCTAAAGCAACTACCCGTCAAACTGAACCCCACACTAAGTAGTGATCTCACTCAGCCACATGCAAGGCCAAACCACAAAGGTAAGTACTCTCACCAACCCCAAGTCAAATCCTCATAAATAGTTCATGAAACTTTTCGATGATTTAACCTTTATACAAAACTTACATATGGCATAGTGTTCGACAATTCAACTTAGAAACAATGTGTAACATGCCTTAGGATATACACGAACATGTTGCAAAACTACTTTTCTCTCTTTGGGCATATAACTAGACCATTCAACTTAGAAACAATGTCTAGTCGCCCTGAACTGTTTAATAACCAAAGTTTAATAATTTTTGACTTTGTTCTAAAAAAGAAATGAAAATATGGGTAGGGGACTGAACCATTCAAGTTAGAAACAATGCTCAGTTTGCCCAAATTACGTCCAATTATATTATGTAGTTTTCCTTCTCTTCTTAGTGATATGGCTTAGCGTTTGACCATTCAGCTTAGAAACAATGCCTAACTGTCAGTTCACATGCAAATATAAGAAAAATTATTTCCTATTATACTCAGTTTATACTTATGTGCGTGGTTTTCAAGCTAAATCATTCAGCTGAGAAACAATGCTTAGCCTTAGATAAAAAATTCTCCCTCGAAAATAAAAGAAGTGATTAAACCCTTCAGTTAGGCAAACCCTCAGAAATAAACACAGCAACCAGGCCATTCAACTTAAAAACAATGTCTGGTCCTTAAAAAAACAACCAAATAAACATAGCTTTGAACGATTCAGCTTAGAAACAATGCCCAGTCTTTTATTGACCCGGTGAAATGCACGCAAACTGCCTTCCGGCCGCCTTCCCCTAGTTCATCCCTTAGTCTGCTTTTAGTCAAAATAAAGAAGAAACTTAAACTTCACTCTCACACATTTTTTTCATTCAGTCTGATTGAATCCTGAAAAAAAAAACAAAAAGTCATAGGGGAATATATGCATGCAACGGTCAAAACTAGAGGGAGGTAGTCAACATGGGTATAGTGGGGTCATACAGATAGAAAGAGGTATACCTGATTGTTCCCTGCCTCCAGAACTCCTCCTGAGTTCCGTCAGAGCTCCTGCAATCGTTGGGCGGACTCCCCACAGAGTTTTCCTGCGGTCCACGGGTTGCAATCCCGCCTGCTGCCTTCCTCTCAGAACCAAAAGACTAGACTTTGAGTAAGAAGGGCAACGAGAGAAGCATTAAGACTCTCAGATCCAATGAGGGGTGCACTCAGACTCGCGCGAGAGGGCCTTGATACCTTGACGCGGCTGAGGGCTCCGCAATGGTGGCAAAAAATCACAACAGAATGGCCAACCCAAAGTCAAAGCATGGAGGAACCACTCCTGACGCACCTCGAAATCGTAGCAATGACCTCCTCTTCGGTAATCGTAGTCATTGCATGACGCCCTTGACTCCAAGTGCAATGGCCATCGGTAAGTCCCCAGGCTCACGGCCCGCCTTCGACTACTCTATTCAGTTGGCCGACCAACGCATTAGGCAGCAACAACTCTCCAAGCCCCGACTCTCCCTTGGAAAACGGGCGAACGATTTTGGAAACCTTGGAAATGCTTTTTCCGGGACCCCATCGCAGAGGCTTGGAAAACCCTTTGGAAATCCGTTGAGCCAATCGTTGTCTGTTTCCGTTGGCACTCGTTTGTTTTGTTCTTTTTTCGGGTTTTTTTTTTTTTTTTTTTTTGCACTCTTCATCGCTATGGGCTGCTGTCTCCCCTGAGACTTTTCCAGGAACGACATGTTTCGGCGTCAATGTCTCAGGCAACGGTTTTCCAGCTTGGAAACCATGTGAAAACATGAAATCTCGGTTTTCCAGGCCACAAAATTCGGGTTGTGGGGTCCCAGAAAACCATTCTTGGAAAAAAAAAACCGGCCTTCCAAGGACTCCGCGGAGGGCTGTGGGGTTTGGGAAAAATTCTGCGGCCAAGTTTTTTTTTTCCGGAAACGTGTGGGGTCCTAGCCTAAGTCTTCAACTCGCAGCTCTATCCACATCTCCTCTGTTCAACAGGCCATGTAGCCCATCAGTCTGTAGTAATCTTCAACTCCACGGTCGGGTACACTCACGTACCAACAGCCAAAAGTTGAATGGCGCCTTCGACAACAGGCGGGCCAACGCCCTCACGGTCGGACTTACGCCACTCTTAACAACAGGGTGGTTGTGCGGCAGTTTGTAGGCCGGCCTGTGAGTTCTCGTTCGCAGCTTGCCCTTCATAGTCTTCAACTGATATGGTGAGCAGCGTGCTGGCCAAACAGGCAGGTCTCCCTCCTTTTTTACCTGTCTTCCACCGCTCAACGAGGTGAGCTGCGCAGCTGCTAGCGAGAAAGCCTGTTATTCCACGATCCCTTTTTCGACTACCTCAGTTGGTAGGATAGGCGGTACATCGACATACAGACGGGTCTCCAACTGTTCAGCATGGCCTCACGCTACGCACACCTTCAGGGCGGGCAAGCCTGAATGAACCTTTTCTTAAAAAACGGGCACTTTCACGTATTTTTGCGAAATCGGCCTCCCCTTTCGCACGCACCTTCACCAGTCCATACCGATGAGTCTGTCCACTAATAACAAGAATCCTCAGTGATTCCCCACTACCATTCCTTTTCGGACAGCACTCCCAGGGTGCCCCTACATTCTATAAAGAGGAAAAACAGATGAACCTTCCGCTGAAACACGGGAAGGTACATCGTTTATTCCTCCGTCTCGTTCCTGTTCGGATCTCCCACGCACGCAGCTCCTAACGCCCTTACCACTGAAACCACCAACTAGCGTCCGAATCTGCCGCTACCATTCACTTCACCTTACTCCGAGACCCCGAAATTTCATCCTCTTTCACTCGATTTCATCGAGAAACGAGTGAGACCTTCGTTTCACAACCCCGCCATCTCCATCATTTTCGTTACTCCACGTGGTGCTTTCCCTACTAAGCCTCTCTTCTACTAACTCCCTATTCAAACTAACATTACATTCGGGTTCGCCTCACCCAAAAATGCTTATCTAGCATCTTCTTATACTCAACCCCGTCAGGGATTGAGTGAGATAAGTGTTTTTTATTCTACTCCTTTCTCTTCTCCGCCATAGCTCGACGCACTTTTTTTTTTTTTTCCTATCTTCTACCCCACTAACTCTCATACTAATCTAACAGTATATTCGCGATTGCCTGCCCTGAAAACCCCAGAAAAGGATCTTCACTCGCCCGTTTTCAATAAGGAACGGACGAGTTAGGCGATTCTTGCTTCCACCATAGCCATCTTCGCGATTCCTCCGCGCACACATTTTTCTATCTAACTTTCACCTCACTAACCTAGAGCTAAGACCAATGCTACCAACCGACTTCCCTTCCTAAAAAACCCTTGTTTCGCATCTCTCTGCGCCTGATTCTGTTAAGAATCAACTGCGCTGTCGATTTTCTCCTTCTTCATACCCCTCGTCTGCCTTTCGTCATATCCGCCCACGCCACCTCCTCCTTCGCCTGCAACAGGCTGCATGCATCCGACATTGCTTGACGTCTAGGGTCACCCTGTCCCTGTTGTCTTTTCTTCACTGCCTTCACATTCCTCTCCTGCGCTAAACGCTGCCTCCCGTCTGCACTAAACCACACACTAGCCCGTACCTGTCCGAGCATCGATCATTCACACGCAGCAGACCGATGATCACGAAGCAGAATCCTGCTAAGGAGTGTGTAGAACTCCCCTGTCGAACTGATCCGCAACAGCGGATGGCACTTAGGCACGCGACCTATGCTTGGTCTCAGTGATGATCCCGACACCGCATCGAGGAGGAGAGCGCAGGGCCTGCGGCGAGGCTTGTAGTGTGAGCGGTGAGACGGGTCCCGACGCAAACCTTGATGGTAGTAGCAAATATTCAAATGAGAACTTTAGGCCTGAAGGGGGGGCGGGTCCTATCCGACCCTGCCGCTGGGCCAACCTGCCGCACTCTTAAAACTGCAGCAGCCTCCCAGCGGTGGCCCCCCTCCCAGCCCCGCCTAACTCAGGCATAATTCACCATCTTGCAGGTCCCAACGGGCGTGCTCACACTCAAACCTCTCACAGCAGATGGTGGGGAGTGGACGGTGCACCGCATTGGGTGCCCCCACCACTCCAACGTCGTGGGCCAACCCGAAGGACGCGCACCCAAGGTCCTCGACTGCCGTGTCGGCCACCCCCGGGGTTTCAATCGTTCCCCGCTGTAGAGAAATTTCGCCAGCATCCCGAACACGTCGGAATCCGAGCGGGCCCATCGGAAGAGGTGCGTGATCAAGATCCTCGACTGCCGCGACGGCCATCCATGCCTGGCAATGCCGTAACGGATCCAGGCGCATTGGTCCCGACGTCTGTCTCGGAGCCGATCACTGAGTCAAAGGCATTAAATAAAGGTAGAAGTAATAATAATAAAAATATTAAAAGATAAAGACGAACGCGAGCGAACAAAAAAAAAAAAAGGTAGCGAGTGGTCACGCGTCTTGCTGCCCTGTGACGCCAGGCATACTCGACCCACGCATAACTGCTCCTCGCCATCGATACCCCGCGCGCGCCACTCATCTGGATGAGGACCTAAACTTGCTCCCACCCCTGCGCCATCAAAAGGACGAGGCTGCTCTAGTGCGACTTGCAGAAAACACGTCAAATACCCTTGTAAGGGTATTTGGTACGACAACACGCGCCTTAGGTCTACTCGCCCACACACTCTTTGAACTAGTCAACCATCCAATCAAAGTAAACCACAGACACAGTCGCGCCTCGCGCGGTATACTTAAACTTTAATCCGAACTTATTTTCTGTCGCTTGCAAAAACCCGGGCAGATACCCTTGTAAGGGTCTTCGCACTGACATCGCCTCGTCGCCGTTTTTCTCTCACGTTCTAAAACCTTGACCTTACCTTCTTCCCCTCTCTCCTCTTGGCACATAACTAACCTTTCCCTACTCACTTGTTACATTGTTAGGGAACGAACGGTGGAGAAAGGAATTTGTCCTCACTTGATGGAGAAAGTGGGCAGGGGAGGGGCAACCAGTTCCTTGTGCCGTCAAGAAGGAAAGGAAAAGACGCTTGAGAAATTGGAAGGAGACAAGTCCGGAAAGAGACTAGAAAAAATTAATAACTTGAAGCAAGGTCAGTTGACTCAACCATTACCCCGACATGACTGAGGGAAGAGGTTGGCCTGGATTAAAGAAGAAAAGGGAAAGCCCAAAGGACTAAGGATGAATGAACTTACGCCTATGGGAGGGATTATGTGTTGACCCCATGTGGGGGATGCTTTTGTTTAAATTGTATTGAGTGTGCAGGTGAGTAGCCTCTAAAGATTCATTGAGCGGGATTGGGCCCCGGGTATGCCGGGCAGCCGGGAGAAAAGGGGGTTGAAGTCAAAAGGGTTGTGGACTTAACTCTTACTCATGAATAAGCTTTATTGCACATTGAGCATGTTTGTGTAAAGCAAAAACAGTTGTAGCAAGTCACAAAGGCACGAGGTGGCCGAGAAGGCCGCGAAGATTAAAAACAATAAAAAAAAATGGACCGTGCATGCGCGATGGGGCCCCGAAAAGACTAAGGGGTGTATAGGACAAATGCAAAGGCCGGATGAGAAAAAGGTGTGCATGATGCTTCCGATAATGAAAGTCACGCATAGGCTGGCCAAAGAGGGGAACAGGCAAAGCCCTAGGGAGGCGTAAGAGGGACCGCGAGACATGGTTCGCGGGCCCAAGCCGAAGGGCGGCCGCGGCCTCAGCAAGGCTTTAAGGACCTTCGCTCAGTGAATGGAAGCATGACCCAATGAGGACGGTTGACCTACCCATAAAAGAAGAGAGCCTTTTAATAAACTCCCTGGACTGCTTGAGCATTGGAAGAAGCTATTGCATAATAACACCTCAAAGCATTGAGAAAAACCGCTCTAGCGAAAAAAAATGGCGAGTCTATCATCCAGCGAGAGGGCGGAGCTACATCTCCAATATCAAAGTTCTCTCGCAAAATGGCCCATCCCTGTCCATCTCAAAGTACTAGGTGGGGATGTCCCTGTGACGAACGTTCCACGCCCTGAGCATGAGTGTGGGCGGAGCAGAGCCAACTGGGACCCACAGTGGGGTCGACATAGACTCGAAAGTCTAACAGGGTTGGACCCTACAAAAAATGGTGGAGGTGCCAGGTATGGGGTTTAACTGACCCTTGTGATTCTGAAGGGGGCGCCCGACGCATGAACGTGTAAACAATCAAAGAGGACAAAACTGAACTTGAGTTTTCTCTTCCCTTTGAGAGAATCGGATTTGAGAGTGGTTGGGCGCATCGCATGACCAGGCCTGGAGATATACCATGCATGATGCGCACTCAATCAGCTCACCCCTTTGCAGAGTAGCTCTAGCCCCCCTTCCTCCGGTACTGGTGTTCGCCGGTCTGGGGAAGCTTCGGGCAAGTCGTAGGTCGACCCTTCCTCTTCGTGTGAAAGAATGGCTCCGGTTACTTGGCGGGCGGTTGGTGCTCCGGTTTTGGCAGGACCCTATAAAAATCCCACGGCGGAGTGATCCGACCGGATGAGTGTCCTCTGATCTACTTCTTCTGGGCTCAGCGGGCCTATCGCATTTTCACTTAAATTTGTCTGAAGGAACTCATATGAACACAACGGTCATTGAGAAGGAACAATCCTACCCTATGAAAGGACAAATAGGAGAAGATAAAGGGAATGAAGGGAGTTGCTAGACTCCTAAGAAAGCTAACTGACCCTTGAAGACGCTCACGAAAAGGAACCAACCACTGTGAATGGAAGTAAGGGGAGTGACACTCATTGTCCTGAGAGAAAACTCTGAGATATGGGTAGGAATCGCTGGGTGCATCAAGGGATAAGAAAGGTGGGTATGAACCAGCTGAGGCGGGTTGCGAAACGTTGTTTTTTTTGAAGTGCCACCTTGTCTCATGTGTGGGCGGTTGGGTCACCGGACTGTTGGGCAAGAGTTGGCCTCGCCGGTTAATTAGTAGCACTCGCTCCCGGGCGGACCGAGCATGGCTCGGCACCTTCCTCAGGCGGGATGCGAAACGTCTCCTCAGGCGGGGCGGCTGCTTGTCGGTAGATGGAGGAGGACCCCTGCATGTGCGGCAAGGAGAGAGCCTCGACGACGATTAGTAGCCTCTCGAAGTACGGCATGGGAAAGGCAAATTCTTATCAGACCGATGGATGTAAATACCTGGATTGCGAGCCTTGACTCCTACCAAGTGATGCGCGGGGTGATTCTCGGTGTCGACGGGGGCGTGCAAGAGCAGCAAGAAGGGATGGGGTATTATGGGCAAACGGAGAGGGGTGATACCCTGCGCCGGAGCCTGGGTACCACGCTCGCGACGGTTGAGCTGCACTTGAGGTATGGGATAAAACTCTACCGAAAGTATCAGCGGAGAGACCACATTGGGGAAAACCGGTAAGGAGATGACCGGTTTGTATGTGAGATTGTTTGAATTTTTTTTTTTTTTAATCCCCCGTAAGGTTTGGCTGAGGTTTGAACTGTTGGACGGGGCTATGATTCTAGTCTATTCCCGCCTCCCTGCCTAAGTCTACACAAGTGAGAGATGATTGAAAGGAAGGAGGATAGAGGTCAGCAAAAATGGAACTAAGAAAAGAAATGTAGGATATGATGGCCGACGAGGGTGCTATGGAAAGATGGTACGTAGGAATGAGAAAGTAGATTAGGGAGACCTTGATGAAGAGTCTGAAATAATGTTTATCCAGAGTATAGATTGACCTGACCGGAGGGACCGTCCGGTGCTCTCTTATGGGAACAAGAATCGGGTGCTGGAAAAACAAGATGGTGCGGTGGCTATCGTCTTCAATCTATTCCAGCGGTCTGGAAATGTCGGTAGATGTAAAGGACGGGGTATCGGTCGTCCTCCCGGAAGACGGAACGTGGACAAACCTAGAGTCAGCCTATCAAACTGTGATGTTGGACGAGGAGGACACATTCCTCTGGATAGAGACGATATGGACTAAGGTCAGTCTGGCGAGGTTGTCGCCAAGCTTGACGGATTTGAAATTTTGTGGGACGGTGGAAGCCCGGGGGTAGTCTACTTGTCCCAGGATAGGGAAAATGCTATGGTCGTGATCTTGGTACTAGGGACGGCTCCGATCGAACTGTTAGGTAGGCAGAGCGGAAGGTTGTATGGGCAGCTTGTCAGCGGGTAGAAATGGAAATAGATACGGTAGATGTGCGAGTGAAACTCGGGGATATGAGGAACGTGAAACGGCCCCTCAGAACGATGAGATGCATGCTACCTCATTTTTCGGTGGACGTGGTCTTCGGAACCCGGAGTAGGCTGGTGCAGATATGCCAGTCCATGACAAACCTTGGGTTGTACCAGTGTGCCACTGTGCCAGGCAGGACTTCTTCCGTCTGTCGGTAGAAATGAGACCCTTTGAAGGAAATTGGGCAAAGGAACTGACCGAGATATTGAACTTCCTTAGCATAGACAATGTTTATGTCCCTAGCCTAGTACATTGGAAGATAGTTTACAAAAATATGACAGTGGGGGAGACTTTCCGGAAAGGGTTGAGGGAATTGTTCTACGGCGGAGAGGATGACCTCAGTGATAACGATGAGGGAGATGAGATAGAGGACTGAGATTTCTGAGAGGAGGAACTTATTTGGGGGAAATGAGTGGCCGGCGCTGCGGCGGAAGAGATGATGGCGAGAGAGCAATTGCTGATGGAATGCACTTTCAAAAGATGGGAGTCAAGACGACTCAAAGGAGGGGTAGAAATACCTATACCGGCGGAAAACGAATGAAGAGGGACCACGTGTGATTGGATTGGATTTGAAGTTGTCCCGGAATTATCATACCTATGAATAGAGCGGATCTAGAACCCAATAAGGGAAGAGGAAGGATGGGACAAGATAGTGGAGGGAAATGTGAAATCAATTGGAACTATCGTTCTTTCCGAAAAGGGGTGACACTTATTTTGCACTGCGCTAGCAGCAGGGCAGGATCCGATGTGGCTTCTGGGGACTGCGAAAGCGAGGACTCAAAGAGAAGGCGAGAGGTTCTCTAACGAAAGGTGGGATAAAGTTGGTAGTAGGGTCGTGATGGGAGGATGGAAGGAACTCAGACCGTCTTGCTTACGAACAAAGGTCTGGGTACCGAAATTCGTGGCTGATTGGTTTGGGGGGTTTTACCACGTCTTAGAGGTGACCGGTTCTGTGGAATGGATACATGTAAAGTTTGTCTGGTTGTCTGAGGAGTTTTATAAGACCCCGTTGCAACACGGACCCTTCTACGGTGACAGAGTCTGAGAAGTCCTCATCATTTTACGAATGGATAAGTATGATCGCCTATCGGTGGATCCTAAAACCAGTGATGCCATAATCAGTCAGGAGGTAGCAGCCACGTCCTCCTACGTAGATGATGTTTTTAAACTATTTAAAGTAATGTGGTTCGACTAAAGAATAGAGAGCTCTGAAACCATAAGGGAATCAAAGGGACAAAGGAAAAAGGAGGAGGGTGCTTGCAAACTAAGGGGTGACGCAGGGTAGGAAGCATGTACATTAGTTAGGCGATTCGAATATGGAAATTAAACGGGGGAGGAGCGTTCGGCTATTGTGGGCACGACTGTTGATCGCTGGTAATGAACTAAGACAAGAAGGGCAGTACGTAATGACCCGAAAAAGGACGTTCCTTGAAGACCGCCCACTGGGAGTCGAAGCACCAAGGGAACGGGATGGCAGCATGGAAATCAGCATGCCCACCCATAATGAAATCCGGTGTTGGGGAAAATACCCTGACAAGGCTATTTCCTGTGGATTTTAAATGTCGGATGTTGTCCAATTCTTTTCGTTGAATTGAAGGACTTGATGAGACCAACGTTTGCCAGAAATCTATTCAGACTAAGCCTATGACCAAAAGATTAAAACTTTTGAACCTTAGTTCGGATACCTGGGCCGTCCGAAAGTATTGGCGGTAGATGGCAGTTTCTAGTAGGGCCACGGGGATAACCGGACGTAGAAATGCTAAAGCTAGACCTATCTTACCTAAAATAATATCTCACGGCTTAGCAGCCGCGCGATTCATGGCCTAAGTAAGCTAAAAAGTGGGATGCGCCGGGTATGGGGCCTCGACAAGGGAGGAATAGGAATAATTTTTTTCCTATTTTCTGGGCCGCCGGGTTGACTTTGAGCCAGAGGGGCCGACAGGCCAATGTCGAGGCCTACCCGTTGGCTGACCTTCAAGGGGGAAAGAGGCAGGCGAAGTGTGCTGAGCCACAGGCTGGGGGCGGCCTACTGAACGCAGCCCCTCAAATAAAAGGGTTGTTGCTTCTGCTCTTGTGAAAGGAGCTAGCCCAAAAGGTAAGCACAGTAAACTGCCATGCTAGAGATGCAGGGGACGAATACAACTGTGCCCAACTGGGTTAGCTCTTTTGGAGTTGGCCGTTGCGGAGGAGTATCTCGGCGCGGCCAATTTCGGACATGCAATCCGTGAGATCTCACGGCTGCAATCAGCGGCGCGGGGCTGAGACAGCCCCTGCGCAAGGATGATACACATAAATCGAGAGATGGTCCAAACTTTTTTCGATCCCAACCGGGATCGAACTCGGGTCTGTTTTTCAACAGTTCGTGAAGATGTCCCACGAAGTGACTGTTGGCCAAGGCCAACGACGAAAAAAAAAAAAAAAAAAAAAAAAAAC
>BFEA01000335.1:511530-543619 GCA_003427395.1 Chara braunii
AAAAAAAAAAAAAAAAAAAAAGCGTTATCAGAAAAATCTGAAAACAATATATGTTATGTAACATAACAATACAAGCAACTTTTGCCTGAGAGTCATGTTCAAATTCGCAGTCAATCATGAGTTAAAAATCGAAAACCGAAAAAATATATATATTTTTTTTACGAAAAAAAAAACCTTTTTTTTTCCGGACGGCGGGGGTACCGGACGTATGAGGGAGACGTCCGGGGGAGACGACCAGCCCCCGGACCATTGGTAACCTAGCTTATAGTCTTATAACATGTTTTTTTATTGGAAAATATTTTCTTGCACATTTTGAGAATCACTAGACTTTTTGCCAATTTTTTTGCCCTCTTTCTCGGAAAACAACTAAAAACGCTCTCTTTTATGTGTCAAAAAAAAGAGTTTGACTTTTACTTTTTCATTCTATAAAAAATATTAGGTTTTGTGGTTTTGTTAGGTTTTCCCGAATTCAGTATTGGTTGCAATGTGGAGCAAACATCTGTTTCGCGTCCACTGCGTTGAGATTGCGAACACAAATCATGAACACGTGTACGTCCAGCGAGTGGTGCACAAAATGGACGAGATGAAAGTGCATCATCAGGGAGCGCATTCAGCGCTCTCTTAATCTGAGTCCCCGTTTCATCAACAACAGGTTGTCGTCCCACGTGATTATCAGTCAAGGTAGGCTCCGATACTTTCGAGAATCCAAAAGATTAGTTTTCGCACAAGGACTCTTTCTCCTCTTGAATGTAGATTCAACACAATCTTCTTTCGAATCGCTCGTAACGTTATCGTCCTCATCATCGGTAAAAGTAAGGTTAATAGGCCTACCCGACTGACCTCTATGCGAACAATCTCCATCGGCACGACAATCGTCACCATTCCCCTCCACAACCATGTTTTCAGCATCATTAAGGGTATTCCCTTGCGAATATCGACGTTCAACCTCACAAAGAACAGAATGATCGTCCCGAGGATGTTCACTTCCTAGATTCACTGACCTCTCATCATTTTCACTTTTCTTCGACCTCTTCGAATGTTCGGCTCCAGCTTTTGATGTAACATTCGTATCACATTGAGTGGTATTGTTGTCTCCCATTGCTTTCCTCTTAGCACGAGTGTCGTACTTATGCAACATTCGGGAGTCGCCTGCAAAGAAAGAAAATGACAGAATTATTTGAAATGTCAAGGCTCGATGAAAAAAAAAAAAGGACTTATCCCAAAATTTCATGATATACAATATTCTTCGTTAAAAATTCTTATCAGGCAACGCAACACGGATGTTATTGGGATGACCAACACGCGATAAAGCAACGTACAGTTGGTCATGCGTAAAAACCGGTTTGCGTAGCCAAACCTCAACACGCGTTACAGTTTGTCCTTGCGACTTGTTAATCGTTAAGTAAAAGCAATACGGACTGGAAATTACCTCATAAACCATTTGAACCCAGTTGTCTCATTATCGTTGGTCAGATCAATCTTGGGGATCAGTGTTGTTTTATCCATGTGTATTATTATCACTTCCAACAAATCATCATTAACGATCTTCTTCAGAATCAACCTTGTTCCGTTGCAATGTCCTTGCTTCGGTTGAAAATTTCGCAAAAACATCACAGACGCATCAATTTTTAAGCGCAGCTTGTGAGGTGGAAGGCCAGATTCGTCGAGAGAGTTCAAGGACTCCCGCTCAATACCAAACCCGGTATCATCCGAATCAGGATAATCAACGCTGAAAAGGTCACGCACCTCCCCAAGGAAGTCGTCAAGAACACGGTTTTTAACAGAACCTGCATCGTCATTAGTAAAACATAAAATTAATAGAGACAAGAAATACTCAATATCCCCCACATGGTTGGACACATCATCAAACGTCTATGAAATCAACTCATCATATAGTTTGTCCGTACAAATCTCACGTGACCATTTGACCGCAGCAGGTTCATTATCATTTCATCATTGTCTAAACTTAAGATTCACATATTTTCGGTCAGTTGATGAACCTCAAAAAGTTTCCACAAAGGAGACATTTTCATGGACACATCAATTTGTTGTGCTCGTGATCCGTGTTCACAACGGGCAAAACCTGTCTAAAATCCCCAGCTAGAAGTAGAACTTTCCCACCAAACGACGAAGACGTTGAAAATTAAAGTCGTATTTGCGTTGCATTTGAGAGAGACGGTTAACGGAGACCCTCATTTTCAGACCACTTGCCATGCCATTTATAGGAAAACCAAAGGGTCATTTTAATCAAACTTGCCACCAATTCATAGAGTGAAGACCATACTAACTAACTGCAAAAAAAAATAAAAAAAAATCATATAAAACAGCAAGGCAAAAATGCACTTTCATAAAATTTCACCAACATCTAAATTTCAGAAATCTTGAGAAATTTCAGAAATCTTAACAGAGAAAATTTCAATTATTCAAATGACACAAAATTTGGCACACACCAACCTTGAACCAAAAGAAGAAGAAAAAAAAAAAAAAAAAAAAAAAACATAAAATTTGACCCAGAAACCCTAATTTCAGTTTTTGACTCGTTACTTAAGGACTGAAAATGGGGGTCCCCGTTAACCATTTGTGGCATTTAAATCGGATCATACGACAACTTGTCATTTAGAATCGAGGATACCGTTCTGTTCTCGTAATGTCTGGTTGTGTTCTCAGCAATCGTTTTTCAGTCGGGTGTTGGATAATAAAGGCAAAACTGACGAATGTTTTTTCCAGACTTTTGCAAAATACGGTCAAGATGAAATAACACTAACGATTGAAAAATGTTCGGGGGAACAATTTCATTGCCTGCGCGATACTGAAAATCGTCACACTTGTTATCTCAATGTCGTACGAAGAAACGGACCGGATCATTCACCGGACCAAACACAAGAACTATAGCAAATATTTTACGAACTTCTTCAGGCATGTAATGCGCAACGGCTGTGTCTATGCATTGATCGTATGCATCGTCTGTTTACGAACGACCTAATCGAAGACATATGGATCAGAAAGAATCGTATTCGACTCCGTGCACCGTACGCATTTCGCCAAAAGAGCGCACCCCACGAGAATATTCATGGTTTAGCAACACACGAAGATAGAATCGTTCCCCTTCTGTAATCCTCACGTGATGCAACCGAGATATCTTTTCGAAGGGAACATCGTGAAGGTCAAGCTTTCTTCGGCTTCACTTCGTATGTTTGTTATCCCACACATGAGTATTAACGATTTCTGTGTAAAGAGGAAACTCCTCTTTAGGAACACGTTGTCGAGCGCATCAGTCCAACACCGCACAAGGCAGCGCGGGACCCTCCCAGCCGCGTCATGCAGGAGTTAGCCTAAATCCTTGTCTCGAATATACATGGAGCTTCTGCAAGCCGCTCCGGTTGAGGGCACCAACCATACCTCCCGTGAACCCCTACGACAAGATAGGGCCTACGCGAGGCACAACCTACCTCCACCTTACGGGAGCTGTCACCTCCCTTCGGTGGGCATATCCCCGCCGAGCTACCAGTCCACAGTACGAAAGCTAATTAGTTGCAATCGCAAATGTGGGACAGCCGAGGGCGTTTCTCGTTCGCTGTAGCATAGGGGGTACATGTGGTATTACGCCTCTATCGAACCCGCACGTGAACCGGCATCTTGGGGGGCTGAGGTCCCAAGCGCGACTCGTTGCCGGTCAATAGGACGCATCCCACATGCCACGCGCACACCACTATAAAGAACATAAAAAGAAACACACAGACGCACATACGTGCATATACATATATAAAATAACAGCGGACAAACAACGAGATAACACTCATAGTCCTTGAGTAACCGTCCCATAACTCTCCGATGCGAAAATCGGACAGGCGTCACGCGCGAGATTTAGTATAAAACCGCACGGATGCAAGGCTAACTCATATCGACCCACAGTGCAAGCGTACGCAATGATGGCGTACTATGTAGTACCCATACTGATACGATCCTCGTTAATCTCGAGGATCTCGTTCGACACTCAAGTGTCGGTTGACACGCGCCTTAAGGGAATAATCTCTCGATGCTAGACAACCGCCAAGTGCGGTTGAGAACCACACCCTCTTCTGCACCCCGCGGAGAATGTGTGGTACACAGGTTCATACCTGTGGTGGCAATCATCTCTTATGGCCCTGGAGACCAGCTCCTTCACCTAGGGTCTGAAGAGAAGTCAAGGGGTTTGACTTTGACGGCTGCCACGGACTACAACGTCCAACCATTGAAATTCTTAAAAAGCAAGGGATAAAAGAAGATGTCCCTTCTCTCTCAAAAGCATAACCTGCTTAGCCCTTACGCGCGGTCACTACAGGCCGCACGAAACACTCAATATATATATATATATATATATTCACATATATATAGAAGGTTATTAATATAGGACGATCACTTCTCATAGTCACAGTGAGACTCCTCTCAGCTATATATCAACGGAAAAAATTCCTAGAATTAAATAATCATTCTATAGTGAAATTACATTCTAAATTTTAAATTTTCATTCCATCTTAAAAAATGTCATTCCAATTTAAAACAATTCCGTCTTACGTAAAAACTTTTCTTCCAAGAATGAGGTATCCCTTCTTATTTGAACTGCATGCTAGAGATGAAATGAAAGTGTGGACGAGTTCATGAAATATTTTAATTGGACTGTCATTCTAAGTAAGAATTTTCAGTCATAAATAGGTTAATCCAATCTAAATTAGAGGATATTTCTTGTAGTAGAATGAAAGTTAAATTAAAACATTTCATAAACTCGTCCACACTTTCATTCCATCTTGAACAAATAGATGTAGTTGGAAGAGAAAACTCATATTTAGACGGAAACTTGTCAAATAAAACTGATAATTTTAGAATTTGACGAACATTGGAATGATAATTTATAAATATGAAGGATTTTTTTTTTATGGTTTGTTTTTTCAACTTTAATTTCTCGTGGGAATTTTTCTGTTGATATCTGTATGATCGCAAGCAGTCAAATCTAAAGTCCGAAACACCAAACGTACATGCTATCACATCAAAAATTTAACCAAAGTCCATGCACTACACAGGGTCAACTTCAACCATTCTCTGCGCTCACACCCCTTGCTTTAGCCATACAAACCTCAACTTCAAACCACAGGGCTAAAGCCTTTAGGTTGAGTGGCAAGAGCGGATTGAAGTTGAATCGTAAACTGACGAATCGGCAACCGGCCTGTTATTAGTGATAACAAAACATGATTCTCTTGGGATCAAGCTGAATCTAGCCAAAATCCTGAATAAATCGATCAAGAAGACCTGTAACACAAGACAGGTCAATCCCCAAGTTAATATCATAAGTGTATGGAGAATACAACTCCATAACACATTCTCATTCAGGATCCTTCTACCAGCTAGGCCTAAGTCTGCCTCTAAGCCTGTGCCCAAAGCAAGGTAGACTAATGACAGACTCTCCCCTACTCCCCTCGTGGTTAATCGACCCCTGAAAATACGCCGAATTGGATAGCGAAGCTTATTAGCGAAACGTTAGCGAATTCGTGGTTTTTTAATCTGAATTCGTACTTTGTGTTGGTGGAGACGAAATCCACGTTTGCGAATTCGTGGTTTTGAAACCCGAAATGTCCATTAACGTGATCAAAAACTCTCTAAAACCAACTTAGTGTACTTCGAAGTTATGCCCGGACGTACGTTCGGGATTTCGCTATCGAAATCGCACTTTGGGATTTCGAGATTTTACTTAGCTATTTCTCGAAATTTTATCCCGACGTACGTTCGGGATTTCACCACCGAAATCGTATTCGGGATTTCGGGATTTTACTTACTAGCCGTTTCTCGAAATTATATCCGGACGTACGTTCGAGATCGCACTTCGGGATTTCGCTACCAAAATCATATTTCGGGATTTTACTTAACCGTTTCTCGAAGTTATATCCGGACGTACGTTCGGGATTTCGCTACCGAAATCGCACTTCGGGATTTTTGGATTTTACTTAGCCGTTTCTCGAAATTATATTCGGACGTACATTCGGGATCGCACTTCGGGATTTCGCTACCGAAATCGCATTTCGGGATTTCGGGATTTTTTACTTAGTCGTTTCTCAAAGTTATATCCGGACATACGTTCGGGATTTCGCTACCGAAATCACACTTTGGGATTTCGGGATTTTACTTAGCGATTTTTCGAAGTTATATCCGAACGTATGTCCGGGATTTCCCCACCGAAATCGCACTTCGGAATTTCGCGATTTTACTTGGTCGTTTCTTGAAATATCGCGACGTACGTTCGGGATTTCGCCACCGAAATCACACTTCGGTATTTCGGGATTTTACTTAACCGTTTCTCAAAGTTATAACCGTACGTGCCTTCGGGATTTTGCTACCGAAATCACACTTCGGGATTTTGGGATTTCACACTTCGGGATTTCGGGATTTCACTTAGCCGTTTCTCATAACTATATCTGGACGTACGTTCGATATTTCGCCACCGAAATCATACTTCGGGATTTCGGGATTTTACTTAACAGTTTCTCAGAGTTATGTCCGCACGTGCGTTCGCGATTTCACTACTGAAAGCGTACTTGGGGATATCGGGATTTTACTTAACCGTTTCTCGAAATTATATTCGGACGTACCTTCGGGATTTCGCTACCGAAATCGCACTTCGGGATTTTGGGATTTTACTTAGCCGTTTCTCGAAGTTATATTCGGACGTACGTTCGAGATTTCACTACCGAAATCGCACCTCCGAATTTCGAGATTTTACTTAACTGTTTAACGAAATTATATTCGGACGTACCTTCGGGATTTCGCTACCGAAATCACACTTCGGGATTTTACTTAGGTGTTTCTCTAAGTTATATCCGGACGTACGTTCAGGATTTCGCTACCGAAATCGCACTTCCAAATTTCGGGATTTTACTTAGTCGTTTCTCGAAGTTACATCCACATGTGCGTTCTTCGCTACCGAAATTGCACTTTGGGATTTCGGGATTTTACTTGGCCGTTTGTCGAAGTTATATACGCACGTGTATTCTGGATTTCGTTACCGAAATCGCACTTCTTGATTTCGAGATTTTACTGTTTCTCAAAGATATATCCGGAGGTACGTTTGGGATTTCGCTATCGAAATCGCACTTCGGGATTTCAGGATTTTACTTGGTCGTTTGTCGAAGTTATATCCGAACGTGTGTTTGGGATTTTGCTACCGAAATCGCACTTCGGGATTCTCGGATTTTACTTAGCCGTTTCTCGAAATTATATCCGCACTTTTGTTCGGGATTTCGTTACCAAAATTGCACTTCGGGATTTCGAGATTTTACTTGGCCGTTTTTCGAAGTTATATCCGCACGTGCGTTCGGGATCTCGGTACCGAAATTGCACTTCGAGATTTCGGGATTTTACTTGGTCGTTTCTCGAAGTTATATCCGGACATACATTCGGGATTTCGCTACCGAAATCGCACTTCGGGATTTCGGGATTTTATTTATCCGTTTCTCGAATTTATATCCGGACTCATGTTCGGGATTTTACTTAGTCGTTTCTCGAAGTTATATTCGGACGTAGGTTTTGGATTTCACCACTGAAATCTCACTTCGGGATTTCGGTATTTTACTTGGTTGTTTCTCGAAATTATATCCGTACGTAGGTCCGGGATTTCGCCTCTGAAATCGCACTTCGAGATTCCGGGATCTACCTAACCGTTTCCCGAAGTTATATCCGGACGTACGTTCGGGATTTCGCCACGGAAATCGCACTTAGGGATTTTTGGATTTTACTTAACCATTTCTCGAAGTTATATCCGCACGTGTATTCGAGATTTCGCTACCAAAATCGCACTTTGGGATCTCGGGATTTTACTTGACCGTTTCTCGAAATTATATCAAGACGTACCTTCGGGATTTTGCTACCGAAATTGCACTTCAGGATTTTGAGATTTTACTTGGTCGTTTCTCGAAACTATGTCCGAACATTTGTTCAGGATTTCGCCACCGAAATCATACTTCGGGATTTCAAGATTTTACTTAGCCATTTCTTGAAGTTATATCCACACGTACGTTCGGGATTTCGGTACTGAAATGACACGTCGGGATTTCAGGATTTTACTTAGCTGTTTCTCGAAGTTATATCCACACGTGTGTTCGGGATTTCGGTACCGAAATCGCACTTCGAGATTTCAATATTTTACTTAGCCATTTTTCAAACTTAAATTCAGACATACATTCGGGATTTCAATACCGAAATCGCACTTTGGGATTTCGGGATCTTACTTCGCCATTTGTCAAAGTTATACACGGACGTTTGTTCGTGATTTTGTTACGGAAACCGCACTTCGGGATTTCGGAATTTCACTTATCTGTTTCTCGAAGTTATATACGGACGTATGTTCGAGATTTCACTACCGAAATCACTCTTCAGGATTTCGAGATTTTAATTAGCCGTTTCTCGAAGTTATATCTTTCGCTACCGAAATCGCACTTCGCGATTTCGAGATTTTACTTAACCGTTTCTCGAAGTTATATCCGGACGTACGTTCAGGATTTCGCCACCGAAATCGCACTTCGGGATTTCGGGATTTTACTTAGCCGGAAAATCAGACAACTGTTTTTTTGCAAAAAAAAAAACGAAAAAAAAGTTAAAAAATGAAGGGGGGGGGTTCTGCGCACCACTAGGGAACCTCCCCAAAAACATTTCAGGCTGTTCTGAGCAAAAACAGAAAAAATAAAATTCAGATACGGTGGGGGAGGTGTGATGGTATGTGGATAGAATGTTTGTGTGTGTGTGTGTGTGTGTGGATGCCGTTGTCACTGCACCTGCCCCAACGGATGGGTCACTGCATGTGCAGCAGTTGCTGACTGCACACACACACACACACACACACACACAAAGACATTCTATCCACACACAAACACAACGAGTGACACGCACGTGAGCACACATACACATAGTCACACACACACACACACACTATCTACTCGCACGCACACACACACAGATGCACTGTCTACACACACAAACACACATCGACACCCATGCACACACACACACACACTAGTACTCACACTGGGAAGGAAACAATAGTAAGGCCAAGACAAAAGTTGTTCAGTTTATTTTTCTGTATAACATAGTTTTATTTGTTTATTTTAAAATTTTAAATTTTACAGAGAATTTCGTTTTATATATTTTTTTGAATTATATAAAGAATTTCGATGTAACCCCTACGCAAAAGTTGTTCAGTTTATTTTTCTACATAACATAATGTTTTTTCAAAATTTGTCGAGTTTTTTTTTTTTTTTTTTTTTTCTTTAGGTCATTCGGTCTTCGGACAGACTGCCCGGGGAGGACGTCCGACCAGTTGTCCGATCGGACAACCCCGGACGGTGAGGGGGGTCCCGGACGTCCGATCTGGTAACCTAGTTCAAAATAATGAATGAGAAATACTATCCTGAATCCTGACCACGTTGCTGCCAATATTGAGAGAGTCTGTTGTGTGTGGGTTTGTGTGTCTGTGTGTGTGTGTGTATGTGTGTGTATGTGTATATGTGTGTGTGTGTGTGTGTGTGTGTGTGTGTGTGTGTGTGTGTGTGTTCTCTTATACACATCTAGATGTGTATAAGAGACAGGTGTATGTGTATGTGTGTGTGTGTGTGTGTGTGTGTGTGTGTGTGTGTGTGTGTGTGTGTGTGTGTGTGTGTGTGTGCGCGAGACAGAGAGAGGGGGGGGGACGAGCGGGGAGAAGAGAGAGGGGGGTAGAGAGCAAGAGGGCAGGGGAGAGAGAGAGATGCACGAAGAATTGCAAACATACACCGTAAACTCAAACACCAAAACGGTAAAACCGTATCCAAGAAAAATAGTAGCATTAAACTTCAGAACAAGTGCAAGGAACATGAGTGTCAACGATATACAAAAATGCAAATTGCAAATCATGCAGAAGCCCAAGTAGTCATGCACCGACCAGATAGCACATTGGAACCAAGAAACCATCTATACGAGAACGATACAGCAGAACCGTGAGTCAATGTCCAAGCCTGTAGGCCACACCAACACACTAACCAATGCAGCTCTTCCAGAATGGCGACAGGCGCCCCGCTCTACTCTACTCTCTACATCCACGACATCTACATATGGTGACCAGGACCCCTTTGCCTTGAAGACCAGCGTGCATGACGTCAACACCAATGCCGACCTCCTGTTGCACACCAGGTATGTACACAACTGTTCCCCACTCCTCCTCCTTCTTCACCCACTATGCGCCTCTCTCGCGAAGACCTCCTTCATCCGCATTACCCCTGGGCGCCCTGCAGCCCGACGATGGCCGCATGCAATCAGATGAAAAGAATCACCCACTATGTGCCTCTCTCCCGAAGACTTCCTTCGTCCACATTACCCCTTCACTGGGCCTGGCCAGGCTGGCCTGTGAAGCTTCCAGTAGCTTCCGGTTGGGCCCCAGTATCTGCGCCCAGGCCCATTACAGTTGGGGCCCAGACCTCTTGCAGTTGAACCTGCCCAAGGCCGACGTCCAGGCTCAAATACTGTACCGGTTTCCCATTGGCTCGCTCGGCCGCGACGATGACAATGCTGCTTTCCGATTTGCCAGCGACCAATACGTGATGTGTTGGCCTCTCCCTGCGTGTGCCCAGGGCCTAAACATTCCAGGCCCTGGGCTCAACTGCTTCAGTAGGAGTCTGGGCTCAGGCTGCACTCCAACCAACTGGCGTGCTGCAACCGTCTGATACCCACATTGTGAAATGTTGAATGAAGGGCCTCACATGGGTATTCTGGCCCGCCTTCACTTAGGGCGGGCACAAGGCTTGCCAGGGGCCACAGGCCAGAACATATGCATGTCGGCTAGGCCCCATTGAGGGCTCAATCCTCACACAAGTATTAACTTCAGAATAAGAATTATACAGGTAAAATTTTACAAATTAATGATGTGGCACTGTGGCCGCCAAACCAGGCTATTAGCAAACCAGATATATATTTTTCACTCCTTTTCGCTTTGCCCCCTCACATACTTATGTGCTATATGTCACCATGCTCAACCTCTTTATGTTGATGTCCTATTGCATCCTATTTCGTGCTTCATAGGATTCTATTTCGGCCGCATCTTGGAAAGTTGCAATCTAGGTACTTATACATCATGATTCTCCTCAGTCTGCCCCTATTAGTGGTCCGATTATAGCGCATTCCATATTGTGATCGTCTCTCTCTCTCTCTCTCTCTCTCTCTCTCTCTCTCACACACACACACACACACACACACACTTCAGTTTTCTTCGCTTGTATAGGAGAAGTCGATTCATGATCTTATCATCATCTGTTGTTGTTTTCTTCTCATGATCAATTTGAGAAACAATTGATAAGATGACGTTTAAGCGTATTCTGTTCATATACCTGCATCAAGACCAATTCAAAAAACGTTAGAAACAAGTATAAAAAGTTATAATAAATTGGGTATCTGGCCGGATAATCTGGTCGGATTATCTGGCCGGATGATGGGGGGGTAGGATCATTCGGAAATCCGGATGATTAAAAAAAAAGCCAAAAAAAAAGCAAAAAAAAAGTAAAAAAAAAAGTGATATTGCGCATGCAAAATACGGTAGAAATATATTCCAATTTCATGAAAAGCTTGATAGGGCATTGAAGGGTTCAAAAGGGGTAAGATAGGGAATAAAGGGGTTTAGAGGGGGGATGCTTAATTCATTCTATAATTTTTTATTTTAATATTATTTTCTTCTTCTGTTTTATTTTTTATCTTTATATCAGTTGAGATATCAAAGATGACCTCAAGCCAAATGTTGTTCGTATCATTCATCTGAACAACATACGTTTTTTTCATATTTTTTTGATTTTTTTTTTTTTTGGTAAAAAAAAATATTTTGCGCAGGGCCGGATTTTCCATATCCGGAATTAATCCGGAAAATTCATCCGGATTGAAAATTCCGGATAAAATTGGTCTGCCGGATATCCGAAATTTTATCATAGATAAAAAGTATTATAAACATCTAACACAGACAAAACCTGAAACAGATGCAATGTTTATTCCCCTGCAACAATCGAACAAATTGTTTTTATCAGTAGAGTGACTGATTGATTGATTGATTGATTGATTGATTGATTGATTGATTGATTGATTTGTTGGTTAATTGATTGATTGATTGATTGATTGATTGATTGTTCAAATAAATAAAAAATGGTGGGGGAGGTTGTCTTCCTCCTTGAAATAACGTTTATTGTTGCACTTTTCAATAACAGTGGAGAAGAGAATGCAAGATAATTACACAAGCATGGTCTAAGAGTAAAAGATGAGACCTTTTACATGCACTTTTGAAAAATCAACTCGCAAAGTTAAAAACTCACAACGGAATAAGTTTCCACAGATCCTTGAGTACAAGATGCGAAAAAACGCCCTCTGCTCTAGAGAGTGGAGCCGGGTAGACCGTGCAACCCCGCTGTGCCCGGCCTCGGAGTTCCCTGACCCATTTCCGCCCCACGGACTTTTGATGGTGGATTTGCAACGGTATGGAGCAAAATAAACAAGGTTGCACAGGGGGTGTTGTTTGGGAGGTATGGGGTGGCAGTTATGGACAGACAGGGTTGGGGCAAGGAAGGTGTTTCATGCAAGGGGAACAGTCATCATCAAGCATCATCAACGATCATGCTGACCGACATCTTCAGGGTAATGTTATGACACGGCCAACATGACTTGCTAATGGTGGCAAGAAAGGGGGGTCAAGCCTGCTGAGGAAGGTAGATCACGCGGCATGGAGGCTATAGAGGCGGATGCGCCGCACCCGCAGAGTTCCCGGCAACCAAGACACCCTGGAATGCAACCAGGGGACGCTCAAGAGAGACTGCTCTATTTGCTTCAGAGATTGGACAAGCGTGGGCCAGGGAATCCCGCAGAGTTCCCGACAACCAAGGAATGTCATTGCGCTCAACCCCAGAGTTCCCGACAACCAAGGCACACGGGAATGCAATCAGGGGACATTGAAGAGAGACTACTATATTTGGTTCAGAGATTGGACAAGCGGGGGCGAGGGGATCCGGCTACGGCCACCTTCAGATTTTCCTGACCCTTCCTTTCCCATCAGCTGACTATGGTGGACATGCAATGGTATGGAGCAGAGTAAGTAAGACAGCAGTCACGGTTTTATTTGGGTGCAACTGAGCTTTGGATCGGGGGATAGTTTGTTTCTCCGGCTGACCTTGTTATGGTAGAAAGGCAATGGTAAGGTCATTACATAGCCCTCATCTTTGGTTCACTATCATCATCATCATGACACAGACAACTAGCCTCAGAAGGGACGCTAGCATGTTACTGGTTTAGTTGGACTCGTTTTCCAGTAGTTGTAGCTCCCCACCACTAGACTGGAGCCCGTTTTCCAGCAGGTGTAACTCCCCACCAATAGACTGGAGCCCCCTGCAAGACAAGTAGGAGTGCGTGCTCTTATCATCACTCCTATCTGTCAAAGCGGGAGTCCAAAAAATAATTTCAAAAAAAAAAAAAAAAAGCTCACCAGGAGCTCAGTGCATGATATTGTCAAGCAAACCAGATGGTTATCAGACAGTTTCGCATGTGCTTGGTTCCTGGCAGTCCCTACATTCAATCGTCATACTTTGTCATTTATCCTCAAGTTGCTAATTCAGTCTCTCCTCTCTAATAAAGAAATTAGAAAAAAGATTCTTACGATTTTTCAGATCATTCCAAAGAGGAAATAGTAACCAAACAGAATGCACAATAAGAGGAATAGCGTAAAGGAAAAAAACAAAAGATTGATTTGCTTACCTGAATGGCTTCTTATAACCGGCGAACCACTTAAAGCGTTGCTTACAAATTGGCATGTTCGCCGATTTGAGTTCTTCATATACCCTCTGAGCTTACATTGTTTTTGCACCAATGTCCCACATGGTTCTTCCGAAAGTGGAAGAAATCACCTGTATCAAAAACAAAAATTAGATGCAAAAACAAAAAAATAAAAAAACTTAGAAAAGAACTAGGCTACATGTCGGGCCGCCCGGGTCCCAGATGGTCAGTCCGTGGAAGGACCAAGGAAGGTCTCAGCAAAAAGAAATATTTGTAACAAAACCAAAAAATCCGAAAATGAACTATGTTATGCAGAAAAATTAACTGAACAGTTTTTGTCTCAGGGTCACATCGAAATTTTTTACCAACTTTAAAATTAATTTTCAATTTTTTTTTTTTTTTTTTTTTTTTTTTTTTTTTTGGCCAAGGCTGGGCAAGTGACCCTGGGTCACTCTGGTAGCCTAGGAAAAGAATAATTAACATGTGGTATTAAATTTAAAAAAAAATTATGGGTGATTTTTTTTTTGAAAACAGAGTTGAACACTAGGCTACCTACCAGGGCGCCTAGATGAGCCTGTTTTTCTGGTGCATGGTCCCATTAGCAGTCGGCTACGAGTGTGGTCGATCCAGTGTGACACTGAGTGGCAGCAGCCTGACAGGTTCATTATGAATTTCAGGGCTGAGAAAACAGGAAAAAGGGAAGAAAAAAAAAAGACACAGACACCCACCTCCATTTTTTTTTTTTTACACTATGTTGTGTAGAAAAAATAAACTGAACACGTTTTGTCATGGCAACCGCAGACCCGGACCCAGACAGGTCTCGACCGAGGCCCAAACATTTGTCTGGGCTTCTGCAACACACACACGCACTATGTATTGTCGTTGGTCTTTTATTCTTTGTACGTGTCTATATGGCAGGTATTTCTCACCCGATGTTGATTGAAAATTCTTAATTTCTCACGTAAGCTTCCCGTCACAGTTTTTCATCAACCACAACAGGAAACTTACCATTGCGGATGAACTACATTTTGATTCGGACAAACACCCAGACGCTCTGCCACTACTATGTCTACATGTTCGTTGGAGGGCGCCCGCCTGGTTCTACTTGAGGATGGCGGGCAGCGATATCCGCAATTGATGTTGTTGGAGTTTGGTGCGGTAGTGGAGGGATTACATTGTGAGACTGATGAGGAGACGAAGTGTGAGAAGAAGCTTAGCTGTCTTACCTGCATAGGAGGTGAATGTCCTGCAACTGCATTCTCTTCAATGTTATTCAGGAGGGATGTGACACCAACCTTCATAGCCAGAGAGGTTGGGAGCATTGATTGATGTTGCATAAGAGGCTCATCAGCCCTGTGTCAGTACAAGAGAGGGTGCATACATTGAGGTGGTGAAAAAGATAGCAGTCCATATGAGGAGAGGGTATTGCCAACAATCCTCTCTCGCTTCTCAGTGTATTCTCCCTTGCTGATCTATCTATACTCTCTCTATGTTGGTTCGCTGACATGAAACATTTAGTAAAATTCGGAATTGCATTGTGGACTATTCTCTCCGCACTACGAGTAAACTTTATGACATTGATGATTGGCTTCCTATGCCAACCAGGTTCAATTCAGAAAACTATGAGCGGAGTTAAGTCAAGAGTGGATGGATGGATGGAGAGAGACAAGAAGGGGGAAAGAGAAAGAGAGCGAGAGAGCGATATAGATAGATAGATAGATAGAGAGATAGAGAGATAGAGAGATAGAGAGATAGATAGATAGATAGATAGATAGCTAGATAGATAGATAGATAGATAGATAGATAGATAGATAGATAGATAGATAGATAGATAGAGAGAGAGAGAAAGAGAGAGAGAAAGAGAAAGAGAGAGGGAAGGAGGGAGGAAAACAGAAACAGACACACAGAGATATGGACAAGGTTTCTGTGTCCTCTCTTTTATTGCCTCTGTATCCTGGCTCACCATGATCTCGCTTGGCAACGTTTCGAGCCTTGGAAATTTTGAAAATGTTTGAGTGACATTTTGTCGATCCTTATAAATGTTGAAAAATGTCATTCTGACATATTTGCGGCTTTTGTAATAATATGGCGATTTTTTTCTATAAAATCCTAGTTTACCAGCCAGGCTGCCCGAGTGCACCTTGTTTGTTCGAGCAGGAGGTCCCAGCAAAAGAAAAATAAAAATAAAAAATAAAAAAAATTGAAAATAAACTATGTTATCCGGAAAACAAAATAAACAATTTTTTCCTTAAGGTCATATAAAAATTCTTTGGCAAATTTAATTAAAAAATAATACTATTTTAATTGTTATTTACCCCACTCAGGCTAGTGGGCCTGACCACTTCTGGTCGCCTAGATAAAATCCCAAATTCAATTATTTCTCAATTTATAATTTTGAAAAATCAGCTGAAGTTCTAAATTGGTATTTAAGATATTTAAAAATCCTAAATTAAAAAAGTTATGACATCTCTTACTCCCTTCCTACTTTTTCTTTTGAATTACTCTAAATCATTCCCTCCCAGCTGCGTCAAGATGGGTAGTACGGAGTCCTTAAAGTTAGGAGTTAGAGGGGATTGGTTGCATACCTATACGACCTACAACTGGTGGCGGAGTAGTTAGTATTGTATTTTGACCTTGCTTTCATTGTTTAGAACTTGCTTTTGTTTGTTATTAGCTACACGATTCCCCCCCCGCCCGCCCCCACCCCAATTTTGCATACGGTTTAATAAGTTTTTTTTTAACTAAAAAAACAACGTTCGTATCTATTCTACTTTTTTTTTCCACCTGTTTAAAATATTCTTTTTTTCTCTAACTTAGTTTACATTAGGATACAAAATGACAATACAACTCAATAAATCAAGAAAATCTAAAACTGTGTTTCGATAACGAAACACCGAATCTTAACGCGGATATACATAGACAATATTACTAAGTAAATCACGCAAATCCTTAAGCGCATTATGTTAACAAAACACTGAATCTAGGCTCGGTTATGACACACTAGAAACACTAAGTAAAACCCGAAAACCCGAAGTGTGTTTTGGTAAAGAAACACCGAATCTAGGCTCAGATTAAACTTCGAAATATGATTCAGTAAAACCCGAAAACCCCGAAGTGTGTTATGGTAACGAAACACTGAATCTAGGCTCGGATTAAACCTCGAAATATGACTAAGTAAAACCCGAAAACCAAGAAGTGTGTTTCGGTAAAAAAACACCGAATCTAGGCTCAAATATAACACACTAGAAACACTAAGTAGGGGTTTTGGAGTTTTACTTAATCATATGCCGAGGTTTAATCCAATTCTATATTCGATGTTTTGTTACCGAAACACACTTCGGGGTTTTCAGGTTTTACTTAGTGTTTCTTGTATGTTATATCCGAACCTAGATTCGGTGTTTCGTTACGGAAACACACTTCGGGGTTTTCGGGTTTTGCTTAGTAATATTCTGAGGTTTAATCCGAGCCTAGATTCGGTGTTTCATTACCGAAACACACTTTGGGGTTTTCGGGTTTTACTTAATGTTTCCAGTGTGTTATATCCTATCCTAGATCGGTGTTTCGTTACCTAAACATACTTCGGGGTTTTCGGGTTTTACTTGGTGTTTCTAGTGTGTTATATCTAAGCCTAGTTCCGGTGTTTCGTTACCGGAAGACACTTCGTGGTTTTCGAGTTTTACTTAGTTATATTTCGAGGTTTAATCCAAGCCTAGATTCGGTGTCTCGTTATCGAAACACACTTTGGGGTTTTTGGGTTTTACCTAGTCATATTTTAAGGTTCAATCTAAGCCTAGATTTGGTGTTTCGTTACTGAAACACACTTGGGGGTTTTCCGGTTGTACTTAGTGTTTCCAGTGTGTTATATCCTAGCCTAGATTCGGTGTTTCATTACCAAAACACACTTCGGGGTTTTCGGGTTTTAGTTAGTCATATTTCGAGGGTTCATCAAAACCTAGATTCGATGATACATTATCGAAACACAGTTCTGGGTTTTCTGGTTTTACTCGGTATTTCTAGTGTGTTATATCCGAGCTTAGATTCGGTGTTTCGTTACCGAAACACACTTCGGGGTTTTCGGGTTTTACTTAGTTTTTTTATTGTGTTATATTCGAGCCTAGATTTGGTGTTTCGTTACCGAAACACACAGTTCGGGGTTTTCGGGTCCTACTTAGTCATATATCGAGGTTCAATCCGAGCCCAGATTCGGTGTTTCGTTACCAAAACACAGTTTGGGGTTCTCGGGTTTTACTTAGTTCTTCTTGTGTGTTATATCTGAAACTAAATTCCGTGTTTCGTTACTGAAACACACTTCGAAGTTTTCGGGTTTTACTTAGTCATATTTCGAGGTTTAATTCGAGTCTAGGTTCAGGGTTTCGTTACCAAAACACACTTCGTGGTTTTCGGATTTTACGTAGTCATATTTCGGGTTTCACTTAGTGTTTCTAGTGTGTTATATCTGAGCCTAGATTCAGTGTTTCGTTACCGAAACGCACTTTGGGGTTTTCGTGTTTTACTTAGTCACATTTCGAGGTTGAATCTGAGCCTAACGAAACACACTTCATGGTTTTCGGGTTTTAAGTAGTCTTTCAAATGTGTTATATTCGAGCCTAGATTCGGTGTTCCGTTCCTGAAACAAACTTCGGGGTTTTTGGGTTTTACTTAGTCATATTTTGAAGTTTAATCCGAGCCTAGATTCGGTGTTTCGTTGCCGAAACACACTTCGGGGATTTCGGGTTTTACTTAGTCATATTTCAAGGTTTAATCTGAACCTGGATTCGATGTTTCGTTACGGAAACACACTTCTGGGTTTTCGGGTTTTACTTAATCATGTTTCGAGGTTCAATCTAAGTCTAGATTTATTGTTTCGTTAACGAAACATATTTCAGGGTTTTGGGGGTTTACTTAGTGTTTCTAGTGTGTTATATTTAAGCCTAGATTCGGTGTTTCTTTACCAAAACACACTTCTTGGTTTTCGGGTTTCACTTAGTCATATTTCGAGGTTTAATCCGAGCCTAAATTCGGTGTTTCGTTACCATAACACACTTCGGGGTTTTCAGGTTTTACTGAGTCATATTTCGAAGTATAACTTAAGCCTAGATTCGGTGTTTCTTTACCAAAACACACTTTGGGGTTTTCGGGTTTTACTTAGTGTTTCTAGTGTATTATATCCCATCCTAGATTCGGTGTTTCGTTACCGAAAACCCTTCGGGATTCTCGTGTTTCACTTAGTGTTTCGAGTATGTTGTATCCAAGCCTAGATTCGGTGTTTCGTTACCGAAACCCATTTCAGGGTTTTCGGGTTTCACTTAGTGTTTGTAGTGTGTGATATCCGAGCCTAGATTGGGTGTTTCGTTACTGAAACACACTTCGGGGTTTTCGGGTTTTAATTAATTATATGCTGAGGTTTAATCCAAGCCTAGATTTAGTGTTTTGTTACCGAAACACACTTCGGGGTTTTGAGGGTTTACTTAGTGTTATTAGTGTGTTACATCCGAACCTAGATTCAGTGTTTCGTTACCGAAACACACTTCGGGGTTTTCGGGTTTTACTTAGTAATATTCGGAGGTTTAATCCAAGCCTAGATTCGATGTTTCATTACCGAAACACACTTCGGGGTTTTCGGGTTTTACTTAATATTTCCAGTGTGTTATATCCCAGCCTAGATTCAGTGTTTCGTTACCTAAACACACTTCAAGGTTTTCGGGTTTTATTTAGTGTTTCTAGTGTGTTATATCTAAGCCTAGTTCCGGTGTTTCGTTATCGAAATACACTTCGTGGTTTTCGGGTTTTACTTAGTTATATTTCGAGGTTTGATCTAAGCCTAGATTCGGTGTTTCATTATGGAAACACACTTCGGGGTTTTCGGGTTTTACCTAGTCATCGTTGAGGTTCAATCTAAGCCTGGATTTGGTGTTTCATTACTAAAACACACTTCGGGGTTTTCCGGTTATACTAAGTGTTTCTAGTGTGTTATATCTGAGCCTAGATTTGGTGTTTCATTACGAAAACACACTTCGGGGTTTTCGAGTTTCAGTTAGTCATATTTCGAGGTTTAATCAAAGCCTAGATTCGGTGTTTCGTTATCGAAATACAGTTCTGGTTTTCAAGTTTTACTCTGTGTTTCTACTGTGTTATATCCGAGCCTAGATTTGGTGTTTCGTTACCGAAACACACTTCTGGGTTTTCGGGTTTCACTTAGTGTTTCTAGTGTGTTATTTCCGAGCCTAGAGTAGGTGTTTCGTTACCGAAACACACTTCGAGGTTTTCGGGTTTTTCTTAGTCATATTTCGAGGTTCAATCCGAGCCTAGATTCGGTGTTTCGTTACCAAAATACACTTTGGGGTTCTCGGGTCTTACTTAGTGCTTCTAGTGTGTTATATCCGAGACTTAATTCGGTGTTTCGTTACTGAAACACACTTCGGAGTTTTAGGGTTTTACTTTGTCATATTTCAAGGTTTAATCCGAGTCTAGATTCGGTGTTTCGTTATCGAAACATACTTTATGGTTTTCGGGTTTTACGTAGTCAGATTTCGGGTTTCACTTAGTGTTTCTAGTGTGTTATATCCGAGCCTAGATTCGGTGTTTCGTTACCGAAACGCACTTCGGGGTTTTCTGGTTTTGCTTAGTGTTTCTAGTGTGTTATATCCGAGCCTAGATTTGGTATTTCGTTAACGAAACACCGATTCTAGGCTTGGATATAACACACTAGAAACACTAAGTGAAACACGAAAATCCCGACATTTGTTTCGGTAACGAAACACTGAATATTGGCTCGGATATAACACACTAGAAACACTGAGTAAAACCGGAAAACCCCGAAGTGTGTTTCGGTAATGAAACACCGAATCTTGGCTTATATTGAACCTCCAAATTTGACTAGGTGAAACCCGAAAATCCCGAAGCGTGTTTTGGTGACGAACCACCGAATGTAGGTTTGGATTAAACCTAGAAATATAACTAAGTAAAACCCGAAAACCCCGAAGTGTGTTTCGGTAACGAAACCCTGAATCTAGGCTCGGATACAACACACTAGAAACACTAAGTAATACCCGAAAACCACGAAGTGTGTTTCAGCAACAAAACAGCGAATTTATGCTCGCATAAAACACACTAGAAAAACTAAGTAAAACCCGAAAACCCAGAAGTGTGTTTTGGTAATGAAACACAGAATCTAGGCTGGAATATAACACACTAGAAACACAATGTAAAACATGAAAACCCCGAAGTGTATTTCGGTAACGAAACATCGAATCTAGGCTCGGATTAAACCTCGAAATATGAGTAGGTAAAACCCGAAAGCCCCGAAGTGTTTTTCGCTAACGAAACACCGAAACGAGGTTCGGATATAACACACTAGAAACACTAAGTAAAACCTCAAAACCCCGAATTGTGTTTCGGTAATAAAACACCGAATGTAGGCTCAGATTAAACCTCGAAATATGAATAAGTAAAACCCGAAAACCCCGAAGTGTGTTTCGTTAATGAAACACTGAATCTAGGGTCGGATATAACACACTAGAAACACCAAGTAAAACACGAAAACCTCGAAGTGTGTTTCGGTAACGTAACACCGAATCTAGGCTCGAATTAAATCTTGAAATATGACTAAGTAAAACCCGAAAACCCTGAAGTGTGCTTACGTAGCGAAACACCGAATCGAGGCTCGGATGTAACACACTAGAAACACCAAGTAAAACTTGAAGCCCCCGAAGTGTAGTTAGGTAACGAAACACCAAATCTAGGCCGGGATATAAAACCATGTGAACACTAAGTAGAACCCGAGAACCTCGAAGTGAATTTCAGTAACGAAATACGGAATATAGGTTTAGGTTGAACCTCGAAATATGACTCGGTAAAACCCGAAAACCCCGAAGTGTATTTCGGTAAAGAAACACCGAATCTAGGCTTGGATTAAACCTCGAAACATAACTAAGAAAACCCCGAAAACCACTAAGTGTATTTCGGTAACGAAACACCGAATCAAGGCTGGGATATAACACACTGAAAACAGTAAGTAAAACCCGAAAACCCGAAGTGTGTTTCGGTAATAAAACACCGAATCTAGGCTCATATTAAACCTTGGAATATTACTAAGTAAAACCCGAAAACCCCGAAGTGTGTTTCGGTAACAAAACACCGAATCTAGGCTCGGATATAACACACTAGAAACACTAAGTAAAACCTGAAAACCCCGTAGTGTGTTTCGGTAACAAAACACCGAATCTATACTTGATTTAAACCTCGGTGTATGATTAAGTAAAACCCGAAACCCCCGAAGTGTGTTTCGGTAACGAAATACTGAATCTAGGCTCGGATATAAGACACTACAAACACTAAGTAAAACCCGAAAATCCAGAAGTGGCTTTCTGTAAAGAAACACCGAATCTAGGCTTGTATATGACACACTAGAAACACTAAGTGAAACACGAAAACCCCGAAGAGTGTTTCAGTAATGAAACATCAAATCTAGGCTGAGATATAACACACTAGAAATACTAAGTAAAACCCGAACACCCTGAACTGTATTTCGGTAAGAAAACACCGAATCTAGGCTCAGATTAAACCTCGAAATATGACCAAGTAAAACCCGAAAACCTCGAAGTGTGTTTCCGTAACGAAACACCGTATTTAGGCCGGGATATAGCACACTAGAATCACTAAGTAAAACACGAAAACCTTAAAGTGTGTTTCGGTACTGAAACACCGAATCTACGCTTGGATATAACACACTAGAGACACTTAGTAAAATCCGAAACCCAGAAGTGTGTTTCGGTAATGAAACACATAATCTAGGCTTTGATTAAACCTCAAAATATTCTCAAACTAATCCGCTCTGGACTACAAGCTTTTTTTCATATGCCACACGGAGAGATTGAAGAGGCGACCATAGGCGCCGCCAGGCGGCGGCCCTTTACTAAAAACCGAAAACCCCGAAGTGTGTTTTGGTAATGAAACACTGAATCTAGGCTCAGATATAACACACTAGAAACACTAAGTAAAACCGGAAAACCCCAGATCTAGGCTTATATTGAACCTCAAAATATGACTAGGTAAAACCCGAAAATCCCGAAGTGTGTTTCGGTAACGAAACACCGAATCTAGGCTTGGATTAAACCTCGAAATATAACTAAGCAAAACCCGAAAACCCTGAAGTGTGTTTCGTTAACGAAACACTGAATCTAGGGTCGGATATAACACACTACAAACACTACGTAAAACACGAAAACCCTGAAGTGTGTTTCGGTAACGTAACACCGAATCTACGCTCGGATATAACACACTAGAAACACTAAGTAAAACCCGAAAACCCCGAACTATGTTTCAGTAAGGAAACACCGAATTTAAACTCAGATATAACATACTCGAAACACTAGGTAAAACTCGAAAACCCTGAAGTGTGTTTCGGTAACGAAAGTTACGAAACACCAAATCTAAGTTTATATTAAACCTCGAAATACAACAAAGTAAAACCTGAAAACCCCGAAGTGTGTTTCGGTAACGAAACACTGAATCTAAGCTCGGATATAACTCACTAGAAACACTACGTGAAACTCGAAAACCTCGAAGTCTGTTTAGGTAACGAAACACCAAATCTAGGCTCGGATTAAACCTCGAAATATAACTAAGTAAAACTTGAAAACCCCGAATTGTGTTTCGGTAACGAAACACGGAATCGAGAATCAGATATAACACACTGGAAACACAAAGTAAAACCTGAAAACCCCGAGTGTGTTTAGGTAGCGAAACACCGAATATAGTTCGGATATAACACACTTGAAACACTAAGTAAGACCCCAAAACCCCGAACTGTGTTTCGGTAACGAAACACCGTGTCTAGAATCGGATTAAACCTCGTGTTTCGGTAAGGAAACACTGAACACACTAGAAACACTAAGTGAAACTCGAAAAACCCGAAGTGTGTTTCGGTAACGAAACACCGAATCTAGGCTCGGATTAAACCTCGAAATATGACTAAGTAAAACCCGGAAACCTCAAACAATGTTTCGGTAACAAAAAACCGAATCGAGGCTCGGATATAACACACTGGAAACACTTAGTAAAACCTGAAAACCCCGGAGTGTGTTTAGGTAATGAAATACCGAATCTAGGTTGGGATATAACACACGGGAAACACTAAGTAAAACTCGAAAACCCCGAACTGTTTCAGTAAGGAAACATCGAATCTAGGCTCGGATTAAACCTCGAAATATGACTAAGTAAGACCCGGAAACCCCGAAGTGTGTTCCGGTGACGAAACACCGAATCTAGGCTCGGATATAACACATCAGAAACATTAAGTAAAATCTGAAAACCCTTAAGTGTGTTTCTATAAGAAAACACTGAATCTAGGCTTGGATTACATCTCGGCATATGATTAAGTAAAACCCGAAAACCCCGAAGTGTGTTCGGTTACGAAACACGTAATCTAGGCTCGAATATAACACACTACTAATGCTAAGTAAATTCCGAAAACCCCAAAATGTGTTTGATAACGAAATACGGAATCTAGGCTCGGTTATAACACACTAGAAACACCAGGTAAAACCCGAAAACCCCGAAGTGTGTTTCGGTAATGAAACACAGAATCTAGGCTGGGATATAACACACTAGAAACACTAAGTAAAACCCGTGAACCCCGAAGTATGTTTCGGTAACGAAACACCGAATCTAGGCTCAGAATAAACCTCGAAATATGACTAAGTAAAAACCGAAACCCCCGAAGTATCTCTCTGTAATCAAACACCGAATCTAAGCTCGGATATAACTCAATAGAAGTACTAAGTAAAACTCAAAAACCCCAAAGTGTGTTTCGGTAACAAAACACCGAAGCTAGGTTTGGATTACACCTCGGCATATGATTAAGAAAAACCCGAAAACCCCGAAGTGTGTTTCGATAACGAAACATCGAATCTAGGCTCGAATATAACACACTAGAAACACTAAGAAAGACCCGAAAACGGACAAGTGTGTTTTAGTAAGAAACACCAAATCTAGGCTTGAATATAACACACCAGAAAACCTAAGTAAAACCCTAAAACCCTGAAGTGTGTTTCGGTGACGAAACAACGAATCTCGACTGGGATATAACACACTAGAAACACGAAGTAAAACCCGAAAACCCCGAAGTGTATTTCGGTAACGAAACTCTGAATCTAGGCTTGGATATAACACACTAGAAACACGAAGTACAACCCGAAACCCCGAAGTGTGTTTCGGTAACAAAACACCGAATCTAGGTTTGGATTACACATCGGCATATGATCAAGTAAAACCCGAAAACCCCAAAGTGTGTTTCGGTAACGAAACATGGAATCTAGACTCGAATATAACACACTAGTAACGCTAAGTAAAACCCGAAAACCCCGAAGTGTGTTTCGGTATCGAAACACTGAATCTAGGCAGGAATATAACACACTAGAAACACTAAGTGAAACTCGAAAACCGCAAGGTGTGTTTCGGTAACGAAACATCTAAGCTAGGCTCGGATTAAACCTCGAAATATAACTAAGTAAAACCCGAAAACCCCGAACTCTGTTTCAGTAACGAAACACCGAGCCTAGGCTCGGATATAACACAGTGGAAACAATAAGTAAAACCTGAAAAACCCGAAGTGTGTTTAAGTCACGAAACACCGAATCTTGGCGGGGATATAACACACGAGAAACACTAAGTAAGACCCGAAAACCCCGAAGTGTGTTTTGGTAACAAAACACCGAATCCAGGCTCAGATTAAACCTCGAAATAGCACTAAGTAAGACCCGAAAACCCCGAAGTGTGTTTCCGTAACGAAATACCGAATCTAGACTCGGATTAAACCTCGAAATATGACTAAGTAAGACCCGAAAAACCCCGAAGTGTGTTTCAGTAACGAAACACCGAATCTAGGCTCGGATATAACACACTAGAAACACTAAGTAAGACCCGAAAACCCCGAAGTGTGTTTTGGTAACAAATCACCGAATCTACGATTGGATTACTCCTCGGCATATGATTACGTAAAACCCGAAAACCCCGAAGTGTATTTCGGTAACGAAACACCGAATCTAGACTCGAATATAACACACCAGTAACGCTAAGTAAAACCTGAAAACCCCGAAGTGTGTTTTGGTAACGAAACACCGAATCTAGGCTCGGATAAAACACACTAGAAACACCAAGTAAAACCCGAAAACCCCGAAGTGTGTTTCGATAACGAAACACCGAATCTAGGCTGGGATATAAAACACTAGAAACACTAAGTAAAACCCGAAAATCCCGAAGTGTGTTTCGGTAACGAAACACCGAGTCTAGGCTCGGATCAAACCTCGAAATATGACTAAGTAAAACCCGAAATCCCCGAAGTGAGTTTCGATAACCAAAACCGAATGTAAGCTCGGATATAACTTACTAGAAACACTAAGTAAAACCCGAAAACTTCGAATTGTGTTTCGGTAACAAAACACCGAATCGAGGTTTGGATTACACCTCGGCATATGATTAACTAAAACTCAAAAACCCCGACGTGTGTTTCGGTAACGAAACACTGAATCTAGGCTCGAATATAACACACTAGAAACACTAAGTGAAACCTGAAAACCCCGAACTTTGTTTCGGTAACGAAACACCGATTCTATGCTCGAATATAACACACTAGAAACCCTAAGTAAAACCCGAAAACCCCGAAGTGTGTTTCGGTAACGAAACACCGAATCTAGTCTCGGATATAAGACACTAGAAACACTATGTAAAACCCGAAAACCCCGAAGTGTGTTTAGGTAACGAAACACCGAATCTAGGCTGGGATATAACACACTAGAAACACAAAGTAGAACCTTAAAACCTCGAAGTGTATTTCTATAACGAAACACCGAATTTAGGCTCAGATTAAACCTCGAAATATAACTAAGTAAAACCTTAAAACCTCGAAGTGTGTTTTGGTAACGAAACACCGAATTTAGGCTCGGATATAACACACTCGAAACACTAAGTGAAACTTGAAAACCCCGAAGTGTGTTTCGGTAATAAAACACCGAATCTAGGCTCCAATTAAACCTCAAAATATAATTAAGTAAAACCCGTAAACCTCGAAGTATGTTTCGGTAACGAAACACTAAATCTAAGCTCGGATATAACACAATAGAAACACTAAGCAAAACCCGAAAACCCCGAAGTGTGTTTCGGTAAAGTAACACTGAATCTATGCTCGGATTAAACCTCGAAATATGACTAAATGAAACTCAAAAACCCCGAAGTGTGTATCGGTAACGAAACAATGAATCGAGGCTCAGATATAACGCACTAGAAACAATAAGTGAAACCCGAAGACCCCGAAGTGCGTTTAGGTAACGAAACACCGAATCTAGGACTGTATATAACATACTAGAATCACTAAGTAAAACCCGAAAACCCCGAAGTGTGTTTAGGTAACGAAACAACGAATCTAGGCTGGGATATGACACACTAGAAACATGAAGTAAAAACCGAAGACCCCAAACTGTATTTCAGTAACGAAACACCGAAACTAGGCTCAAATATAACACACTCGAAACACTAAGTAAAACCCGAAAACCCTAAAGTGTGTTTCGGTAACGAAAGTTACGAAACACCGAATCTAGGTTTGGATTAAACCTCGAAATATAACAAAGTAAAACCCGAAAACCCCAAAGTGAGTTTCGGTAACAAAACACTGAATCTAGGCTCGGATATAACACACTAGAAACACTAAGTGGAACTCAAAAACCTCGAAGTGTGTTTCGGTAACGAAATACCGAATTTATGCTCGGATTAAAGCTTGAAATATGACAAAGTAAAACTTGAAAACCCCGAACTGTGTTTCCGTAACGAAACACCGAATCGAGGATCGGATATAACACACTGGAAACACCAAGTAAAACCTGAAAAACCCTAATTGTGTTTAGGTAACGAAACACCGAATATAGGCAGGGATATAACACATTGGAAACACTAAGTAAAACCCGAAAACCCCAAAGTGTGTTTCGGTAACGAAACACCGTATCTAGGCTCGGATTAAACCTCGAAAATATGACTAACTAAGACTCGAAAACTTCGAAGTGTGTTTCGGTAACGAAATTCCGAATCTAGGCTCGGATATAACACACTAGAAACACTAAGTAAAACCCGAAAACCAAGAAGTGTGTTTCGGTAACAAAACACCGAATCTAGGTTTGGATGACACCTCAGCATATGATTTAGTAAAACCCGAAAACCTAGTAGTGTGTTTCGGTAACGAAACACCGAATCTAGGCTTAGATATAACACACTAGTAACGCTAAGTAAGACCCGAAAACCCCGAAGTGTGTTTCGGTAACGAAATACTGAACACACTGGAAACACTAAGTGAAACTCGAAAACCCTGAAGTATATTTCGGTAACGAAACACCGAATCTAGGCTCGGATATAACCTCGAAATATGACAAAGTAAAACTCAAAAACCCCGAACTGTGTTTCGGTAACGAAACACCGAATCGAGGCTCGGATATAACACACTGGAAACACTTAGTAAAACCTGAAAACCTCGAAGTGTGTTTAGGCAACGAAACGTCGAATCTAGTCTAGGATATAACACACGGGAAACACTAAGTAAAACCCGAAAACCCCGAAGAGTGTTTCTGTAAGAAAACACCGAATCTAGGCTTGGATTACACCTCGGGATATGATTAAGTAAAACCCGAAAACCCCGTAGTCTGTTTTGGTAACGAAACACCGAATCTAGGCTCGAGCATAACACACTAGTAACACTAAGTAAAACCCGAAAACCCCAAAGTGTGTTTTTGTAACGAAATACCAAATCTAGGCTCGGATATAACACAATAGAAAAACTAAGTAAAACGCAAAAACCTCGAAGTGTGTTTCGGTAACGAAACACCGAATCGAGGCTGGGATACAACACACTAGAAACACTAAGTAAGACCCGAGAACCCCGAAGTGTAGTTCGGTAACGAAACACCGAATCTAGGCTTATATTAAACCTCGAAATATGACTAAGTAAAACCCGAAATCCCCGAATTATCTCTCTGTTACTAAACACTGAATCTAAGCTCGGATATAACTCACTAATAACACTATGTAAAACCCAAAAACCCCGAAGTGTGTTTCGGTAACAAAACACCGAATCTAGGTTTGGATTACACCTCGTCAAGTGATTAAGTAAAACCCGAAAACTTCGAAGTGTGTTTCGGTAACGAAACACCGAATCGAGGCTCAAATATAACACACTAGAAACACTAGGTAAGACCTGAAAACGTGGAAGTGTGTTTTGGTAACGAAACACCGAATCTAGGCTCGAATATAACACACTAGAAACACTAAGTAAAACCCGAAAACCCCGAGGTGTGTTTCAGTGACGAAACACCGAATCTCGGTTGGGATATAACACACTATAAACGTTGAGTAAAACCTGAAAACCCCGAATTGTGTTTCGGTAACGACACACAGAATCTATGCTCGGATATAACACACGGGAAAGCACAAGTACAACTCGAAAACCCCGAAGTGTGTTTCGGTACAAAACACCGAATCTAGGCTTGGATTACACCTCGGCATATGATGAAGAAAAACCCGAAAACCCCGAAGTGTATTTCGGTAACCAAACACCGTATCCAGGCTTGAATAGAACACACTAGTAACGCTAAGTAAAAGCCGAAAACCCCGAAGTGTGTTTCGGTAATGAAACACTGAATCTAGTATCGGACCTAACACACTAGAAACACCAGATGGAACTCGAAAACCCCGAAGTGTGTTTCGGTAACGAAACATCAAATCTAGGCTCGGATTAAACCTCGAAATGTGACTAAGTAAAACTCGAAAATACCGAACTATGTTTCGGTAACGAAACACCAAGTCCAGGCTCGGATAGAACACACTAGAAACAATAAGTAACACCTGAAAACCCCGAAGTGTGTTTAGGTAATGAAATACTGAATCTAGGTTGGGATATAACACACGGGAAACACTAAGTTAAACCCGAAAACATCGAAGTGTGTTTCAGTAATAAAACACCGAATCCAGGCTCGGATTAAACCTCGAAAAATGACTAAGTAAGACCCGAAAACCCCGAAGTGTGTTTCGGTAACGAAACACCGAATCTAAGCTCGGATATAACACACTAGAAACACTAAGTAAAACCCGAAAACCCCGAAGTGTGTTTCCGTACCAAAACACCGAATCTAGGTTTGGATTACACCTCGGCAAATGATTAAGTAAAAACCAAAAACCCCGAAGTGTGTTTCGGTAACGAAACAGCGAATCTAGGCTCGAATATAACACACTAGTAACGCTAAGTAAACCCCAAGGTGTGTTTCAGTAACGAAACACCGAATCTAGGCTCGAATATAACACACTAGAAACACTAGGTAAAACCCGAAAACGGCGAAGTGTGTTTTGGTAATGAAACACCGAATCGAGGCTCGAATATAACACACTAGAAACACTAAGTAAAACCCGAAAACCCCAAAGTGTGTTTAGGTAACTAAACACCGAATCTAGGCTGGGATATAACACACTGGAAACACTAAGTAAAACCCGAAAACCCCGAAGTGTGTTTCAGTAACGAAACACAGAATTTAGGTTCGAATTAAGCCTCGGAATATCACTTTGTAAAACCCGAAAACCCCGAAGTGTGTTTCGGTAACAAAACACCAAATCTAGGCTCGGATACAATACACTAGAAACACTTAGTAAAACCTGAAAACCCCGAAGTGTGTTTCGGTAACAAAACACTGAATCTAGGCTCGGATTGAACCTCGAAATATGATTAAGTAAAACTCGTGAACCTCGAAGTGTGTTTCGGTAATGAAACACTGAATCTAGGCTCAGATATACTACACTAGAAACACTAGGTAAAACTCGAAAACCCCGAAGTGTGTTTCGGTGACATAACACCGAATCTAGGCTTGGATTAAACCTCGAAATATGATTAAGTAAAACCCCAAACCCCGAAGTGTGTTTTAGTAACGAAACACTGAATCGAGGCTCAGATATAAGACACTAGAAACATTAAATAAAACCCGAAAACCCGAAGTGTGTTTCGGTAACGAAACACCGAATGTAGGCTCGTATATAACACTCTAGAAACACTGAGTAAAACCTGAAAACCCCGACATATGTTTCGGTAACGAAACACCGAATCTAAGCTTGTATATAACAAACTAGAAACACTAAGTAAAACCCGAAAACCCCGAACTGTGGATCGGTAACGAAACACCGAATTTAGGCTCAGATATAACACACTAGAAACACTAAGTAAAACCTGAAAACCCCGAAGTGTGTTTCGGTAACGAAAGACCGAATCTAGGTTGGGATACAACACACTAGAAACACTAAGTAAAACCCAAAAACCCTGAAGTGTGTTTCGGTAACGAAAGTTGCGAAACACCGAATCTAGGCTCGGATTAAACCTCGAAATATAATTAAGTAAGACCCGAAAACCCCGTAGTGTGTTTCGTTAACGAAACATCGAATCTAGGCTCGGATATAACACACTAGAAACACTAACTAAAATACGAAAACCCCGAAGTGTGTTTCGGTAATGAAACACCGAATTTAGGTTCCGATAGAACACACTAGAAAGACTGAGTAAAACCCGAAAACTCTGAAGTGTGTTTCGGTAATATGACTAAGTGAAACCCGAAAACCCCGAAGTTTGTTTCGGTAACAAAACACCAAATCTAGGCTCGAATGAAACTTTCTAAGAAAACAAAGTAAGACCCCGAAGTGTTAAATATCAAATGAGCATATCTATGTTCGTCATACCATACATCACAGTTTTTTGACTCTTTTCGTTATAGATTCAGTGAAATATAAGTTATCCACTAACCATCTCTCCCCGTTTTATGTTACAACGTTCTAAAAAATGCGCTCGGTCGACTTACCTCTACAAAGGCATGTAAAAAGTTTCGCATGTTGGCTGGTAGCTCAGGAGGGATACGCCTACCTAAGGGTGGTGACAACTCCTTGGGTAAAGGTTAGTTGTTCCTCGCGACGTCCCGACCTGTCGCAGGGCATCGTGAAAGGTATAGCACGCGCTCACGGTCGGAGTGGTGACTGTTTTTTTTCAGACAAAACATCCTGCGTGACATGACCATGAGGTTCCGCGCTCCCTATCAGGCTGCGGGACCACTGCGCGCGACGCCGTCACCGGTTTTTTCCCCCTGCGGTTCTCAACCCATAACATCACTCTCCCTGCGGCCTAGTCGTTTGTCTTTTCTATCTCTTGCCTTCTTACTCCTGATTTCTTTGTCGTGCACAATTTGGTTATATACAGACTCTCGAGTGGCGGGATGTTATTTGAGACCCACCGGGG
>BFEA01000335.1:548279-560427 GCA_003427395.1 Chara braunii
AGGAACGCGTGAGAGAAAAAACAAACCAAAACGGTCGAAAACAGTCCGCAAAAAACTTCTAAAAAACTAAAAAATCTGAAGAGGACATTCGCGACAAAATCCTCTAGTATACACCTTCCCTTTCATCTCGACTGGGGAAACGGCGATTCGCATCTCTTGCCATTGCCTGCTATCCATTCTCCAAGTATCTCCTCAGTCCGGGGTACGTGCTGGAGAGATTCTCCCCCCAGGGACCTCCGGACACTCTGGCAAATTTTGCCAGCGCTTCGAGAGAGACCTCCGGGGGGTAACCCCGGAGGTGTGATTCCATAACCACTGTTACAACCGCAGCAAATGCTGCTTCCTCCGACGTAGATAGCCTTTGGGCTCGAATCATACTTGCGAACAAGACCGTCTTTTTCATTGCCTTCTCCAAATACGACTCGTACTCTTGCATGGACTGCACCCTCAAGCTCCCATCCTTGGCCAGGTTGTCCTGATTCTTAGTCCGAGGGTGGATATGTATGCGGATTAGAGACACCTCCACCCATATCTTTACCCCCAGGAATTCAAAGGAGTTACTCCCATTATCTTTCCTGACGAGTTTCAAGCTCGAATCGTAGCAGCATTCAAACTTTCTTACGATTTCCAGAGCTGATTCTCTTGTACGCTGATCAGATGAACAAAAACCAACCAGCAGAGCCACGTCATCAATTAGTCGCATTCCACGGCATCTCCGTGATTCCCGACCCAGGGAGTCGAGCAGCGCATTCTCTGAATACGCACACACCAGACAAGCCAGAGACGGACTAGAGGTTCTCCCCATCGGGATCCCAAACACTTGTTTCAACATCTCACCAGAACATGCGAGGTATGTGTTCCGCAGCTCGAAGATGACATATTTCAAAACATCTACAAACCATACATGCACAAATCCCTCTTCCCGTCTCCTTGTTTTTGTCAACAAGCAAATTTTCCCTCACCTTGCTAGTTTCACTGCCACGTACCCCATTTCCTGATGGTACTCGACCAACCATCTCACAGCTCTAATGATACTCTCATGGGACAACTTTGTGAACATATCCTTAATGTCATAACTCCTAGCAATCGCTGAGTTCCCTACTCTTTCCAGCGCCTGCTGATGGCGAGTGCAAGTCTCCTCCAAGCTGTCGGATGATTTCAGATCAAAGTGGTTGTCCCGTCTCAAGGCAAACAGCATGTGTCTTATAGCCCTCCCTACCCTTGCACCGGCCAATCTAGTAGGGTCCTTGATTGCTGGCGCTATTGGTCTCCACCGACTTACATCCTTATCTTTAGGAATGATGTCCACATGTGTACCACATTCCTATTTTATCCAACCCTTTATTCAAAAAATCCTTCTTCATACGGCTCATAATAAATTTCTCCTCCTCCTCTACAGGTAAATAACTCGGATTCCAATTGAAGGTCAATCTGCACGCGTGTACATATTGTACCGGGCAGATCAACAGAGTCGCGCCCGGATTCCTATCGAGCGGTACTGCGACCAACTTTCGGAAGGAAGCAACATATATTCTCACTTCCTTTTCCGACAATGTTGCCGACTCGTCCTTCTGTACCAATGATATGCATCTACCAAACTCCTCATCAGTAGTCCTCACATGCTTCCCCCGTGTCCACCTCTTTGTTGCCTATAGAATACACAGCCTTACCTCATCCGTTGTGATCAGCTTCCCCTTCATGAAATCAAGGGCACGTGGAAGCGCGCTTGGACAACGTGGACTCGGTACCAACGTTCATGAAGAACTCTCGGAAACAGTTTATGTCTTGTTGCCTTTGCCGCAAATGTCATAGTCGTCCGGTATAGTGCAACTAGTTCCCTCGACTTTTTTCCGTATATTGTCCTTACCCTCCACGGTTGGCGTAGCACCTCCCGTAGATAATTCTTCCTGTTTTCTACACTTGATGGGAGGATAGCAAACCTCAGGATCTTAAAGATGCCCCCACCCTCTAGCTCCTTCTTCCATTCCCTCAGTGGTTTCTGCACTCCATCTTTCTCAATGATGCATCTCCCAATCTTTCGCTTCACCGTTGCCCATTTTTTGATCCATACACTCCCACCGCTTGACTCCAAGACCGGTCTTCCCCCATCCGCTTTCATTCGCTTTATCACCTCAATCACCAATGCTTCCCGATTAAAGGAGATAACACTTTCATGCCTCCCGATCGACTTACTCTTCCCTCTCTCCCATTTTCCTTTCCTTTCTCTGATCTTTCTCCCGGCGGCTCCTCTACCCCAAGTATTCAAGGATGGTGAGAACCTGGATATGAACGATTTCTCTACCGCCAAGAGATCCGCAACCCCTACCACTACCAGTATGCAGAGGTACTTATCCCAGCCGAAGCTAGATAACCATGCGTGCAGTTTCGGAGCATTCCCAAAATTACCGGACACGGCGCACCTCACGTGCTCCGCCCATCTCGTAATCACCTTCCTCGTCGAGCACCCAATGTAGTACCTCCTACACCACGGACTAACGATGACGTATACTCCGGCTACATTAGTAGTGATCTGGTTCCTTGCTTCATCATACATCAAATCGATCCATTTTTTAGCCCGTGGACACTCTCCTCTCAATACTTCCAGAACAAATCTCCTCATCAACTCATCTTCAACCACCCCATCCAATTGTTGATTCTTGCTTGGAAACCTTCTCGTTCTGTCTAGCATAGCCTCGCGAAGATCCTCCATGCTGATCTCCTACTCTCTTACCAGTTACGTATGGGTGATAATGGAGCTTCGTCAAATGCTAGCTTGGTCTGGCTTCTGACCAACTCACGAATGACGTTGTCTCTCTTCGTCCACTCTACCCCTTCGTCCTTGCACAAGCTCCTCAACTCAGGAACCTTCTTCTCCGATAGTTGCCGATGCATTTCAAGAGCATATTCAAGCATCTCTTCATTCGTTTCTTCGGACGACTCCTTGTTTCTCGCAGCTGGAGGAGTGTTCTCTTCATCCGAAATGTCATGTATCACGACAGTCCTCCTTTTTACCCTGGACGAGCCGCGGGCATCTGTTATTGCCCTATTTCCCTTCCTTCTCTCGATGGCATCTATCAGCCTCTCCGCCTCGTTCCTTACTTCTTCTTTGTCATCATCCGACCCATCAATGTAGCTCCTTATCTCCCTCAGCATGTGTGCTTTCGACTTTGGTGATTTCTTCTTCACCACGAGTGACGGCTCACCGATCACTTTACTCTACTGTGCTAGCATCCGGACAATCTTTGCTTTGAGTCTTGCTTCTCTAGCCTCGGCTTCACGGAGCCTATCCGCCTCCTTCCTATCTTCTTCTTCCTTTCTCTTTCGTCCCTCTGCCTCCTTCTCCCTTCGTTCCTCCTCAACCTTCTGTTTCTTAATCTTCTTCCTGAAGTATTCACGCATCTCACTCTCTTCCTCATCATTCTGCGGTCTTGTCAGTTGCTGAGGCTGTCTCCCGTTGCCAGCCGACCAACAATTACGTGCATAATGCCCAGGTTTTCCGCATATGTGACAAGTAACTGCCCCTCGGTAATTTGAATTCATCGGATATGCCCCGTACGTCTGCATCTGGGGTACCCCCTGCGCCATGGGATTGGTCATGTTTCACCCCCTACTCCTAGCGTATCTCCTTCTCCTTCTTCTTCGCCTATCCTTCACTATACACCCAATTGAGTATACTCGTCCTAATACCGCTGCTAAATATCCATACAAGTCCTCACTAGTTTTCTCGTTCCTAAAATGTAACGCGGCTACAATCGCTGGTACGAGATCGTCGTGTATCAGTTTTTCCAACTCTACCCACAATCTATCAATTTCTTCTTCCCTAAATGCCCTCTCAGTCATACCTCCCTATTCTTTTTGAAGGAAATACTAAATCTCACGTCAAGATTCCACGCATGTGACGCACTGTGCTCATCACATAGTCCTAATTGAGAGTAACCCCTGACGCTCGCAATAACGACGAGAGCCAAAACCAGTCTACCCTACTTTTTTCCACACCTCATCACAAAAACCCAGTGTCAAACTTCGCAACCTCGGGGTTACTGCCTCTATGCTACCAAACGTGATGTGCTCCTCGTAGCCACCGACTCCGATACTGAAATTTGCGGTTACCACGGTCTCCGAGATTAAGTGGAACACTGGAGACTCCCCATGACACGTGTAACAAGACAAGTATCAGACAGAGAGTAGACACCAGATTGATGATGATACAAGCCGATCCTCCTTCAAATCTCACTCCTCATAACACACTGGATCCTCATCATCGTATACGCGTTGCCTCGACGTGTTTCGCTGCCTGCGTATCTGGCAGGCTCATCAGGAGGCTTCCCCCATATCCCAGCACACTCCTTCGCACTTGGATCGGTGGTGTTTCCTTGTTCTTCTTGTCCTCTTATATAGTCATCACCAGTCCTCTTTTTCTCAGATCTCATTTCCTTCCTTCCTACCTTTTTTCTCCTACTAACCCCGTGGTTTATTTTCCCGTCCCGTCTATGATACACGATCCTGTTTTTTACGTTTTCTTCGTCTTGTCCTATACCCCTATTAACATCATGAACTACTTGCCCGTCCCGTCTATGATACACGATTTCATTCCTCCTTATCCTACGTTTTTTGCCACCTGTCTCGTCCTATACCCCTACTAACACCCTGATCTGCTTGCCTTCCCGTCTACGGTATACTCTATTCATCCCGTGCGTTTCCCGTCGTTGATCCTATCCCAGTCCAATCCTTCTTTGTCTCGTCACGCGCTTCCCATCCTTCCGTATTTCCTTCATACTCAGGTATCTCTTAAGGACTGTCTGCATTTCTTTCCAAATCTCGTCTCCATCACCTGTTCTTCGTCCATTTTTCAGAATACATTCTCCCCATCCAGTCTTCGCCGGTCCGAATTCCTGTATTCCGCTCATACCTCTTCCAAATACGTCGTCCGCACTCTCAGCGCAAAGCACAGTCCTTTCCATCTATGGTGTCTTACGTTTTTACATGAGGACCCTGCAGTCCCCCTGTCTACCGTATTTCTCGCTCACTGCTACTATCCAGCCTCGATCCTATTTCCCACTTTCTATGTAAGTCGTGTAATACATTCTCGACCTTCCATAATTGGACATCCTATATCCTTCTTCCCTCTCCTTTCCTTGATTAGTTCGTGTCCTCACCCCTTGCCATCTGGACCCATTCTCACCATCTTTACGACATTCCTTCTTCCTATCACCGACTCATTGCGCAGTTTCCTTTTGTTGTGTATATTCCCCTGTTCATCCAGATCCTGCAAAAACACTCATCTCCCGTATCCTCCGCTTATTCTCCTTCTTCTTATGTCGTAAACGGTTCCCCACACTACCTCCTCGATCCGTTTTCCTCGAAAGCGTTGCATTCAGTGAGATCCGTCTTTGTCAGATCGTGACCCTCTTCCTCGTTTCCCTTCAATAGGAATTATCTGATCCGATTTTCTTATTTCGTATACTGACGATCTCTGGTTTCCCGTTGTTGAATACTACATCCTCGGCCGCTGAGGGCTCCCGAACCGACACCTGGAATCTCGACGTCCCATTACAAGTGCGATCCAACTCAGAAAAATTGTACGAGTCCTTCCGTCGATCGATTCATGATACGTCTTACAGTAATCCGGAGAAACGATGAATACGGTACAAGGACACCACAAAAAAAAAAAAAAAAGGAAAAAAGGGAGAAAAAACGAAAAACTGAAAAACGACCAACCCCGGAGTTCGAAAAATGAAGGAATGACCCGTGCTAAAAGATCGTACTGTGAATCGTAGATCTTTCCAAAAATGTCTACTACTACTCTAATCGGGAACGCTGGAGGGAACACTGGAGGGAAAGAAACATTGAAGAAAATGAAAAACGGAACAAAACCGGGATTTGAAAAAGAAAAAGAAAGAAAATAAAAGGAAAACGGAAGATGACCAACCCGGGAGTTTGAAAACGAAGGACTGACCCGTATTAAAAGATCGTACTGTGACATCGCAGATCTTTCCAAAATTGTCTACTACTCTAATCGTGAACGCTGGAGAGAGAAAAAAAAAACATCTAGATGTGTATAAGAGACAGTATATATACTAGTTAAGTGCACGCGGTGTGGGTGGTGCAGCCTACGCCCGCAAAAATAAGAAATGTTGTAGGCAACCTTACACAGACCCCTCACATAAACTCAAAGAGACTTAAAAAAATAAAAAAACGAATCACAAGGTAATAAAGAATAGCCCAAAACTTGTTACGAAGTCTTAATTAAACTGACGAATTAAAAAATTGACAAATTGAAGAAAAAAAAAAAAAGTTGAAGGAAGGGCGATCAGAAATAGAGACAGACAAAGAGAGACAAAAAGAAAGAAAAAGATAGAGACATAGAGAGAGAGAGAGAGACATATAAAGAGATCGAGAGAGAGACAGAAAAAGAGGAGGAACAAAAGAGCAAAGAATAAAAAAATACCAACACCAGTATACAAAAAAAAAAAGTTTAATATGAAGATTTATCGTTCCATTAAAGTCAACAAGTGACTGTAGTATGGTTAAGGCAGAATTATTGCGTAATAAAATCCATCTTGACTTAAAAAAACGCAGTAATATTGAGTCAAAATTGTTTGGTTTTTTTTTTTTTTTTTTTTTTTTTTTTTTTTTTTTTTTTTTTTTTTTTTTTTTTTTTTTTTTCCTCTCTCTCTCTCTTTGTTTTTCCCCCTCACCGACACCCCCCATTTATTTATCTTTGTCTTCCTATCTCTCTTATAAGGGCAATTACCTAATCGAAACCGAAGTTGACCATGAAAAAAATTGTCATTAAGATACCGCCTGGAAGACTACCCAATCAACATCTCTGTCTTCCTATCTCTCCCATAAGGCCAATCAACTTCCTTCACTGGAACGATACTCTTCCAGCACCTCACGAACAGAAACTCATTGCAACACTTTGCGACGATACTCCTCAAAAGTTCATAATCGATCCTCTTTTTGCCGATTGTAATCGCTATGAATTGCAGCATCCACACATCTCCAAGTGTTCATGCTCGTATTTAATTCCGCTACTGCTTCCACAATATCTTGCACCCTGTGAGAAATGTCAAGATAGGACAGGTGTGCAAGTGTTTTTTTGTGACCAAGAGAGTCATAAATGGTAATGTTAAATTAGAAGAACTTCATGGCGTAAGAGCGGGCATGACACAACTTAAAGGAGACAGAGTAGCCTTGGTAGCCGGCAAAGCACAAACAACAACAGAAGTAGTGACAATCGGTGTTGACATATTGGATGGTGGAGCATAATCTCGCAAGACGTTGAAAATTTGAAGGAAATGTTGCTTGAAGGGGGAGTGTATGGACCTGAGCGGAATGAGGAGTGGAAGAAGCAACCACGAGAGGAATCCTTTTGAGAAGCTGTTGTATCTGTGCATATCTGTGAAAGGGTTGGGGAATGCGCCCTTCTCTCGAAAAATGTGGGAGATCAAATGTCATCTTAATAATCTCCTCATTAGACGGTGCAATGAACTCATCGGTCAAAAGGGAATTCAAGATGGAAGAAGTCTCCAAATCTGAAACATTCAACGAGTTTGAAGGTAAAGAGGATCCTCGTTCTAACCGCATATGAGTGAGTTTGTTTTTTTTCCACTCGATGAAATTTTCCCATATTCGTGCATATTTCACGACTGTGACACTTTTGACAAATATTTCAAAAAACACGTCCGTCAAGACATTTTGCAAGCCAACCTTCTTCACATCGTTAAACCATTTATTTACCAAGGTAAGCGCGCAAATTCGGAGTGCGGATTCTGGGTGCATCGTCATCATCCGGCACAACAATAACCCCCAAACGATCTTGTGGTTGTGATGTGGTGCAAAAAAAAATTTCGTGTTCATTGCGTTGAGATTGTGAACACGAATTACGAGCACGCGCAAGTCCACCGACCCGTCGACACAACGGAAGAGATCTAAGCGCATCGGGAGGAAGCGCATTCAGCGCTCTCATAACCCGAGTTCCGGTTTCAGCAACAACAAGTTGTCGTGCCACTTGATTATTAGCGAATGTAGGCTCGACCATTCCCTCAACCAAAATATTAGTTTTTTCATTACGAGTTTTTTTCTTGTGAACGTAGAATCAACACAATTGTCTTTTGAATCGCATGTAGCATTACCATCTTCATCACCAGAAAATGTAAGGCTTTCAGGCCTACCCGACAAACGTCTGCGTGAACCATCGCGCGTGAGCTTTTCAGCATTGATTACCCTGATTTGGATAATATCGGACTCGGTATTGAGCGAAAGTTCTTAAACTCTCTCGACGAATGTGACCTTCCACCTTACAAACTGCGCTTAAAAATTGGTTCGCATGTGATGCTTTTGCGAAATTTATCACCGAAGCAAGGACTTTGCAACAGTACAAGGCTGAGTCTGAAGAAGATTGTTAATGATGATTTGTTAGAAGTGACAATAATGCACACGAGTAAGAAAATACTGATCCCCAAGATTGGTCTGACAAGCGATGGTGAGACCACTGGTTCAAATGGTTTATGAGACAATTTCAAATTCGTCTTGCTTTTGCTGTGACGATTAACAAGTCGCAAGGACAAACCGTGTCTCGTGCCGGGGTTTGGCTACGCAAACCGGTTTTTGCGCATGACCAACTGTACGTAGCTTTGTCGCTTGTTGGCCATCCCAACAACATCCGTGTTACATTGCCTGATAAGAATTTATTTACAAAGAATATTGTATATCATGAACTTTTTGGATGAGTCTTTTTTTTTTTTTTTTTTCGTCGAGCCTTGACTTTCCAAATAATTATGTCATATTCTTCCTTTGCAGAGGACTCCCGAATGCCGCATAAGTACGACACTCGTGCTAAGAGGAAAGCAATGACAACCAGCAATACCACTCAATATGATACGAATGTTATTTCAAAAGCTGGAGGTGAACATTTGGAGAGGTCGAGAAAAAGTGGAGATGATCAGAGGTCGGTCAATCTTGGAAGTGAACATGTTCGAGGCAATGATGCTCCTCTTGGTGAAGTTGAACATCACAGTTCAAAAGGGCATACCTTTCAGAATGATGAGAATATGTTTGTGGAGAGGGGTGACAACGGTGAAAGTCGTCAAGAACACGATTGTTAACAGAACCGACATCCTCATTAGTAGGGCATAAAATTAATCGAGGAGAGAAATGCTCAACATCCCCCACATGGTTGGACACATCATCAAACGTTTATCAAATCAACTCATCAATCGGTTTATCCGTACAAATCTCGCGTGGCAATATGACCGCAGCAGGTTCATTAGGAACAACACGAGGATGGTCACCATTCTAAATACGCATCAAAAAGTGGGCATACATTCGTGTCATTTCACCATTTCTTAAATTTAAGATTCATATATTTTCGGTCAGTTCATGAACCTCAAAAAGTTTTCACAAAGGACACATTGTCATAAACTTATCAATTTGTTGCGCTTGCGATCCGTGTTCCATAACTGACAAAACCTGTCTACAATCTCCAGCGAGAAGTAAAACTTTCCCACCAAACGGCTCGTCATTGTTACAGAGGTTCTGAAGCGTAATGTCAAGAGCTTCCAAGTGGAACTTGTTACTCATCGGAGCCTCGTCACAAACAATCAAGTCGGTACGGCGGATAAGCTCCGCAATATCACTTTATTTCGGAATCAAGAAGGGACGCGTGTTATCAGGTTTCAAAGGTGCACGAAATCATGAGTGAAACGTTCGACCCCCCGTCAAAAGAGTCGTCGTTATGCCACAGGACGTGACGACAAGTGCAATGGCAGTACGGGACCTTATGCCCTCCAAAATCGTTTCATTGCAAAAAATATTTCATGTTTCAGCCGGTGTATCGACAAAAGCACGCAACAGTCTTTTCTCTTGCACAACACAAACTACTATTTCCACCAACAGTCGTTGACGTGGACGAAGACGTCGAAAATTAGAGTCATATCTGCGTTGCATTAGAATAAAATCATACGACAACTCGTCGTTTAAAATCGAGGATACCGTTCTGTTCTCGTAATGTTTCGTTATGTTCTCAGCAATTGTTTCCCCGTCGGGTGCTGGATAGTAAAGGCAGAACTTACCGAGGTTTTTTCCAGACTCTTGCAAAATACGGCCAATATGGAACAACATTGACGACTGCAAAATGTTTGGGGTAACAATTCCATTGCCTGCGCGATACTGAAAATCATCTCACATCTTATCCCAATGTCGTTCGAAGAAACGGTCAGGATCGTTCACCGGACCAAACGCGAGAATCATAGCAAATATTTTACGAACTTCTTCAGGAATGTAATGCGCAGCGGTTGTGGCTATGCATTGATCGTATGCATCGTCTGTTTGCAAAAGACTCAACTGAAGATACACGGATCGGAAAGAATCGTATTCGACTCCGTCCACCGTACGAATTTCGGCAAAAGAGCGCACCCCACATGAATGTTTATGGTTTATCAACACGCGCAGATAGAATCGTTCCCCTTAGGTGATCCTCACGTGATGCAACCGAGATATCTTTTCGAAGGGATCACCGTGAAGATCACGTTTTCTTCGGTTCTACTTCTTATGTTTGTTATCCCATGCATAAGTATTAACGATTTTTGTATAAAGAAAAAACTCCTCTTTAGGAACACCTTCATTCAAAGAGTTGTGTTTCATCTATGCCGTCAATTTCGTTTTCGGGGGTTCATGAGAAACAACCTCATGCTCAGTGTCGGGTTCAAATTGCACTTTTTACATGTTTTCGAGATGCACGGACAATTTTTCCACTGCGGGCCATTATTCCGCAACGTTAAACTCAAATAGACGCCAACATGATTCTCATGCACCTACAACATACATATCTTGATACAATTTAACTTCATCGATGGACGCATTATTATCCTGCTCGCAAACCATAGCACGATCGCACCGTTTGTGTACGTACTTGCACGCCTTGATGTTAGCACAATATTCAACATTCAAGTGACAATTAAACCTCATTAGCAAGTACGGGTTATACGGGACCACAGGGCGATTGTCGTAAATGGCATCATTTTGAACAATCGTAAAACCACTGTTAGTTGGTTTCCTTATCCTATACGAAGGGTATGTTTGTTCGTCTTTGAATGTTGTTGTGGACATGAAGTCTTTCGAAAACCCTTTTATGCATTCTCTGTCCTAAGTACATGAAGCGTCGCGTTTCTCCGCACCGCAAATCTGTGGAACATGAACTTGGCTACCTTTTCTTTCAATTCCCCTTCCGGAGGAATCTCGACACACACCACATTGTCAACAACATCCACATCTCAAATTTTATCATCCAGATGAAGGATAACCACACACCACGTGTAGTAGACCCCTTTTCTGAAACTCCACCACTTACAACATTTCACTCACCCTATCACAAATCCATTTGTTCTTTATCTCCTCAATCAGCTATGCAAGATAAATTTTGAACACTCGCGTGAGAAGATTCGGCCTGTCGTTAGGACATTGACCGGGCAACAGGGCTTGTTTGATCTCCGACCAGTTAGTGTTGCACGTCATAGTGATGAAAAGATCCGGTTTTTCGAATCGTCTCACAATTGTCATGTTGTCATGATATCTTTCACTCATACATTGGGCTCCCCCAGTGAACGTTGACGGTAAAACTACTTTTGTCCCAATATCATCACCACGTTGATTTTGTTGCACAGCGTCTCAAAAATCCTGATAATACTCTGAGCGCAATTTTTTTTTATGGAATCTCACCCATTTTAAACAAGGGGGTTTCAACTTTAGCGTACGCCATGCAACAAAACTCGTGGAAGAGACGTGCTGCATAAAGGAGGCAAGGTCTTTCACCATCGCGCTCGTGAAGGTGAATTGCATAGTATTCCTTGGCACTGAGTCCTGGCGACCATCCAGCCTCCGAGGCACGTCGGACAGACCAACTATCAATTCCCTCTGGGAAAAGTAAAACAAACCTTAAGCAGTCATGCGCTCGAGAACATTCCGGAATTTCAACTGTCTGCCGCTCACCAGGAAGAGGAGCAGGGTTGTCAACCCCCGGGCCCGGGGCCCCGGCGGGGGTCCCGGGGGTCGGGGGTCGGCAGCTCCAGCCCCGGAAAAAAAAACACAAAACGCAAAAAAAAAAAAAAAATCGAAAAAAATTATATATATCGGGGGGTGCGCACCG
>BFEA01000335.1:592648-605313 GCA_003427395.1 Chara braunii
GTTAGTCTGAAGGTAGGGGACTTGAAAGCAGTGGAAGGGTCTCCGATCCCAGGTTTGCTCGGCAGCCCGCCAGGGTTTCCACTGGATGTCAAGGGTGGCGTTCATTTCCGAGAATTTCTTGTGYGGATCTTGCCACAGCTGACAGTAAGAATCAGCCAAAGTCTGCCTGGCGACCGGGTCCTTCTCCTCCCTGCAGGCCCTTTTCATATCTCGCCAGGCTTCATGTGTCCGGGCCCTGATCTCTTCCTCGATAGCCTGCTGTGCTTGGGGYAAGCCAAACTGGTGATCCCTCCTTTCAAAAGCGCACCWGGCTCTCCATATGACCATGAGCACCTGTAGTCGCATGTAGGTGAAGAGGTTGTGGGCGAAGGGGGACCAGTGCGCCAACAGCTGATGGTTTTTTCCTAGGAGGAGCAGACCCAGGTCCCATGGTATATGGTGGCCTGCAAGGGAGTGGAAGGCAGCATCCCACCACTGCCATATCTGAGTAGCCATYGGGCAAGCCAGCAGGCAGTGTTCCAATGYTGCCCTTGCCGGTGGGGTCGCGCTGCCACAGTAGGCGCAGATGGGGGAGAGCAACCCTTTCTGTTCCAACTGTGTTCGTGACACGAGCCAATCTGGGGTGGGGAGACAGCGGTGCAGAATCTGCCATTGTAGGGATCTGTGATTGGTCGGCATGATCTTGGAGTATTTAGACCAAGAGAGATCCCGCAGCTGTTGCACATCAATGGGGGAGTCCCGACCCCATCTCTGAGCCAATGTGGAGTCAATAGGCAGGGCTGTGCGCGAGGCTCGATAGCCTCCTCTAACCGTGTACTCCCAGAATCTCATGGGTCTATGGGCCGGCCATTCCCATTCATCTGGGTCAAATGGCAGCTTGGCCACCGGCGTAGCCGACTCATACACACTATAGCCCTCGTTCACATCCCCCACCACCCTCACATGCATCAAGCCCACCCAATTGTCGGTGATATCTTGGTCCTCATCTCTGTGGAGTGTGGCGAACCTGGCAGTCAGCGAATTCGGGACGTAGGCTTGCAATTCACAGCGGCCATCCACATTACTGCACACTCTGTATATGACCGGCGGCCGGGGCAGATCCACAAATCTGATGACCCAGTCRTTCGGCTGGATTACGGGGCCCRTCTTCAGGGCGAGTCGCCARGTCAGRGGGAGGGCTTCCTTAAGCTGGCGGGCCTTGGACTCCACAGACTTAACGTACTTCAGTTTTTGTTGCAGTCGATCAGTTGTGGCCCAGTCCGCCGTTGCCGGGTCCCAGAGATACCCCACCGTGTAAACCCCCTTGGTTGCCCAGGCAAGCCAGGGCGAGTTAGCTGTCAAGGCAAAGGGGTGTCCGTCGTCGTCAAGGATAAAGGGATTGCCAAACAGGGGCTGTCTCCAGATGTCTTGCCATCTATTTTGAGGCGGCCTCTGTTTTGGGCCCCTTTTCCTCCACAGTCTGATCATGTTGGGCCAGAGGGGGTCAAGAGGGATGTCAAGCCTGGTGGCCTGCGCTGGTGTGTGYGCTTGTCCGTGGCGCGGGGGGCCGRGAATCKACCAGYKACTGTTAGTGAGCCATTGAAAGGGGTGCACACGACTGGCCGCTGCAGGTTGCGGGGCTAGGTCGCTGATCTGCAGACAGGCGAGCGGAGCCCACGGTATGTAATTGCCTATCAGTAGCCTAACGAGAACCTTGAAGATCAGAGCTTCGCTCTCTCGCTGTGTGTCCAGTACCCCCAATCCTCCTGCGGCCCTTGGTTGGGTGAGGACATCCCAACTCACTCTACTTATACCACCCGAATGTTTTGTGGTGTTTTTCCAAAGGTATGTTGTAAGCGCCTTCTTGAGCCTGGTGTTCTGTCGTGGCTTGAGTGGCCACACCGCAAGTTTGTACCAAATGGCCGCCAGAATGGCGTTGTTTATTGCCAAAGCTCGCCCAACCAGCGAGGTGTGCAGTCCATCCCATCTGGCCAGCCGGCCGATCGCGAGGTCGACCAGCAAGTCACCATGGTCCGGGGGGGGGCCCAGGGCCGTCAGTTTGACCCCTAGAATTCTGATGGCATCCTCTTTGTTGGCCCATGCAACTGCCGGGTCCGGAGGGGGAGGCTGGTTTTGGGGATGGGGCCACCACCCCTCTGTTTTGGCACCCCAGTTGACCTTCATGTCTGCGGGCAAGGAGAACAGGTGGATAACATGAGTCACCGCCCGGAGGCTAGACTCATCTGCCTGAATAAGCACCGTGAGGTCATCTCCGAACAGCGATGTGATCGGTATCAGATGATCCGGGAGCTCCGACACCGATATTTTGTTGATGTGGGGGTGTGCTATGATCAACGACGCAAGGGCCTCCATGACAATAACAAAAAGCAGGGGCGCTATGGGGTCACCTTGACGCACCGATCTTTGCAACTGAATCGGCGGCGATAGATGTGCGTTGAGCATAATATTCGTGGAGGCGGTTCTATGGAGGAGCTGCACCCACCTACAGAATGATGGGCCAAAATTCATTATGGTCAGACACATATCCAGAAAGTCCCAGTCAACATGGTCGTATGCTTTTTCAAAGTCTATGAACAAGATCGCTGCTTGGACCTTGCGTTGGCGGGCATATTTGATAGTCTCGTTGACGAGGAGAATATTGTCTTGAATGTTCCGGTTGGGCATGAAGCCCGTTTGGTCCGTATGAATTAGCATATTCATGAAGGGCATTAGACGATTAGTCAAGGCCTTGGCCACCAGTTTGTACGGGACCGGGAGAAGAGTAATAGGTCTGTAATTCCTGATGTCCTCTTTGTCTCCTTTTTTGTACAGTAGTGTTGTGACCCCTTGTCCAATCATGCCCCCAAACGAGCCCTCCTTCTGTACGGCCCGTACAAAACCAATGAGGTCGTCTTGGAAGAGGTCCCAAAATCCCAACCAGAACTCTTTGGGGAATGAGTCTATTCCCGGTGTCTTTTCATCTTCCATGCCCTGCAAGGTGTCCCATATGTCATGGGAGGTCAGGGGCTTGTCTAATTCGGCCATCTGAGCGGGGGTGAGGCGAGTTTGGATCGCTTGCAAGAGCGCCTCCCTAGCTTGTTGCACCTCCTCCGGGCACTTGGCCAGTGTTTGGGAGGTGAAGAGATGGCGGTAGTACTGGGAGGCATACTCTGCTATGGAGTAGGCATTGGTTGCCACGGGGGCTGTGTCGTCCAGCGGATGTTTCAGCCTTGGGACCACCGCTGCCCTTGATCTGGCCTTCGCCTTGTTGAAGAAGGTCTTGGCCATCGTCCCATCTGTGTGCTGTTTTTTTATTCTGGCATGTATTCTCCAGGCCTGTGTTTGGCTGTCTAAGTAGGCTTGGAGGTGGTCCCAGGCTTCTTATAATTTTTCAAAAGTTGGGTGCAGATGGTCATTCATGAGGCGGTTGTCCCACTCCTCGAGCTCCCTCATAAGTGTGTCAAGGACAGCCCTGCGATCCCTCGCATGCTGGATGGAGAATTTCTTGGCCCTATCCCGAAGCTGTGCCAGGCCGTCATTAAACCAGCCGACCCTGTCCCCCGATTCCGGTTTCCGGGACTGCCAATATTGCCAAAATTCTTTGACCATGTCCTTGAATCGGGCCAACGAGAGCAAGGAGGAGTTGAGCTTGTAAAACCCCTGACCCCTCTGAATGTGGCCATGGTAGGAAAGACCCAGTGTTATCATCTTATGATCGAATGATTTGCAGGGGCTACTGGCTGCAATTTCTGCAGTGGTGACGAGGCCCAGCAGGTCTTTCGAAACGAGTGTGAGGTCGATCCTAGAGTTAGYCAGTCCATAGTTTCCCCTTGATGAAAGGCAGGTATAGGCTCTTTGGGCTGGGTGCAGCATCCTATAAGCGTCTTCCAATTCTCTGTCTGCCATGAGCTGTTTCAGCATCAGGGTATCCAAGCCCAAGGTTGACTGCGAGGAGTCCAAAGTACTCTGAGTTTGTGTTGTGGATCGCCTGTCAAGTGCCGGGTCGAGCGTGGTATTGAAGTCATAAAGGATAGGGGATGAGAAGAGAAAAAAAAAAAAATCATAAAGAAAAGGCAGACCCGATAACATCTCCTATAATTAAGACACTCTTGACGGACATGCTCACTGCTTACCTCAGACAAGTAGGCTCCCACTATATAGGCAATAAGAGAGCAAGAGAAATACTACTACAGTGAATTTATCCCAAAGGCATGGACAGGGCGAAGTAAAGAGCAGACAACTTGAAATATCCCCTAATGTCACTATCTGCAGGAAGAGAGGAGCGGAAATGCGTAGGACGAGAGCAGCAGGTCCAATTTCGACATGTGAAAAAATCAATAAATCTATCCTGCGGGTAGGGGTAGATAAAGAGCACCGTATTTCAAATTTGAAATGTCTAGGACGAGAGCAGCAGGTCCAATTTCGACATGTGAAAATCCATAAATCTATCCTACGGGTCGGGGTAGATAAAGAGCACGGCATGTCAAATTTCCCACATTCATGAATGCGAACTAAAGTCTATCCCAAAGGCATGGACAGTGCCAAGTAAAGAGCAGACAAATTTAAAGTATCCCGAGGTGTGTCACTATATGCAGGAAGAGAGGTGCAGAAATATCCCAGAAGAGAGCAGTAGGTCCCATTTTGACCTCTCTCTCTCTCTCTCTCTCTCTCTCTCTCTCTCTCTCTCTCTCTCTCTCTCTCTCTCTTTTGTGCGACCTCGCAACCTTCTCTCTCTCTCTCTCTCTCTCTCTCTCTCTCTCTCTCTCTCTCTCTCTCTCTCTCTCGCCAAAAAATATGTCACAACAGAAAGGAGGTAAGAAACAGTAATAGAGCGGCCGTGCACCAGTGGCCGCTTCAGGCAAAAACGTTCGTGACTGCTTTCATTGCCATCACAGAGCATATTCTGAATCGCCCATGTCGATTCTCTTCTCGCTCCAACAGTACTTAGGCTGCCCGCAGGCAGAGGGGTGAAGAGACACGCCAAATGTCCCGCAGATCTGCGCCCCAAAATATAATCTGTAAAAAGTGAAGATCGATGAATCTAAGCTAGGGGCAGCGGTAAATAAAGAGCAGGGAATTGAAATTTCCAGCATTCATGAACGTGCCCTAAAGTTTTGGACAAATACAGAGCAACCCAAAATGAGAGAACAAGCTATTTCACACTATCCCATGAGAGAGCAGAAGAAGTCTTATCTCTACCTGCCCGCTATTAATGAGTCTGACCTACGAATGCGTCTGACCTACGAACAGGGACAAATTCAGAGCACCGGATCCTCTTCTCGCTCCAACTAAGGACAGATTGCAGCCGAAATACGAAATTCGTAGTCATGACGGAACTGGTACTGGCGCTCTCTTGAGACTTCGGACACACTCTCACCGTTGCTGCAGACGCTCCCACTATCCGCAGCAACGTCGTCTCCAATAGTTCCGTGTTGCATCTCCCCCTGCTCCTCTGAGATTTAGCGAGTGTATCAAGCCAAAACTTCGGCCAGATACTCTTCATTGTGTCAACCAGGTCTGGTGAGTCACGCTGTTCCATTGGAGTTGAAGACAGCACTCCCACCGTCAACACAACACTCCCACTGCTTGCGCTGATGCTGCTGCCATCCTCCCCATTGTCCTTGGAGTGTCGCGTGATAGTGTAGTTGGTGATTGGTGTAACTGGTATACTTGGTAGATTGATGAATCCCGTTCGTGCAGGGCTGCCAGGATGCCATAGTCCCTGAGCACAAAGGCGCTCTCTCCCCCAATCAAGGAGGAGGTGGGGCTATGGCACTTTTCTCCGGGCATCAAGTCATCAACCATACCCCGGAGACCTAACAGGGTAGGCGAGGCGATGAGAGTAGAACGTGTTTCAGCGTAGCGCCTCTCCATACTTAGCCGCCGGCCGAAGCGGACCGCATAGCGCAGAATTAGCGCAATCGGGTTTTTTCTTTTTCGTTTTCAGAAGAAGAATGTTAATTGTTTCTCGTGTGACTCCGCATGAGGCGGGGAGCAATCTATGGGCCTCGTGCAAAACGAGAGTCACTTTTTTTTTTTTTTTTTTTTTGGAAAGAGTGACAATGTATTGCAAAATATATGGAAACGGGGCTTACTTGGCACCCGCTACCCAAGAGATAGACCACTGGATCCCCCGATCGGCATCAAGCAGAGTCTGCTATGTTCGTAGGGAAGGGGGCTGAGGGGAGGCACGGGGGATTGGTTCGCTTCCCTGCTGGTATCCTGCAGGTTCGAGGGGCCGTAAAAACACGGCTCTGTTATGGTACGGGTTTCCCCGTATGCCTATAAGTAGGAGTAGTGGTAGGTAGGTAGTGTGACGAAAAATTGAGAGAAGAGTATAGTCTTTTAATATATATATATATATATTACACCATCGACCACTCGGACATCTTTCCATTCGGACATTTTGGGAACTTTAAATTTCTTATCAGACTCATAAAAAATTCAGTGTATATATATATATATATATATATATATATATATATATATATATATATATATATATATATATATATATATGGAAACGAGGTCGGGGGCCTCACAATTCAACCCGAAGTTATCCTGGCAGCCTCAACCAGTTAAGCTTCCAAAGTCTGTACTACAACCAGCTGACTACATATCTCCAGACCCTAGCCTTGCTGGAAACCAGGTCCAGCCTCCCATATCAAAAGAAAACCTTTCCAAAAAATTAAACCATGAAGCACAGAAAAGAGGGATCTACCAAGCCTAAAATGACGTGCTTAATAAGTTTCAACTTCCAGGGTGGAAAAGAAACGACAGGATTAGCTCAGCCACCTAGCTACCTCAAGTTTACCTTGCTCTGTTAATGATGCCACAAACTTATCCTTAGTCCATACCTTGCGAAACCAACCAATGCCTCTGCCAAACCTCTTGGTAGATCTCTTCCAATCTGATAGTATCGCAAGTCTAAGTGATTGCTTAACCATTGATCTTTGCCGATGGAAATGAGTTGCTTGGTTTCTAAAGGGCGCATGGTTTCTTGCCTTCCAAATAACTTCAAACATTATGCCTCGGCAAACCAATGCCACGTATCCCCAGTCATCGCTCAACTTTGCTCCGTTTGGCGGAATGGCAGACAGTCCTCTGTCCAGGCTCACTTTGAGCCCACCACATCATCCCACTGAAGCTTCCACCATCTCCTTAGTTCGTCCGAATGAGGACAGGAGTGGCAGATGGTTTTTTTTTTTTAGAAGATTGAGGCCGGGATCGTCACAGTCTAGCCGGAGTAACTGAACCAATCATGCTGAGAACCGGGCTCAGAGTCCCTCATATGAAGTTCTGCTGATTCAATTAAGACTGTGAAATGATGACGGTGTTTTTACAAGAAGACATTACAGACTATATTAGCCAGGGTGATATGAGCATCCCTTGATAATATAGCTGCTTCGGTCACTCCATCTATTGGTGGGGAGCTGCACCTGCTGGAAAACGGGTCCAGCGTCCCATTACAATATAACTGTCATGATGAATTGGGCCTCTTCACCTGTCTATTAGGCGCCAAATCCCACACTCTGAACTACCCCTTATGTGGTTGGGAAACATATCAAGATCTGAGTGACAATTAACTTTTGTGCTGGACTGTACCATGGAGCAAAAGCACCCCGATCTTCAGACAACCCGGAGCAAGGGATAAGAAGACATCTCGATACAGCAGCGAAACAGGTGATGATAATGAACGAAGGAAGGATAAGGAAGCGGTCACAGACGGTGGAAATGCACCTCAGCTCCCGGGCAACTCGGACAATGGAACAAAAAGGGCGCACAACACAACAACAAAACAGGAGGACGATAATAGAACATGGAAGGACAGAGTGGTAGGCATAGGGCAGCAAGCCACAAACGTCCCCGCCACCTCAGTTAGTGGTAAAAAATCGCCCCCCAAGCTCCTTCGAGCACTTTCTGCTCCGGTGCAATCGGATGCAAACAGATCAGCTTCCCTTGACTCCATCACCCCGCTCAAAAGCCACTTCATTCAACAACTGTATGTGGAACCTGAAAGGAAATTTCAAGTGAAGGATGACTATATATACCCTCATTCGATATTCCCAGCCCAGGCGAGGGCCACAAGCGATTCGATTTATACGCAAAAAGCAGTTTAATTCCGATTTCAGCCCCTGCAGCTGGGAATGTTGATTAACGACAGAGTCAAATGGATCACTGACAAGCTTGCTATGATCAAACCGGAAAGACAGCTGGTTCATGACCACTTCCTCATCAAAGTGGATAATCCAGAATGCATCACGGTGGTTGCCCTGTACTCAACAGACAAACAACTTCTCCTCAAAAACAAAGCTCTGCAATTCAGGGGGAAACCTGTGCGCGTGACATCGTGGTCCCCAGTCGACCCACAATCCGCTGACGAAAGAAGGGAGCATCTGATGAAAACCAACTTTTGGGTTGAATTTAGATTTGTTCCTCTGTGTGTACGAGGGGCAATCCTTACTGACCTCGAGAATATCGCCCACGTCAAAGGATCCATTACAGATCTACCACAATTTATGGGCAAGAGGGATGATACCCTGCTGGTTGCAGTGGAATGGGACGAGTCCTACCCCTTTCCCCTCAATGAGGAATGGAGATATTCTCGGGAGGTAGAGAATTTTCGGTTCCCATCAGCCACACACAGGACCCTTGGTCTTATGCATGCAAGACAAGGGTCCACTTGTGTTCAGACGATTGCTGCCAACGAACAAAAACAATAAAAAGAAAGGGATTAAGGGCCTTGTGATCCTGGATCCAGTAGATGGGGAGAAATGGTACCCAGAAGACAAGGAATTGCAAGGCTGGCTTTTCATAGCATATGCTAATGGACAACCTAGGAAATGGATGTGGCAGGGCAGACGTCAGCCGACAGCCCTGCCCTCTAGAGCCAGAATTGAGACAGCGGAAGACTCCAAGGAAACAAACAATCCGGGAGCGGCACTAGAGCCGGGGGATCGCAGAAAAAGAGGAACGAAGACTGCCCCCAATGAAGAAACACCTAGAATACTAAATCTAACAGGGATATGGCACCCCCGACCTCTGATAGACCTCGAACTGTGACCCCCGCAGTACATCCAACCCACAATAACAGGGGATTAGCATCTTCCCACCAAGTCTTCAGACCCAAACCAAAGGCGGGACCTTTGGAACCCCCCAAGGAGCAAACACCCCAAGATGAGCAGAAGGAGCTCCGGGATGGCTCTGAGAAGGATGGTGACAAAGTAGGGAAGTTTGCAAGACAGTGCGCTCAGTATGCTCCGGGGCAAAAAAACATACCTGGCAATTCTAACAGACTACAAACGTCATTGGCACGCCAACTTCCACATGCACAGACCGCTCAAACCACACTGTCATAGAAAGAGCGAACACAGGCTGTGGGAAAGGAACCCCCCCCCAAAAGCGACAAATCCCACTGTGCAAAGTTCAGACTGAGGGATCGGTGAAAACAACCTCCGATGGAAACCCAGTTCATGGGCAGGCCACGGTGCAATATGGCAGATCAAGTCCGGCCACCTTCGTACCACCTGTGACTGTTACAGAACTGAGTGCTATGCCCCCAGCGTCCCAAAAAGGGCCACCTGTCCCGCCATGCAAAGCTCAGACAGAGGGATCAGTGAAAACAACCTCCGAGGGAAACCTGGTTCAAGGGCAGGTCTTCGTGACACCGCAAGATCGAAGGCTGGCCACCGTTCAACCGCCCGTGACTGTTACAGAACTGAGTGCTATGCCCCTAGTGTCCCAAAACGGGCCACCGGACAGAGACACAACAGAACAGCAAGACAAGCTTATATTCGCAGTTTAGCAATCTCACAACCCAAGGAAAGACAAGGGGGAAGCTGCCTGGTTGTCTCTACCGAGGCCGGCCCTTGCTGGAACACACCCAGAAGAGATACCCATACTGGAGTGACCAAACAACCATGAAAACACACCCAGTTGGAGCCTACAGAGGAGCATAGTTGCCTCACAACCAGAAAAGTGGCAATGGTTGTGCACTCCGAGAGACCACCGATGTCCCTTGTCGTAGATAACAATAAGGGTGAACCTAATCGGCTGCTACAAGAGATGCACTCTCACAGTGTGAGCGGGCGGGAGATGCAACTGATCACACAGGCTGCGACACGACCATGGGAACCGGGAGAGACGTCCTTGGTAGTCACAGGAGGAAACAGAGCTAACAGGAGGGAGGTAAAAACTTCCAAAATCCCCAACCCCCACCAAATGTGGCTTAAAGCCAACTCCCTCCTCACCAAGATTAAAGGTGCAGCGTTCACCCAGCCCCGGGGTGTTTCAAAGGACAAGATGGAAGTCGCGATTGCCGCTCCCCGCTCAGCGTCAGAGGAACCTTCCTCTTCAAAACAAGATCTATCAGGGAATGAGGACTCAATACCGAGCCAATCATTGTCTCAGCACACGCTGCCCGGGCGCGATCACACTCACATGCAGCTGCTACTATCACAACCCTCCTTGGGCACTCCACAGGAACCACAACAGCAGACATGTGAAGCAGGTCCGAGCGATGCACCCCATCTTGACAGGAAGGGGCCGAGACTTAAGGAAGTGGTCTCAGAGCTCACCGCGGAGTGAAAGTTCCTCTTACTCCCACTCCCCGAAAAAGTCATGCAGCAAACCCGACCCCCTCCCTCGGAAGAAGACGGGTCAGAGCTTCATAGACGGAGTCTGGATAAGCCTGAACAGTAGACTACCTGGGTTCAACAACTGAAGTCGGCACTAGAATTCGACACCGACTTCCGGAGAGGGGAGGAAGACCAACAGGAACGCGAAAAGGTCCAATCTGACCAACAGGGGACGACGACACAACAACACCAGTCCGACCCGGACGAGCAACAACAATATGGAAGTGTTCAAACTGACCAACATGGGGCGTTGGTACAGCAACACCAGTCTGATCCAGGGATTAAACAGGACTAGCTACTGGAGCAGCCTGACTCGGAGTTCAGGCAAGATCGCCGACTGGAGAACAGACAGGACTGGGTACCTGTGGAAAGTCTCTCGCCCCAGCACACGACTCAACGGATTTGCCACAATGTGATGCTGGGACAACCGGAACAAGGTCTGCCCCCAAGGACCGCCAGGGAAGAACCTCAACAAAACCCTGGACAGACAATGGTTGAGCAGTACCAGGACTGGCCCCCCATCCAAACGGACAGCCCACTTATGGACTGCCTGATGGAACATCAAACCCAACAACCACAGAACTTACAACAACAACAACCACTCATGATGTTGCAACAGCAGACCGAGATGCTCCCTCAAAAGGAACATGAGCTCTGCAACACCAAAAACAACTGCACATACAGCAACATCAGCTACATACCCGTCTGCAGCAAGAGCAATACCACCACCAACAACTGCTAGCCCAACAGCAGCAACAATCCTGAGATACTCAGGCCCAACAGGAACAACTGCCTCTACAACAGGGGCGCCTCAACATACACCTCAAACGCAAATTCAGGTCCAACAGCCACAGCAACAACACTTCACACAACAGAAGAAATGTGAGGAGCACCTCTGGTTACTACTCCAAGCACAACTAGTGCAATATCAACATCAACAACACCAGGACAGGCTAACTCAGCAGCAACTGCTGCTTCAACACATGCACTTGCAATGGCAACATCAACTCTGCTGCCAACAACAACAAGTTTTGCAGCAGCAGCAACTCCAACTGCATATGTTCTGGCAGCAAGAGGCGAAAAGGCAAAAAGCACGAGACTGGCAGCTGCAGTTTATGCCAGAACACTCAGCAATCACCCTGCCGGACTGGTACAATGACGGACACATACCTCAAGATATGGATATATCTGCCCCTCCCCCCGATCTGTTACAACTGATTCAAAAGCAAACCCAGTCAGTGGATATGGAGGTGGAAGTGGTCCCCCCACAGTCAGCTCCGCAGGAAGTGGGTAACTCGCCACCCCTGGCGGCCAACGAGGTGGTCCAATGAAAACTAGCATTCCTTACAGAATGGACCCTCACCAAGACTTCTCCATGTCAGAAGACAACCCGGGCAATAGACTTAATAACAGATATTGGGGGGAAGCTAAAAGAGTCATAACGTACAGCCCCAGAGTCCTGGTCACGGTTGATAAATACAAGACAGTCTCAGCAATTGACTGGATGGATGTAGGAGCTGCAACCATGTTGGTGGTGACCGACTCCTTGACAAGATCGACAACTACGCTAAGGCTCGATTTGGAGGGAAAGCGGAAGATAACACCCGACCACTCCTGGAAGACGCAGGGGAAGCATTCCTCCACGAGGGCCTTGCCTGGCCCAAAATACTGGTTCATGAACTTTGTATCACGCTGCACACCATCCAGGAATGGCCCAGGGACGATGGGCAGCAACAACCCATAAGGGATCTGATTCTATGTGACACCCGCGGCCTAGGACGCGGGCATTTCGGCCGCCACGGCCGAAAAAGTCGGTCGCGGCTGCGCCCAATGAGGCCCGGTCCGTGACCTGTTTTTTTAATTTTTTTTGTACCCCTAAAAATACATAATATATATATATATATATAGGGTTGTAGGGCTTAGAAAACCCTACAATCCTATATTTTTTATTTTGGAATCCGACTTCGTTTAAACCACTAGTACCTCCGAGCATATTTTTGTCGACCCTGAATTTCACTGCGCTCCGAGTTTGCGGCGCCAGGGTACCAC
>BFEA01000335.1:631353-645614 GCA_003427395.1 Chara braunii
ACAGTTGTCACAACGTGCCAACCTGAACCAGCAACCCCAATGATAGCAGCGCCAGCTCAGTGCCTGCACGGAAGTGCAGCGCTGGGAGTCCTGATGAAGAAGGAGACAACTGATCCAGCACTTCGAAGAAGACAAAAACGAAGTTCCTCATGAGGAGGAACAGCAGATATGGCTGCCAAGTAGAGAATGGCAGCGCCCAAGCCCAACAACACAGTCCGGTGGAAGCTCTCATGCAGAGCTGCTGAGTAGCAGCATTGCCATCCCCAACCCCCTGTCCCAGCCCCAGCTATGGCTGGGTTTCGATGGAGAAGATGCCCTTGCCCAAAATAACGCAGCCACGCTGCCGAAACGGACGGGCAGAGTTTTCCCACCAAAAAATCGAGGAAAAGACCCAAACTCCTTTTCCTCCCCGCTACTTCTACCTTCGCCTAGACCTACGACGGCTTCCCCAAAAGCAACAACCCAAGACCTATCTGTATCTAGATGGCAACAAGGGAAAGAGGGGCCTAAACCTATGACAAGGCAAACGAGAAAGGCTGAATGGCCTAGGACTACCAAACAGAAACTACTAGTGACAGACGCAGGGATCAAGCCCCATAGGGCACAACACTCATAAACAAAACACACAGGTTACAGGTCACGGGATCAAATCCCGCAGGGTACAAAACACACAAACCACAAACAAACTGGCAATACAGCAAACAGAGGTTGCGGGATCAAATCCCGACAACTACGACAGGGACAAAATTAGTATACAGCCCGCTTGTAACACTGCAATTCATTGCAGTAGTGATCTACCGGGCACTACTTCCGAAGGTGGACATAGTGGCAGAACTTCGAGACCAAAGGTGCTAGGGATTAATAGAGTAATGGATTATTTGCGAGCATTATACGGGAAAAACCCTTCCTGGCGCCGTGCAACACAAACTCCGGACCTAGACCTATGATCACTTAATGTTAATGGGCTGGCTACTGCGGATATGAAGAAAAGACGCTCTATATTGGAACAACTTAGAGGTATTGGGGGTAAATCCTGACCAGACCTAATCTGCATCCAAGAAACTCCTCTGTTTTTTTTCCAGATAACTTTGTGCCTGAACCAAAATCAGATTTCAAACTGAGATAACACTAAATGACACGAGCAAAGCATTGAAGTTGCATGATTATGAGAGCCCTCTTCTGCCTCCAATCACCAAAGTCAACAATGTAGCTCTCCCATGTTTGCGCTTGGCGCCCAGACAACAGACAGACAGCACGTAAAGACCTAGACTCCTAGCTACAACAGGTCTGCAATGAAGATCATGAGCCCAATGATGGATGAAGACCCTCCGAGTGTACGGCCCGATTCTTCTTCACCAGGTAAGTGCCTCGTCACACTGCTCAGCCCCCGTCTTACCCAAACACTGTCCTTATGCCCAAGGACCACCGCTATCCCCCATGTCATGGACTCAACAGCGCATAATAGAGCACACAATCTAATGTGGCCATTCCGAAAGTTTTGTGCTCATGCACAGCGCAGTGGTTCCGGGGGGTTGGCTATGTGGATTCCCCGGAGTCTAGAGTAGAGATAATTCAGTGGGAAGCAGACCATGAGCAGGGTAGGTGGATTACAGAATTAGTAATGCTTGAGATTGAGGTGGTATGTATTATCAACGTATATGGGCCTAATGATTTGCATGAGAGGGTTGATTTCTTCCATGCCATAGGTAATCATATCCCTGAGGGCATTTCAATCATTATGCGGCACCAGATCGTTGGTTAGATCATTGGAGGATCCCCTTCCCTTGCCCACAATATATAGAGGAAGATGAAAATATTATACATCACCTGTGTGTATTCGAGGGTCTGTTCGGTTCATATAGACGTATTCAACCGCAGGAATGACTTTTCACCTGTATCTGTAATAGTACTTCCACTTATCTATCTAAGTCTAGGATTGATTTGATTTTGTTATCCAAGGACCTGGACAGGGCCTTGCAAGGTGCAACTATTTTCCCTCAAAGTCCTTGGCCTGGCGCGGATCATAAGATGTGCGCAGTGATACTTTCCTTTTGGAAAAAGACAGACGAAGGGAAGGGATTTCACAAATTAAATACGTGACTTCTTTCTCTTCCACATTTTCAGGCAATACATTGGGCTGGCCTTCACGGCCTTTAAGCGTGAGGAGTTTGCTAAATGCAGGCTAAAAGTAGGTACGAATAAGAAATGTATATTCAATATTGGATTACGAACAACAGAATCTGCCGATCACACCTCAACAACAAACTGATCTCAAAAACTTGAGAAACAAGCTATCAACCTTCGCTCAATATCGGTGGCCAAGGTAACTTATTCGAGGTAAACTGACCAAGTATCAGACCTAGGGTCAAATAGGTGCTGCTTTCTTCATCCTTGCTAGGTCCAGCGCAAAATGCGCCGCCATTGAGATGTTTACAGATCTTCTCAAACTTTCATCTCCCAATCAGCACCTCGTCACCACTTCCACGGGGGGGCTTAAAATAGCTTATGATTTTTTCAAAGATCTGTTTACTTCGGGTAAGGACTCATGGAGCTGAGAAGAGGATGATAGACCGATAGAAGACTCCTCCTGGTCAGGGTTAGATACTCCGAATCCCTGCTTTGTTCCTTCATTTTCCTTTTCTTTCTGCCCCGATGCAGCCCATCCTGTGTCATTGGGGACCAAAGATGGCAAGTCATTGTTAATGACATTAGTCCTATCAGTCCTATCAGTGCAATTATCCATTCTTGCTTCAGTCAAAGGGTGGGTTCCGAAATCCATATTGCCACGCCAGCTCCAGTACACCCTCTGTTCTCATTGTCACCCAATAGCAAAATTGTTCCTTCTTTAAACTCCACTTGTTGTTTTGTGTGAAAGTCCGTTATAGGATCCGCCCCCGAATACAACAGTCATTTGCTGTCCACTCTATTTCCCTCCCATGGACTCAATGAATGCCGCCCCAACTGCAGTGGGAGATAACGATAAGTTACCACCAGTCACCTGTGACTCACTATCCCACTCAATGAGGCTTTGACTATGTTTGCTTTCCTCAGAGGCCTGCTGTGCACTGGGGAGCAGCAGGAATTTCCTTTCCCCTGTTAAATCTGAGATCACCTCTTGAAGTGTCTGCTCTCCTGCAGTAAGTACCAGGGCTTGGCTCAAAGAAGATGCTTCCTGTGACTGAGCACTGCACTGCATCTCACATTGGATATTTGCTGCTTGTGACAGATCAACGGTCTGTGACTGATCACTACACTGCGGTCCCTGTTGGATGCCTGCTTCCTGTGACTGGTCGTGTGACTGGTCGTGTGACTGGTCATTGCACTGTTGGTTTTTATTTAATTTATTAATTTTATTTGTTTTGTTTATTTGCTCTGCAATAACCCGCTCAAATATGCCTATTTCACCGGCCAAGGGGGCCACCAGCGGGCCACAGACCGGCCTCAAGGCCCTGCGTCCAACTGTGGAAAACAGAGCCCTGAAACGAGGCTTCAGAGGCCCTGTGCCCGACAGTTGACCGAAGTCAACTGTAACTCAGGATATTGAGGCTCACGAGTCAAAGTCTTCATGGACCCAGTCCAGGCCACCGATCAGACACACACACTTGGTTGTATGCAGGTATCCAGGCAGCATTTGGTCCAAGGGCGATTCTGTAACTGTACGAGATCCAGGCCGTCGGCTGTGAGTCAATCTGAGCCTCCGAATGTGAGAGACCAGAGGCTGGTCAATGGTGTCAACATTATTTATTGACCCAGCCCCTGGGGGTCAACATTCAGTCTTGCACTTGCTGCTTGACGCTGGTGTGACGCTGGCTTGCCGCTGGCAGGACGCTGGCACTACGCTGGCATTGTGCGACGACGACACGAGACTGCTGCTTTGCGTGATGGCGCCTCTTTGCTTATGGCACCAGTTGTCGTCTTGGATGCTGACGTGGCACTTGCCACACTGTCTTTGGCATTCCTGATGTGCCGCATGCCACACTGTCTTCGATGCAGATTGGGGATGCGACAAGGAGGGAGGTTAGGAACGGTGGGATTGATTGAGTGAGAGAGAGAGGGAAACTTACCTGTTGACATTGCGCGCTACAGAGACGTCTTCATGGAAGATTTGTGCCTACGTGGTACTATGCTGTGATCAGATCTCGTCAGACTTGTTTCTGGGATACTGTTTGCTGACATGGACGTGGGGAGACGCCCGAAGAAGGAGTGGGAATTGAGGGAGTTCTATCTGCGTGGACATTGATGGATACTTTGAGCTTTCTCTTCCACCCTCTAAGTCGATTCTCCCTCCTATCTGCTTTGTCCTATGGTTACAAGACATTGTACTATGGATCACATTTCATGATTATTGGAGACGTTTATTAGTGTTGAGACATCTTGTATTTCGACACTTGACGAGTTTCTCTTCTGACTGGGTTCATTACAATCTGGTATCAGAGCTTACCTCCTTCGTCACGATCTATTGTTGCACTCCTCGGCGCGCCAAGGTAAGTACAAGAGGTGCCACGCGAATATTGAATCGCGTCTATAGACGCGCGCCATTATCATCGCGATCTGGGCATTGATTGACTCGCGCGCTCACCTACCCGACAAAGATGATGACGTGGACTTGAAGACGACAACATTGCTGACGTGGCGCATTGCTGTTGAGGTGGCGATCCGTGACCGGCGAGAGCATTGGTTGTGGTGCAGGCGTGGCGCTGGACGATCAAGCAGAGAGAGAGAGATAGGGTGGAAGGGAAACTGTTGACATGGCACTGGGGGCGCCGCCTACATGGCAAGGCACAGGGGTGCTGATGTGGCATCAAAGTATTAGCGGGATATCGTCAGCCGAGTGTCGTTCCTCTGCCAAAAACGAAAATTTTCGAGAGAATTCTTTTTTGATTTTGCATGTTTTTGGTATGAGGATGCATGTGGTTGTGGGATTGGCTGGATTCTTGTTTTTTTTTTGACTTCATGCTAACCTCTAAATGAGCAAGGAAAGTAACTACCATCTTCCCCTGAACATAACGCATATGTGTTGTATTCGAGTTTTCCAAAAAAAACGGGTTTTTGAAAAGTTAGACCCTTTTCTTCGAATACAAGGGCACTTCGAATATAACGCATATGCGTTCTATTCGAATAATACGCATATGCGTTATATTTGAATTTCATGAAGAAAAAATTGTTGTTTTCGAATATAACCTTTTCTTTTTCCGCCCGAAGGTCAACGCCTGCTCTGCTCCGTTCCTGCCCCGGTGAACGGGACAGGCTCGTGCAGACGAGCGGAAGCCAGCGACAAAAGGAGCGAGGAAGGGGAGCAAGGAGGTGAGCTGGAGAGGGTAACCGGGAAAGAAAGTGAAAACGGATTGGGGAAACAGAGAGAGGGAGAGAAGGGACTCCATTTCGCATACGTGCGACTTCGGTTGTCGAGGGAGAATATCTGGTCCAACCCCGGGGGGGAAACAGAGAAGCGCTTCCCCGCTGTCGGAAAAAGAGAAGGAGAGCGGACGTACGTGAAAGAGGTCATGAGCGGGTAGGCGTGAGAGGATGGGCGAATGCTAGAGTGTGCGGGAGCTGAAGCCCTGTGCTGCTGAGAAAATTTTAGTGACTTTCGATGCTCAGAACTCAGGTCGTTTGTGCCCTCGCCATACTAGCTCGACCATGTAAGGCAGGAAGTTTTCAGCTTGCAATTATTATGAACGAGTCAGGGTTGGGAGCTGAGCATGGCTGCCATAAGCTGCGAAGTCCTGGTGTGTCTGTCTTGTGAGTCTTTCCGTGTGGGGTTGAGTCAACCAGGAGGAAGATGAAGAGAGGGAGGGAGAGAAACAGTGGGTGAGTCGAGTCATTGCTTTGTCTTGAAAGGCCATGTTTTGATCCAGCCAGTCGTGAGCGAGGGTTCATGTAAACGGCCGTCACGAGACGAGTCGTTGGTCTGCTCGCGCTACTGCACTCGTGGGGCGATGTGGCTATCGGATCGTGTCGTCCCTCGTAGCCGCAAGGCCCCTTTTTGTTGGTGAAAGGAGCCCGCCAATTGGTACGAAGCTGAGTTTGGACAACTCCCAGTGGGGCAGCTTAAACATCCTGCGGCTAACGGTACGGATAATAGAACGGTCCCCCAAGTCGGCAGTTGGCCCCCAAAACAAGTATAGGCAAGGGTCTAGTTGGGATCGAAGCAGAAGGGCCGTCGTGGGAAGCCACCTAGACCGACAAATTGGCGCCGTTGTCGGGGATGGGCTTCCTCTAACAGCCTCGGATGGCCCAAGGAACGAATGGTAAGAGAGGAGGAGTGTGACAGGTAGTGACAAGTGTGACTGACAGCGACAGTGTGATAGGCAACGACAAGTATGACAGACAGTGTGTCAGGTAGCGACAGGCAGCAACAGGCAGCGACTTCGACTTCTACGGATTTTTCAGACTTTTGCGAGTTCCATCTAGCTTCGACCATTGGATCTACGAGGCACGAATTCGGGTTCTCCTCTTCGGCTATCGGTTTTGGAGGTGAGACTCGGCCTCGGCAGTTCTAAGAACGGTCAGCGGGCGCTCACCAGACGAGGATTTTCTGTTGTTGGGGTGATCTTCGGGGGGGGGGGTGTAAGGGACTTGTTTTTTTGAAGGTCCGTGCCGGCCCCGCTTGCGACTTCAAGAACTCAGGTCAGATCGCCCTGGGAATGTTTTTAGTATGTTTTTTTATGAAAAAGAAAAATAAGAGGGTAAAGGTTTGCTTTCGGCTGTGTGGATCGAATGAGGGTGAAAATTAACGAAAGAAGAGGGGTGGCCTCACGGGATAGTCAGGTCAGTGGGTCGGCACGTGGGGAAGAAACCAATAACCTCGAAGGGAGGACGTTCCAGGGGGAACAGGGGATACCTTTTGTTTGGGATCCAATGGGGTTGATTCCGAGGGAAAGGGCCTTACCTATTATTCTTGACCCTCAGGGGCTGACGGCAAGACCCGTTTTAATAGAGCATCGGAGAGAAACAAGAGATTCGGTAGGAAGGGTTGTCCCGGTCCTAGAAGAAGGGGGGTACCGTCCTAAGGGTCGAATCTAGAGTTGAAGTCCCCTCACCCCGACTCGAGAGAGGAGGGAGAGAGGAATCGACCCGAGAGGGGGACTCGCGAAGGGAAGACACCTGGGAAGTTGGGAGTGTAACGGGCGAGGGATCGGAGGCCGGGTCTTGGGTAGACAGGTGTCTTGTCGATTTCTCTGATTATGAGTTTGGGGATTATTGGGACTTTGATAACGAATATTAATTACAGGGTCAGTGGGAGACATAGGGCACAAGTGTGTGACTACGGTCCGACTCCGGGGTGAGGGTTGCCACCTCCTCGGGGATAAGGGCTAGCCGCTGTACTTGGAAGCGGGAGGACTTCTCGGCGGAGGAGGACAGGGGGGTAGCCTGGTGAGACGGTGTTCCTCCATTGGTCCATTTGATCCCGTCGGGCTCACAGGCCCCTTCCTCTTTCAGGGTAGGGGTGGTTTTTTCGGAATCCCAATCTATGAAGAGTAAGGGAAAGGGGCTAAATCTGTGAGCCTGAGAGTTGTAGAGGTTGAGCCAGACGGCATCAGTGTGGGTAGCTACGGAAGGGTGGACGTTTGGTGTTACACTTTTTTCCTGTGGATCGGAGACTTTGACATAGCACTTTACATGGAGGAAGGGTCGGATCAAGGGGAAGATTTCCTCCGTAGATCGGAGGAGGCTGTCGGTCACTCGCAATTGGAAAGAGAACAGCTAGAGAGTTACGGGATCAGGTATTTTTATGCGATAGGTCACCGGACCTATGCCCGGGCCGGACACCCGGCGCAGATAATACATGACGCCTATCTCGACGGGTCGGACGATTGGAGGGTACGGGTGGCGATTGTCGAAGAGATAGTGCAAAGGCAAACGGGGGCTGGGTAAAGGTAGGGCATGGTTAGGAGGAGACAAAAAACGGTAGGGTCAAAATCGAAAAGGCCGACCTCCATAAGGAGTGGAAGGGCTTCAGCGTCCCCTTGGACCATCGCACCGAGAGCTACTTGGCAGGGTACGAGAAGGCTATTGAACTCGAAAAGGCGGGTTTTCTTTGGGCTCGGTTCGTGGTAGGAATTTGAGAAGGGGATCAGTGGACCAGGACTAGACCTGGGAACGGTAGGAGAGCCCAGCGAGCGGAAGTCCGTGCTGAAGGGACGATGTACTTGAACCAGGAGGCTTGGGTAGATTTCGTCGTCCACTGGGTCTTGGGGTGCCTTCGGGCGGATCACTGGGAGAGCCGTGCTAAGCCTGTCTTGAGACGGATTCTTGAGGAAGCGCCGCTTGAGCACCGACCTACGATACGTTTTCGGTTGACTTGTGCTCGAGACGAGGAGTTCCTCGAGCCACAGGTTGTGTCAAAACCATTTTTCCATCATACGTCTTCATGAGAGTGTGCGGGGAAGTGGCCACCTACAAGAGAGTCGTAAGGTCAATAGAGCGGGAGGTCGGTAGGGGGTTATCCTTTAGATCCCTTCATTGGTATTTCACATATTGTATGGATAACCAAGTGTCGTATGGAGCTAGGGCTGACCGGATACAGGAAAGGATATCCCTGGACTCCGGGAGAGATTATGAAGGAGGGAGGGATTACTGGTATCGGAGAGTTTTTGGTGTACGACAAAATGTGTTCTAGAATGAATGGTTTATTTTGACAGGAGCCTTGGGTACTTCGTTAGGCTAGATTTGGTGGAACGAAGAACTCGTATCCTGCTCCCAAGGAACGGAGAAGTTCCCGACTAGATAAGGTTGGAAGGTGCGGAGGTGATCATTGGAGGTAGCTTCGTGTGGATAGCGTCGAAGGAAACACGGAGGGGGCAGAATTGCATCTTAGGGTTACCTCAGTGATGTTCATTGAACCGGCCTCGTGGACTAAGATCCTGGTATCTTTGGTCTTAGGACAAGGGGGTAGGCTGGACTCCCCACTCGAGGGAGCAAAGGGCGTGAGAAGATGATGGATAGCTAGGGCCTTGCGGGAAGTTAGTTTTGTGGTCGTAGAAAGGGAGAGGTTCGCTTACAAGGGGGAATTTCCCCGTAGCTTGACCATAAGGGCTCTGTGCTTTGTATCCTTGGAAGTGAATGAGGAAGGGGTATTGAGGCTCTTAGAGGAAGGAAGGAGGTCGGGTTTTCCCTTTGGAGCATGTGGTTACTCTACACCCACTGTATAGACCACATAATTCCTCCTCGGCGCAAACTTTAGGGGATATATAGGAGACAAGGCATACCACGAATGGGTATTCAGACAAGTGTGGTAGACGGTGAGGTTCGTCCTCAGCGACGGAGGAACGGGAAAAGGGGTCTTGATTCCAAGGGACCCGCGAGTACCCCTCTATTGGATGAGTGTTGAGAAGGGACGGGTAATTAAAGAAGGTGTTTACATGTGGGTCAGAGCTCGTCGACTGACTTGGAAGGAAGGGGTACAAAGAGGAAGTCTGCCGCATATCAGCAGGTTTCTCGAAATACATGCAACGATCTTCCTAGACGACACCTCCTGAACTGAGATTTGGAGGGGTCTGGTGATCGACCGAGAGGTACACACTAGCTACCGAGAGTCTGCGAGAAAGGTGGTGAACGACTTGGTCGTAGGGGATTACGAGGAAGGAACTTTTGAGTCTCGGACGCTGGTGTCTTTCGCTGAATCAGGCGAGGTCTCCAGAGCCTCGAAGGTTCTTCACTCGATCCTGCCTGACTTTGTGGCACGAACACTCTTACGGGACTCTAAGGAAGGAGTCATAGAGGTGCTTTGGTCTGCCCATCGATCAGGAATCCAGGCACAAGGGTTGTTTTGGCTGTATACCGGGTGTGTCGACACTAGTGTGCATACGAAGAGAGAGCTAGTTAGGATTTTAGAACAACTAAGGGAATTCGAAGAGGTGAGGGCACACGTCGTCGACGTTCCCTATACCCGAATGTTCGGAGGTGACCAACCGAAAGGGGTCCGAGCCCTCGTAGGTGGTTATGATAAAAGGGTTTCCGGGAACGCTTTGGGCCACTCTACACCCTATAGAGGAAGAAGGAGAAGTTGTCGCGCCACCCTCCCAAAATCGGGCTTAGCCGTGGTTCATCCTCAAAAGGATTTATCCCTCTGCGGGGGTTAGGGAAGTGGTGGAAAGGAGGATCTCAATTCTAAACCGGTTTCGTTTTACGGAGTCAGACTTGCATGGCCTTCTGACGTGGTGCCTTCAAAACCCAAGTCATAATGACTGGTCATGGTTAAACAAACTGGGATACACGTTTGAGGGTTGGGGCCAGCATGTGACGGACTCAACCATCTCGTGGAGGTACCTTGGACAGATTTGTGACACTCGGCTGGAAGGCCTCAACCCTTCGGAGCTCATTCGTATTGTCATTGCCTGCAAGAGAAGGAACAACGGGCATGAGTGAGCTTGACAACCAAGAGCTGGTGGGGCTAAACAGGGTGAGGGCGGAGCTTTATAGGATCTTGACCCTTTTCTGGGAAGAGCGGAGAACGACAAGGTCAGGATCTTTGGCCAGGATAAAAGCACTTGAGGCGGCAACCATTCGGGTCTTTGACGAGCAAAAGGAGGAGCTGCTCCTGGGGGAAGGACCGGCATGAGAGCTAGCTTTGCCTCGGATTCGATAAATTGGGAATTAGAGACCCAAGACGAAAGCCCCGAAGTAGAGGTAGAGGGGGTGGCGGAGTTAGTTGCAGGGCTTCAAGAAAACCAGGAGGCTAGGGCCGAGAGGGATTTTCTTTTAGAAATCTGAAGGCTCGCTCAGTGGAAAAGAAGATCGTGGACCACGTTAGCTAAGTTCTCAATTACCGTTTTCGCCTTTTGAGAGAGTGGAGGGAGTCACTGCTAGAAGTTGAGCGGAGATTTGAGGAGGATGCTAGGTGGTTAGGGCTACGGCTAGAAGCAAGGATACACTTGATAGAGGCTCCTTTATGGGATAGGAGCAGGTCTTGCGACAGGTACTAGACGGTGGGAGTGAAGGTGCTCGGCAAAGGTCTGAAGCTTCCTTGGCCATGACTGCTGAGAGACTAACCAGGGTGAGATAAACCGCCGATGATTAGGTACGACCGGGGGAACCCCGTCGGAGCTTTGGAGCAAGTATGGAAGTCGGGAGGAAGAAATGGGTTGACTCTCCCTAAGATAAGTATGGGAGGAGCAACGCTTGTGGAGTTCTTTGAAATATACGGTCAAGAAATGATTATTCGCTTTTCAGTGGTTTCTTAGGACGACATCCATACGCGAAAGGCGAAAATTTTCCTATATCAGGCTATATGACAACGATAGGCAGCTCTTCACGACCGAGCTGGCGGAAGGGAAGGACCCCCTGGGCATAGCAAAGAAAGCTCTGAGCCGGCTTAAAAGACTAGGAGGAGCCCACTCGGAGGAACACTTTCTGGACCAAGTCGACTACCGTGTTCGACAAAAGATTCCTCGGGCAGCTCACGGCACGACCTAGGAAATCCCCACCTGGGCATACCGACTACTCTACCCGAACGACTCGGCGATTAGAAAGGTTATGAAAGGGGGACATGTGATTGAGAAGTTTCCCTTGGGGGAAGCAGGTGGGCACGAATTGTTCACCCCGTGTTGGGAATCTCAAGGTAACACGGACTTCAAATGGTGGGCGCAAGTGGGAGAATTCATTAAACCCCTATTTCGCGGTCAAGCGGGGGAGGTAGATAGAAAATTGATAAGTCGTTGTTTCGAGGAAGGGATTGAGAACGTCTGTAACCTGGAAATCGCTCGTCTAGCACTTGCGACTTACGAGGAAAAGCTGGTACGACATTCCCGGTGGACCGTGACAAGTGAAGAGTCGATAGAAAGTAGCCAGGAAGGAAAGTCGAGTGAAGGGAAGGGGAGCTCTAAAGAAAGCAGTAGTAAAGAAGAGGAGGAGCAAGAAAGTGACATTAGTGAGGAAGGTGAGTAGTGGAGGACGATTAGACGTATGGCGAGTGAGGTGGAACCTAAGAACTCACAATTGTTTAGGTTGTCGAACATTGCGAAGGTAAAAGAGGGGGCGGAGCTAGGAATGAAGCTAAGCAGGGAAACTGGAGGGGTAGAGGAGCCGGTGAGCGTCAGGGATAGAGAAGAGAGGGACTCGTAATGACCACTAAGCGAAAAAGACGCTGCCACAAGAGGTCTGGAAGAATGACCGGGATAGTAGGGGCAATAGAGGATTGGATTGGGGGAATTCCCACTGGAAGGATGCAAGGGATGGCCAATGGGGCGATCCTTCGTAGAGCAGGCCAACAGGACCGAGGCCGAAAGAGAACCCAGCAAGGATCGCTCCCCAGCCGAGAGCAGGGATTACAACTAGCACGACACCTTCTGTCGGGCCTCGTCCCCCTAACCCTGCTCCTCGGAGTAGTTGCGTCTACTGCAACGAGGAGAACCATATTAAGCGTGAATGTCCGCACCACACAGAGGCTTTGAAATTGGGGGTGGTAAAGTTGAACGAAAATAAGTGGGTGGTATGGGAGGATGACGGAGAACCAGTTTCCTTCTACCCTTCCATAAGAGTAAACGTTGATAAAAGAATAGCCTTGCAGGAGGAGAAGCTGAAGAAAAGACCTGAGGCCAGCGGGACAGCGGGCACGTCCCGAGTTCAAATGACGGGACCCGAGCCAGTCAGGGGAGTCTCCATACAAGAGCCCCAAGCCTGCAACATTAAGTCCGTCGAGACTTCCCTCGGGGAAGTGGGGACAAACCAATGCTTAAGAGTAAGGACCCAAGCCAGAGTCAGCTCTTCCGGGGAAAAGGATGTTGCGCCTGGGAAAAGCAGCTCGGATAGGGATCAGCCGATGACAAACGCAAAAATTGAGGAGAAGAAAGAGGCAGAAGGAAGGGGCGAAGGAGAGCCCACTTCGCCCAGAAAAAGGGGGCCGAAGAAATTTGAGATGAAATGTACGCTAACGCTAGATAAGATAGATATCGTGACCCCTCTCTGACGGACCCTGATGCAACCAATGCAATGCACTCTGATAGAATATTTGTCGGCTAGTAAGAATGCGTGGGAAGAGTGTATGAGTATCACCAAGAAGGTAGGAGTCTGATGACCCAGGGACCGTCTCGAGTAATGTGGCATCGAAGAAAGGGGCCCAATCCGGGACAGCCTAATCTTCTCGAATCACTATGGAGAACTTGTCGATGAGTTATTTCTCCGAAGAAGAAGTAAAGAGATTCTATGTGTTAGGCAGCAGTCAGCTCCAGTCTACGGTTAACGGGAGGGACATGAGAGCCCATGTGGATAACAGGTCTGAATCGACCATTTGCAGAAACTCGATCGGACCTGGAAATAGATAGGGAAATCGCTATGTCTATGGTGGTCACGAATAACAAATTGCAACCTGCAGAAGGGGTTTGTCACAAGCTGGTGATCGAGGTCGAGGGAGTTGAGAATAGCGTGCCGATCTTTTCGGTAAAGGAGTTTTCATCCAATTTGATACTTTGCCGCATGTGGCTAAACGCAGTGCGCGCTACTACAGTTGACCTCCCCGATGGGAGTCAGACGCTTGCCATCCAATCCCCAGACGGAGTTCGGGTAGTTCTCAGGACGGTAGATGCTCAAGACGAATGTAACTGCACCAACATCCAAAAGAAAGGGACTGGTCGATCCAGGATATGTCAAGCCCGTGTGGAGGAAGCCGTTCTTTTCGAAAAAGTGTCTGCGGAGAACAAAGTGGAAGTCGAAGAGATTGGGGATCGGATTGTGATCGATGGGGTGGGGTATGAGAAGGAGAGCGAGGATGAGGAGTTCGGTGGATGTATTAGGCTGTCTTTTTTGGAGGAATCTCTCTAGCCGGCGGAGGTAGGAAACATAAAACTGCAGCGGAAAAAGTAAAGTCCGCTGCAGTCAGCCGGGACAGGACCGGGGAGTCGTCAATCTCCAAAGAGCTATGTGACACCCGCGGCCTAGGCCGCGGGCAATTCGGCCGCAGCTGCGGCTGCCAGGCCTATTTCGGATATTTTTTTAGGGGTAAAAAAATAAGTGAAAAAAAAAAAAAGAAAAAAAAAGGTTGTAGCGTTTTGAAAACCCTACAACCCCATATTTTTATTTTTTGATTTTGACTTCATTTAGGATTATAAAAAATAAAAAACAAAAATCGGTTAAAAAGAAAAACATAAAAAAAATTAAAAAAAGCAGGATTTTTTTTTTTTCATTTTTTGCGTGACTGATATAGAGTCAAAGTCCTAAAAAAAATTCCAAGGTAATTGCTTTTTTTTTTTTTTTTTTTTTTTTTTTTTTTTTTTTTTTTTTTTTTTTTTTTTTTTTTTTTTTTTTTTTTTTTTTTTTTTTTT
>BFEA01000335.1:664348-687418 GCA_003427395.1 Chara braunii
GGGTGAGCCGAGGGAGATGAGAGAGAGGGAGAGAGAGGGAGAGAGTGAGAGCACACACACACACTCACTCACTCGACACGACGGACTCGGACTGAGGGTCGGACGCAGACACAGTGGCAAGGCACAAAGTCGAGGTTTTGGATTCCGAATGCCGAAACGGCAAGTCACACTGAGTACGAGTACAGCAGCAGAGAACTGGTCGAGACTCGTCCCCGTACCGTACGGGGAGCCGGCATAAGTACCGGTGACACGTACGGTACCAKGGGCATTTCTGCAAAGGCCCCGAGGGCAGAACTGAAAAATGCAGTATTTGAAAGTGGCGCCCGAATTGCAGCATGGCGCCAGTTGTCCAAAATCCTACGGTACCAAAGGAGGGGTTTGGAAAAAGGGTGCCAGGCTGAAAATGGGATGCAGCCGAAACAGCAAAAGATAGACTAGGGATCGAGCCCAAGGACCTCATCTCCAATCCCATTTCAATGTCTTAGACAAACAGCAAAGCGACCTGATCAGTCTGAAGGACCTCATATCCAACCCCATTTCAATGTCTTAGGCAAACAACAAAGTGACCGGATCAGTCTCAAGGACCTCATCTCCAGCCCCATTTGAATGTCTTAGGCAAACAGCAAAGCGACCGGATCAGTCACGAGGACCTCATCTCCAGCCCCATTTCAATGTCTTAGGCAAACAGTAAAGCGACCGAATCAGTCTCAAGGACTTCATCTCCATCCCTATTTCAATGTCTTAGGCAAACAGCAAAGTGACCGGATCAGTCTGAAGGACCTCATCTCCAACTCCATTTCAATGTTTTAGGCAAACAACAAAGCGACCGGATCAGTCTCAAGGACCTCATCTCCAGCCCCATTTCAATGTCCTAGGCAAAAAGCAAAGCGACCGGATCAGTCTGAAGGATCTCATTTCCAGCCCCATTTCAATGTCTTCGGCAAACAACAAAGTGACCGGATCAGCCTGAAGGACCTCATATCCAGCCCCATTTCAATGTCTTAGGCAAACAACAAAGTTACCGGATCAGTCTGAAGGACCTCATCTCTAGCCCCATTTCAATATCTTATGCAACCATCAAAGCGATCGGATCAGTCTAAAGGATCTCATCTCCAACCCCATTTCAATGTATTAGGGAAACAGCAAAGCGACAAGATTAGTCTGAAGGACCTCATCTCGAGCCCCATTTCAATGTCTTAGGCAAACAGCAAAGCGACTGGATCAGTCTCAAGGACCTCATCTCCAGCCTCATTTCAATGTCTTAGGCGAACAACAAAGCGACTGGATTAGTCTCAATGACCTCATCTCCAGCCCCATTTCGATGTCTTAGGCAAATAGCAAAGCGACCGGATCAGTCAAGCGGACCTCATCTCCAGCGGAGTCCAACCCCATTTCAATGTCTTTGGCAAACAGCAAAGCGACTGGATCAGTCTGAAGGACCTTATCTCCAACCCTGTTTTAATTCATCGCACGCAAAAATTGTGATTATTACCACAAACAGATGATTCAAACATGCATAGTAGATTCACCTTCTGATTCACTTAGAGTTTTGAAAAAGAGAAGAAACATATACACAAGTCAAAGTCAAACAGATTAAACAACAGGTTTGCATAGATAGGGGTTTATTGGGCTGCTAATGGTATAGTGTCGGCCTACCTCTAAATCCTGCCTGGGCTCCGGTATAGCTCCCGCAATCGGTGGCCCAACCCCCACAAAGCCTTGATGTGACCCTACGGGTTGCAATCCCGCCTGTCACCTTCCTCTCCAAACAGAGACTAGACTGAGAGGAAGAAGGAAAGAAGGAGAAATATCAGACGCTCAAGATACTAGAAGGGACCAGCTCGACTTACATGAGAGGGCATTGTTACCTTGACTCGCATCAGGGCCCCGCAATGGTGGCAAAAAACGCAAAGTAACAACCTCCTGTCTTGCCTTAAAATTGCCTCAATACTCCTGTTGCAGAGCCTGACCCAAACATCAACAGTCGTCGTCCGCTCATTTTGATAGGCAACATTAGTTCCGAGCCACAAGGAGCCGACTTTTAAGACACCCACAGTTGTCTCTAACCTCAATCAGCACCAGTGCAGCATCACCGGCGCCACAATTTGGAATCAGCAACAACAACCTAAGTACACACAGATGTTGACCGAGCAGACCACCGCTGTAATCAGAGTATTGTGTCCTCACTCCCGCTTCTACTTTCCCTCTTGAGCGCACATACATTCTACTTCTTGCGCACTCTCGCTCCTTGCGACTCACATTCTCTCATGCACTATCCTCCCCCTTTCTTACCTTTCCCCGTTCATACGCCCGTTCCCTCTTACTCCCTTCTCAATATTGTGCATTAGTAATAACGAGGCATACTTAATGCACCTGGTCAGGCCCCCGACCAGGTCCCTTCCTTCACGCATCCCTCACCAGTGTGGCTTGATCGCACAGCAACGAGCGCACACTCGACCTTCGCACGCCCCTCCTTTCGCTTCGTTCCTCGTTTTCTCCTACCTCCTCGCAGTTCCCAGCCCGCAAGTGGCTCAACGGGAACCGTTGTGTCGTGTTCACAAGGACAACCACCCTTTTGTCCAGTAAATACCTCTTCCGCTTAGATCCCTCTCTACTCCAGCAACCTCGTTTTCTCCTTCCCTGCTACCCATCATGCATTCCTATACTGCTTGTGTTCAAGTTTTGACGGATCTGGTTAGAGGTCTGACGAGATGAACGTGCAGCGCAGAGCGCCGTGCCCTGGCCAACGACGAGTAAGATGGGGAAACCAATACTACGAGCATCACGACAACAAAATCTGCAAGGGAGATTACCAAGAAGACGCACGTTACAGAGAAGAGGTCCATGAGAAACACCATAGATAACCTACGCTGGCGGCGGATACTGTGGCATCTAACCAAGAGCATGACAAAGGTACTGACTCCGTTCACCATTTACCAAGCGTGCAAAATGAGAGCGAATTTTCCACTAGATTGCGCAATTATTCGCTGGCGTCAGTCGCCCTGCCTCCTGCCCGGTAAGTCCTCTCACCACCTCTCTCTCTCTTTCTCTCTCCCTCTTTCCCTCTCTCTCTCTCTCTTTCTATATATATATATATATATTCTCCTTCCTCGTGCTTAGCTTCAAAGGCAGCAACTATGGTTTCCAGAAGTGTCTCAGGGGCGGCTTCATTCAAGAGCTCTGCAACGCTACTTAATAAGTATATAGAGTAAGAATGAATCTCGTGCTAGAATACGGGAAGATTCATCCACATATTTCAAGCCTCTGCATTGGTGGCGCAACTCTTATTGCTCATATTGCTTAAACCATTGTCCAGATCGGAATTCTGCCACGGCCAATAGATTCAAAGTTCTAAAAAAAAACCAATTAGATTCTTTTCTCGCACAATTTCACCAAGAAATGAGCGTGATACAAGGTTTTCATCCTCGCTTTCTCTCGTCTCTCTCCTCGTCGAGTCCTCCGTGCATACCTTCTCTTATTTAACTCTCCATATACTCATCTAACACTAAAATTAATGGCTCTATTCAATTCGCCTGATGGAACTAGCATCTTAGTCTGTCGAAAATGGTCAAGGAGTGACAAAGATATGACAAACTCACCTCCTCTTTCCCTCCTTCGTCTTCATCAATTTCCCGTCTTCTTCATCCTCGTGTATCTGGTCCGGATCCCAACCAGATTCATTCTTCTCCTTTATTTGCTCTGCCTCTCCTCTCTCTCACCTACATCACTGCCTCCCTCTCTCTCCTTTTACCAACTTTGTTCCCTCCTTCGCCTCGTTTTTGTCTCCTCCCTTCTTCTCTTCTCCCATTCGTCTTTTTCCCGTTGATACTTAATGCATCTCGTCGTGTCCTTCGACAGCGTAGCCCAACTGGGTTCAGTCTGATAGTACTCTTTGTACGAAGGAAACTTTGGAGGAAACTGGCTGCCAATCGGCCAGGTAAGTCTTCCGCCCCTATACCCAAAGTCCAGGGAACGATCTGTACGACAGTATCTGCTGCACGCTTCTTCGAGTGGAACCAGTTACTAGTTGGTCTGTTAGTCTTTCGCCCCTATGGCCGAACCCGACTACTGAGCTGGAGGGCAGCATGGCTACCCCCCCCCCCCCCCCCCCCCCTTGGAGTTCCCTTTGGCCTTGTCATGCACAGGTAAGATTCGTCATTTTTCAGGCCTCGCAATGGGCATGCTCAACACTCGAACTTCTTACCGCAGGTTGTGGCTGGTGGATTAAGCTTCTGCAGGTGGTCCCCTGCCACTTAGGTTCTTTTCGCAGTGTGAGTTGAGTACCCTCCGGCTCGCATGCACTTGAACTCCTCGGTCCGCATGTCAAAACGGCTATGACAAAGGAATCATGTCAATGCTCTGAACGGGCTCCGGACCTGCCAAGAAAGACACATGCTCATTTGTTTGGCTGCCGTGATGGCCATCCGTGGAGATTTCCACCGCTCCCCCACTGCAATGCCGCCCTCGGCAGCCCATGCTGGTTTGCACCCCATATACAGTCAAGAAGGGCGGCAACACACTTGTCGTCCACCCTATTTAGGTGGAGGTACGTGACTGCCTTCCATCTGTCGTTTGCTCAGTAATTTCAAGCAGTCTCCAATTCTCTCTTTGAAGTTATTTTCCTCCCTCCTTGCGATATTTCTTTGCTGTCGGTTTTTTAGCCAGGTTTCCGGCTTGATCAAAAACCAAATTTTTAGGAAAAAGTAAAAAGTAAAAATATTTTTTTACAAAATTGGAAGAACTGACGAGGACGAGGACCCGCCGACACCCTCTTGGTCTTCCCAGTCGGATCCAGGCCCATACCCGTCCGACAAAACCAAGTGGGATAGTCCCTTACAGACCCTCGACCCCTTAGTCTCCGCCTGTCGCGCTCCTTTGCTCCATCGCCGCTGCTGACCTCGAACCCCAAACCCGTCGCCGGAAAATCCAATACTGTAACCAAAATGGCTAAGCCCAAGCTTGAGCTCGGTAGGTGCGTACCTGCATATGATCAGTTCGAGGGACCGTGATTGGTCCTACCCACACAAACCAGGACTTCGCCTTTGGTCTACCGGCCAATTTCCAGGTCGTCTGAAGATGCCGCCTACGCCCAGGATCATAACTATCTGGTATCTTGGTCTTCGGGCGCACAAGATACTTTGCCGAACTTCTGACTTTCCTCGTGCTAAATTTTGACAAAGCTACGCTTTTTAATGTGTCGTCAACACAGTCTTCCCGTGAGCGAGTAAGGTACTTTCTTTACTTCTTTGCAACGCATCCTACCCGAAGTTGAGTCGGTTTGTGGAGTGAGATAATTCTTTATAAAATAAAAAATATATATAACCAAATTGAAAAACTATAGAGAAGGTAACCGGACCCTATGGCCTTTAACACCTTCCGCCGTCCTGGTACTGCTTATGACTAAACGACCACCTCACAGTGCAACGCAATAATGTGTGCCCCACAGAATCTTTAATTTGTTTGCATTTGGCTCGGACTTTCGCCAGGAGCGAGGCTCCCGAGGTGAGCGCCCTGACGGAATTTTCCCCATCAGCACGTTACGTTGATTAAGGACGCTCCCTGTGCGACCTTTAAAAATGACGACAAATTCCCTTGTAAGGGTGTTTGCTACGATAGTCCTCCCAGACCGCATTAAGCGATGTTTCCGTCGTTTTGGGTAAGGGTTATAAAGTATACGCGAAAACACAAGCAAATGCATAAACTGAGCAGATGGATAACCAAATCCGTATAATCGGAAGGACTCAGCTTGGGGTTTGGTATTCTAGTTCTGTGGCGTCCCTATGGCGAGCAAGAGCCCAACCTGCACCTCCTGTCTGACTCACAGGGATACTTTGGTTATACTACCACCCTAGGTTAGCTCCAGTGCTCCAATACCAACCCCTTCCGTTTGTCCGAGACGCCTTCCGATTTTCATTGGGTGTCGTCTTAATCGGGTTGTCAAGTAACCGTCATCTTCGGGCGTGGGTTTTTAGGCAAGACAACTGCACTGAGTGGGACAAACCTGCATCACACAACAAGTGCATGTAGCTTACGCTTCTCGAGTAGCGTAGCAAAATCAAGGCATATTCCTCTAGGTGGCTCACTCTACAATAAAAAAGAATAGCATACTCCTCTCGGTGGCTTACCATATAAAGCACGCCCCCTTGAGTAACTCAACTTGTGATAGACATAGTGCTGCATGTAGCTCACTCCATGCAATTAAATCAAAACTCAGCCCGACCTTGCGTCTAGTCACAGGTGGGTTATAGTCGTGCCCTTGGCCACCATAGTTTGGCTGATAAATAGGAATCTGCTGCTCCTCAGTCCTCCTCCCGTCGACCAGACCTGTCATTGCCTGACGCCTCTGATCCTCCTCTAGGTCAATAATCCTCTGCTCGAGTCTCGAGGTAGACTGTCTCGCCTACTCGACGTTGGTGACGAGGTCAGATACCATGTCCCTCAGTCCTCTATTATCCTGTTCCAGAGCACCTATCTTGTGTACCGCATCCTGGAGCACCTCTCCTCGTGCAACCTCGGTTTGCATGAGTCTCCTGACATGCTCCATCACTCATGCCAACTGTCACACTGAGGCATCAGATAACAATCTCGCCTGAAGCCCCTCTCTGCCTGTGTACGCTCTCCCTCAGGCATAGGCTCCTCTCCTGTCCGCCTCCTCATCCTAACCTCCTCCTGCCATCCGGCTATGGCCGCCTCCTCATAGAAGAGCCTCTGTGTCTGCTCCTCGGTCTCTTGCCGTAACCTGACAAGAGTCGATACCTGACTCTCCAACTGAGATGATCACACGGTCTCAAGGACAACCCTGCGGTGAAGCCTATCTCTATCTGTCACTTCTGCAGGTGGCTCATACTTCCTGGGTATCCTCTGAACCTGCGCCCGCTAATCACTCGCATCCCTCTCTTGAATCTTGAGGACCGCCTCGACCTCCTCTAGAGTCTGAGTCGCCCTTCCCTCAACAAACGTACGGAGGTCACTCACCGCCTCTCTTAATGCATCGTGCTCCGTCTGCCTGTTGCGACTCAGCTCAAAGGATCAGATGAGGACTCTCCTTGTATAATCTCTAACCTGCTCCGTCGCCTCTCGAGCTGCTGCGAGGCCGTTAGTACCCACTACCAATATAGGTCCTCTGCATGGTTAGGTCGTCATATAATACCTTGAGCCCACCAGTGGTCCGATCCTCCGGTAAATGAGGTCTCGCGGCCTGGCCCAGTCGCTCAAATGCCAACCAGCCCGAAAAATGTAACGATGGTATCCGTCCCATCTCCTCGGCTAGCCACGCATTCCTTCTGACAGACTCATGATCTATCGGCTCTCGAGACTCTGGTAAGCTCTCCTCCTCATGAGTCATGGATGCGTCATGAGTGCGTTCCGGGCCTACCTCAACGTGACCCCTCATGTTGGCCTCACTCTTATCATCGTTTCGTCGAGGTGTATCCCCAAAATCCTGAGGTGACGATCCCTCTCGCTGGTTTTGTACACCCTCCGTGGGATCCCCCCTGTCTAGCCCCAAGACCTCGGCCTCAACCTGCTCTGTCTCTATATCCATGGTCGATGGTTGGGATACCTTCTGTCCTACCTGCATCCTAAGAGACTCCATGTTATATAGCTGAGCAGTCAACGAACCCTCAGGCTCAGTTGGCTGCTCGGCCAATCGACTCTCGCTCAGTAATGGTAATCCGTCCAATGATGAGGGTACCATCACACCTCTTTCACCATCCTCCACTGTCGGCTCTGACTGAGACTGGACCCTCTGCCCATCATGCCCTAGCTCATCATATATCGGCGTCGCATCTCCCGGTTGCTCAGGCTGAGGCCCCTCGTGCTCCTGCATCAACTCTATGGTGGCAGACCCTATCATAAGCGGTAGCTCTCCTTATGGGAGATCTAATGCCATATCCCATGTGTCTCTCCACTAATAAGGCCTATCCCTCCTATCCTCCAATGCAGTATCGGAAACCACTCTCTCTGTGGTATCAATCCCTGTAGGTTGGCCTGAAGCAGTCGTCAACACAAGTTGTGGGGTAGCCTGCTCCCCATCCTCTCTGAATGTAGGCTGAGTAATCCTGTCTGCCTCGTGCGCACCACGGTTTCTAACCCCTATCTCAGTCGGACATGTCTTTGGTACTGACACTGTCCCAATCTTCGGAGTAGATAAGAACACTTTGTCTCTGAAACCCTACTGATAAGGCCTCCTTCCCCACATCACATGTCGGGAGGGTCCTCCCAATATCCATGGTCAGCACCTAATCTCTCCCCTCTAGATCATCCCCTCGATCCTTACGCCCTCGGCGCCTGCCTGTCCTAGGCCTGCGTGGGGTCTCTGGCTGCTTACTCTCTCTCTGTTGCTCTCATGGTCATCTCTCATCGTCCTCAACCCTCTCTTGCTGCCCTCGTGGACGTATCCTGAGCTCTAGGACGTAATCTCTAACCTCTCTGCGCAGCCTGCTCCGTCTACCAGCAGTGAACGCCCCTCTAAGTGTCGCTATAAGCTCCGCCCAAGTCTGCGCTGTGTGTGACAGGGTACTCACCTCACGTCTAAAGCTTCGGGGCAACCCAATGCCGAACCTGCCTAACCCTCTGTGCCTCAGTCCATCTCTGCTTATCCCCAAAAATGATAAAAACCTCAAGAAACTCATGCAGGTTAGCCCCATCAAACCGTATGAGCCTGCTCTGTCGATCAATGGGCTGAGGCCACAATCTCAACATCCGCCTGGCGAAGTGCCTCTAATCCAATGACTCTCTCACGATCTGAGCCACATGCTACTCATAGCTGCCAGTATCTCTAACCCTCTCTGTCATCTGAGCGAAATCTAACCCAAGGACCCAAACTTGGCTAACTAATCCGTCAAAAAATGAAAATACATGTTCACCCCCATAACGGAAAGAATCCAATATCGAAGACATGGCTAATCGCTCATCCTCCTGTCCCGCCATCCTCTCGCCCCTCCAAATAGTGGCCAACTTCGAAAAGCCAACCCTGCACAAATAAGAAGGACGACAATAGAGAAAACATAAGAAAGCACAAAAGAGGATGGGAAATGGATATACCGACTGACCCAAGCAGATCTCTCGTACTCTCAGACTATTGACCTGACTGACGAACTAAAACTCATACTAAGACCTATCTAAATACTAGCACACAATTCTATCATATTACTAATGCAGAGTACCACCTAATAAGACAAGGAATCAGATACTATTTCTACTCGCCGTGTTTTTCCGTTGCTCTCACCTTAGTCTTGCGTTTTGAGTTTTTTTAGTTTTGAACCCGAGACCTAGTCTCTCCACGACGCACCGTTAAGCTCCTCAATCTCGTACGCTTCATGTTGCCCGCATCGTTTAATGTGATACGGGCCTAACCACCGCTTGTCCAACTTGCGCGACCACTGCTTTTCTAGCGATGAGTCGTATAGTAGTACTACATCTCCAACTTCCAGTAGCTCCTTCCTGATTCGTGGGAGGAGATCCCACCTCTCCTTGTCCCCTAGCCGACTATCCGTTACTCGATCTGCAACTTCTTGGATCCTCTCTTCCACGATGCTAACTTGTCTGGCCCACAAATCCAGTAACTATTCGAAGGACAAGGTGCTCTCTATATACTGCCCCCTCCACGTCTTCAGAAAGCTCTCTATCGGGAGCATGGCATGCCGTCCATACCATAGCGTTGCTGGTGCATACTTCGAGGATCTCTTAATCGTAATATTCTCCACGAAGAATGTTGCGTGCAGATGCTTAGGCCACCGATTCTCCCTGCCGTTCGTTCATTTTGCCAATAGATTCGTGATGGTAGTATGTGCTCTTTCAACTGGGGCGTTCGCCTGCGGGTGTGCCCTAGTTGTATAGCTGACTTGAATGCCATACTCGTGCAACAAGGTTCTTACTTCTCCACAGGTGAATTCTGACCCTCTGTCCGTCACGAATTCTACTACGAAAGGGTATCTGATAAAGTATTCTGAGATACACAAAGTCAATGTTTCGTCCGTCTTACTGCGAATGACTGGCCCATCGACAAACCCCGTAAAATTATCCCTCGCATCGAAGATTTAGTTGTAGCCGCCCACTCTCTGAGGCATTGCCAATAGGTCCAGATGGACTACTGCCCCTGCATCACGTACAATGCGTGGGTGCAATGGCTCCTTGTACGTAGTCGGCGCCCTAATTTGACATGGAACACATGACTCGCAATACTTGCGAATCATCTCACTCATTCCTTCCCAATAGTAAAGCTCTCGCGCCTTTGCATATGTTAAGGCAAAAGCTTTGTGACCGTCTGCGGGTCTATCATGAAGTGCGACTATAACGTCTATCTTACGATTTCGGCCGCAGATCACCCTCCTCGGGTTGCCAACCTCATTTTTGATAAAAAGGTGTTCGTCCCAGACCAAAAAACGAGGTCGCATCTCGATTACCTTTTTAGTCGCTTCTCTCTCGCTGATCTCGCACGAGAGAAGCAAACCTAATTCGTGGTATACGCCTTCGTACGCATCTGCGCGAAAAACTTCTGTTATTTGTCCTTCCTCGAACTCGTCCTCTTCCATATCTCTAACAGGGCTTCCACTCCCTTCTCCATCCTCGGACACTTGGACGATTGAGTTGACGAGAAAACTGACATCCGCCACATACGTTGCGTGTGTGTCGAGTGACTAAGCTCCGCTTTCAATGGCCAACGGATCTTCTCCAACCCAGAAGGTCTCTGCCAATCCAAGCTTTGCCTTCCACTCAACCTCATTCCCTCCCCAAGGATCCTTCTCCACGAAGTCCTTGAGAACTATATCTGCTCGCTTCACGTACCATGCAGGGGCAAGAAAGGCAGACTACCCTTGCACAATGACTCCACTGACCCCAATGACATGCGCATTGATATGGAGCTTCACATCCTCCTCCTGATCGAGGAATGCGTCCACCGGAGGTATATCCTCATTAGCTCCTTCGCCGGACTTATCCCAATTGATCCGACTAAGCCCGTCAGCCCGATTCTTATTCCCAGATATACGCTCCAACTCAAAGTTAAACATCCACACATAAGCGAGTCACTTGACAATAGTTGGATTTGATGGTGTATAGTTCTTCAATGAGTTGGTCAGCGCGGTCGGATCCACTCTTAGCACAAACCTCCTTCCGAAAAGGTAGTTGCGGAATACCCTTAGACAGTGGAGAACTGCAAGTAGTTCCTCTCAGAGCATTTCAAGGTTCGACTCTCGAACCCCAAAGGCCTCTCTTTGCCATTCGCATCAGCTTGGATTAGAACGCCACCCAAGGTTGTAGGCCCTACATCGGTCTCCACGATGAAAAGATGTATTGGCGTTGCTTCGAAGTCAAGGACTCTCAACACCAAACCTCCTTATCTGAACTCCTTTTCAAACAACTTACCACTCCTTCCTGCTTCTCATCTCATTCTCATTCTTGATCCTTCCTCACAAGCTTCCTCAACTGTTGTGTCTTCTCAACGAAGTTTTTGATGAAGACTCACCAAAAACCACATGTCAACAAGCAGCTACGAATTTCACTAACAGATTCGAATGACACCGATCATTCGAGTATCTTGTTAGTCTTCTTCATGTCAGGGCGACGACCGTTCTCGTTACATACGAAGCCTAATATGGTCGCCTCCCCCATACAATGTCTCAACTTCAGTCCACTTGTGGTAAGGTTGTAATCCTTTAGAATGTCCAGAGCCCAAGCAATATCTTGTATATAATCCGAGACGAATTTCCTTACCCCAGGCATAACCTCCGTCTCGTCCTTCTCCTTCCGCCCTTTTACGACCAAATTGTCAATATATGGTTGCATAAGATGTGGACTAACTGTCTGCATAACGCAAACCATATGCCTCTGCATCATCGCCACAACATTCATCCACCCCTGTGACACCATGTTCATATGGATTCCTCTTGGTGTATGCATCGCAGTCATAAGCCTATCAGGCAGATACACCGGGAACTGATCGTACCCTGAATACAGGTCTATTAAGGAAATGATAGGTTACCCAACACAGGATTCTGACAGCGCGTCTGCATTCGGCAAGCCTCCCGCATCTCGTATTGTTACTGCATTCAGGCACTGAAGGTCCTGTACCCACCTCAGGGTACCGTTCGGCCTGATAAAGCAGAACCATGACGATCCGTAAGGCCCACTTGAGTAGTTGGCTACATGAAAATGAATCTTGTCATCCAGGTAGTCAACTACTCCCCGTTCCTCTGCCGGATTGGGATAGCGTGGCCCTCGCAAGTTCCATGGCACGTGAGGCACAGTGTGACTCCGAATCATAGGCACTTTATCCACATTGAGACGCCCTCGCTCATCATCGTCAAATGCATATGCGCGATGCTGCTCCTTCATTACCTCTACCATAAGAACCTTTTCTTGCGGGGTGAGAAACCCTGACTCCCCTATTATCAAATTTCCTCAGTCCTCTCATTGATACGGCATGACCCATGTTCTACATCCTCCTTCATTTGTCGTATCAGTTCGCGTTCCTGCTCATAATAGAACTCTTCTTCCATAGTTATGAGTACAGAAACGGGGTGACTCTTCTCATTCACACACTTGTACCTCCTTTTTGAGCCCTGTTTAAGCCCACCCCTAAAAACGGCTGACTTGCAGCACGACTCTGGGGTACCCCTTGCTCTTTAGCTCTTGCCGGCAACCGGTACACAAGCTTCACTTCTCCCTTGCCAGAGTCTTCCGCTATTCTTTTTCTCAAAGCCTGTACGACAATGAGATCTGCTATCCTATACGACGACACTATCTCCATGGCATCATTGATGCTCGTTAAGCTTAAACACATCTCGCCAATAGGCTCACATTCCTCTTCGTCTTCGCCCATTAATCTCTTTCTCTCCCCTTCCGATTCCTCAAAAGTAAAGGAATCCGAATTTGGCATGTTCCTCATACTACGAGGTCTTGTATTATGACAGGTGGTGATCTCGTAGTTGCCGCAGACTGGATCGCTCAGGATGACATACATTGTACCGTTGTCGAGCGCATCAGCCCCCGCGCGAGCGAGGGACCTCTCGACCGCGTCACGCAGGAGAAACTTAGGCTCTCAACGTTTTAAAGACAACTAAGGGACGACGCGGTAACCCGTGCCGACCCTTTGCCGCTCCGACCGAGTGTGTCAGCTGTACATCCCACGGTCCCCTACGACAGGATAGGTTCCCGCAGGGCACAACTTACCTTCCCTAAGGGGCTGTCACCACCCTTAGGGGCATATCCCCGCCGAGCTACCGACCCACATGCGAAGGCTTTTATAATGCAATTGCAGAGGTGGGCCGGCCGAGGGCGTTTGCTCGTTCGCTGTAGCATAGGTACGCATGGTTAAACGTCAAAGTGGACCCGAACGTCGCCCGTTCCTGGGGCACTGATCTCCCAAGAATCAGACCAACGTCGGTCGACTAGGACGTGATATTCCAAGCGTGAGAAAATCTCAATCAATCCTAGTCCCTTCTTTCAAAGACGATTTGGAGTAATCAGACAAAATGCTTTCAAAAGAAGACGCAGGCCAACGTAAGTTGACTTATCTTCTGAGCTTGACTTATATATAATACACTCATACATCTGACAAAAGTCGACTTGACACTTATCAATGAAAGACCAAAGCATAGCCATTCCGCAAAGCGACGCTCAAATGACGTCTGACTAAAATATCTCCACTCTACCTGCCAGACGGCTAGACTGTCACGACTTTTTCGACTTGATGAGATGCGTTGCCAAGTTCTTTCATTCCGCCCCATACTGACTGCTAGAAGAGAAACTCAGACGTCTCCCAACTCTCACGTAGAGCTAGGATGACATTGCTTTAATTGTGACTTTATTATCTTTCTAACTTTGGTGTGAATGTCATCTGCAAGTAATCCGGCAACCGCTGTACAAGTCAGCACTCGACTTGAACAACCGACCACTGGATGCCCCATCAAGGTCAAGGATCCGCTTTTAAATTTTGTTGGTTGCTTTGTCCTCCTAACCCTCATTAACCCTACTGAAAAGGGTTGTTCTCGGCTCTCACTATCCAGGCCTTGCTCACTACATCGACCACATTGGTCCTCGCTTCTTGTGGCGAGACCAACCATGACAAGAGTGCCTAGCCGCGCTCCGTTCCAACTAGTCGCCATGAATTGAGCTTCTTGTGGCTCAATGTTATATGCACGAGTGACCCCTAACGACCACTAGGGGGTATGCTATGGCAGTTCCCCGTAACGTGAGGCGTTAAGAACTTAGGCTCTTCCATGAGTAGGCGCATGTCCTTTCCCTAGGAGGTGGTCTGGGATACCCCTCGTCCTCGCCCGAGCGAACCTTGGATCTCAGAAGTCGGGCTGGCTCCACCACAACAGCATGGTATCCCCCCGTATAAATGGTTCACTCCGAGTCGATAACAGGGCCGGCCCCTAAGGCAGCGAACCCTCGGCTCAGATGCCTCATACGAAAGGGAAACACGTCTACCACGGCAGGCAAAATGATCCCTCACCGCCTGACGTCAAGGGTGACTTAGACGAAAAAGATGATCACATGAGAGAAAATCATACAGATAGACGGGCATAGACAGTGAGGGTCGTTCGGGATAAAACGGGTAACCTCAGAAGAAAGTCCAATTCACTTCTTCTTCTTTGTGTGATCCCTTTGTTTCTCGTCGTTAACTGATTTCTCATTCCTTAAGCATACATACAAGTGAGCAACAGAAAACAAACATGATTCTCTCATTGCCATTAACATGGTCAGATTCCTTTTTTTCAAGCATCCTTCTACCAACCTGCATATCAGACCAAACAACAAGTTCAGAAAAAGCAATGCAAGTTCAAACTCGCGTCAGACTTCCATTCACACGCGCAAACACACATTTCCATTACCCTTTTCTGTGAATATTCAACGAGACAGGGTCAAGCAAGTGTGGGTTCACACGGGCGTGAAGGGGTCTGAGTCAAACTGACTGACCTTGAGTGAAACTGAAGAGACGGCCCACTCAAGAAGACTGTGTAAAATCGCACTCCAGAGAAGACAATCGTCACGACGAGCCGCCCGCAAAGCGATCCACACCACCCCCTAGACGATCGCTTGCCGCGACACCCTCTCAACACACAATCACCTCCCAACAATTTGACGGCATCTCAGCGTCACCGTCACACCAACCGTACTACCACGCCGTCGTCGTCAAAACCAGAACACGCTGCCACAAAATGTTCCTCACAGTCTAAGCAAAACGGGCAGCGCTTCCGCGTTACCGCCAAAATCTCAATGTCGTTGCCGCAAAAAATAGGCAGCGCTCTCGCTTCACTATCGCAAAAAAACGAGTGTCGCCGCCGTAAACCCGAGCAACACCTCCTCAACGTCACCCCAATCTAAGTGCTGCCGCCGTAAAAGTTCGGCAGCACTTCCGCGTCACCGCAGAAGAACGTTCCGTCATCGCTGCAAAATCTGGGCAGCACCTCCCCTGCGTTACAAAGACAGCCGCCGACATCACGCCACGTGGGCCGCCGACATCACGCCACGTGGGCATTGATCTGGCTCAGAATCAAGGGCCGGATTTCGAGCTCAGACTTGAGAAACTCAAGTCTCAGGCTCACGTATCGAACCTGGCCTGCCATTCTGGCCGGATTCAACCTTAAATTGGCTGATTCCAGCCAGATGCAGGAGCCTGTTCATCTCGAACAAGCATCTGCCTGTCCATTCCCACAGGGTGCGCACCTGTGCTGCACCCACAGCCAGGTGCACAACTTTTCCCCCCTTTCTTTTTTTCTTTTTGAAAGGGGCAGCTGCCTCCTTTCACCAAGTCATTTCACAGTGTCGGATTAGAGTCAAGCTCAGAGGGGTCTCCCCCTCTTGCCCAACGCGCCCGTACCCGGCGCCAGGTGCAGGCGATGCTCTGCAGCCTATTCAGTAAGTGAACGGGCACAGAGCCAAAGGGGCTGCTCGATTTGCATGACTTACCTATTGGCTGCTGCTATCGTAAACCAACGGCCGCCAGGTAAGGTCACTCTCCCTCTCTCTCTCCCTCTCTGCGCGCCCGCACCTGGGTGCCATCAGCGCTTGGTTCGGGCAATGGTGGACAGTTGCTGCCTGTTTCTAAATACGAACGGGCGCAGCTGTCCACTGCCACGGCGTTAGAGGGGGGGGAACTATGGAAAAGAGGAAAAAAAAACAATCTAAAAGAAAATCTAAGAAGGAATCTAAATAAATAAATAAATAAATAAAAGGGAAAAAACAGACCTACCTGCAAACGATCTCCCGTTCAGAACGGGCACCTTCAAGTACACTGGGGACTTAAGTGGCCCAGTCACTTCTATTTACGCCATGTGGCGTTTTGATTCCCCCTTTTTTTTTTCTTTCTTTTTTTCCCCCCTCTCTTATGGCCTGTTCGTTGAAATGAACGGGCACCAGCTAGCAAGGAGGATTGGGTCATATGCCCGAATCTGGACGAAGTTATGGAGAAGTGCAGAAATCGAGATTGAACTGTTTTTCTGGATCTCTGCAGAAAACCCATCCAGATTCAGGAGCTCGATCCTATCCTTTTTGCTGGTGGGACCTCGGCCCTAAGTAATAGAAAGCAACGAGAGGGAGGGATCTAAGGAGAAAAGACATTTAGAAAAGATCTAAAACAAAATCTATATATACGAAAAACAAAAGAAAAACTCACCTTGGAAACAGAACGGGTGCCTGCAACACACTTCGGGGACTAAGGTCTGGACCCCACAGGAAAAACCCCATAAATATTTCCAACTTTGGGTTTCCATGGAAACCCGGCTGGAAAAGTTCGCCTGCGGAAAGGCGGGACCCCACCGGAGAGGCTGGAAAACGCAGTTTCCAGGAGCTTGGAAAGTCTGGAAACTGCAAATGGACCGCGCGTTGGTCATGGATGTCCACCCCTGCTTCGACAGACCACTTCGTGGGTGTCCCTCCAGCAGACGTCCTGGCGGGGAGTCGTTTGTGGGTGACAACAGAAAGTCTACTGACCGGAAGGACCACGGGACGTGCAGGCTCGGACCACGATTGGACCAGCACTTTCCAGAAGAAGTTTCCAAGAGAGAGATGCCCCCCCCCCACCCTCTCGAAATGGCACAAAACTTCGGCGCAAGATGCTCCCTTGCCGCCTCGACACCACTATACGAAAGTGAAAACACGGAACTCCACTTTTCCGGACAACCTTTCCGACGCGGTGGGGTTTCCGAAAACAGCCGGAACCTCCCACAATCGAGTTTCCAGACGACCATTTTCTTCCTGTGGGGTCCAGGAAAAGTTTTTCCATGCCATCTTTTCCAGAACTTTTCCACGATTTTGTCCTGGACCCCCACATGACAAAATCGTGGAAAAGTTTTGGAAAAGATGGCTTGGAAAAACTTTTTCGGGACCCCACAGGAAGAAAATGGTCGTCTGGAAACTCGATTGTGAGAGGTTCCGGCTGTTTTCGGAGACCCACCGCGTGGAAAAGGTTGTCCGGAAAAGTGGAGTTTCGTGTTTTCACTTTCGTATAGTGGTGTCGTGGCGGCAAGGGAGCATCTTGCGTCGGAATTTTGTGCCATTCCGAGAGGGTAGGGGGGGGGGCATCTCTCTCTTGGAAACTTCTTCTGGAAAATGTTGGTCCAACCGTGGTCCGAGCCTGCACGTCCCGTGGTCCTTCCGGTCGGTAGACTTTCTGTTGTCACCCACAAACGACTCCCCGCCAGGACGTCTGCTAGAGGGACACCCACGAAGTGGTCTGTCGAAGCAGGGGCGGATATCCATGACCACCGCGCGGTCCATTTGCAGTTTCCAGACTTTCCAAGCTCCTGGAAACTGCGTTTTCCAGCCTCTCCGGTGGGGTCCCGTCTTTCCACAGGCGAACTTTTCCAGCCGGGTTTCCATGGAAACCCAAAGTTGGAAACATTTCTGGGGGTTTTCCTGTGGGGTCCAGGCCTAAGCCCACAGGACAAAATCGTGGAAAAGTTATGGAAAAGATGGTCTGGAAAAAAATTTTCGGGACCCCACAGGAAGAAAATGGTCGTCTGGAAACTCGACTGTGGGAGGTTCCGGCTGTTTTCGGAGACCCCACGGCGTCAGAAAGGTTGTCCGGAAAAGTGGAGTTTCGTGTTTTCACTTTCGTATAGTGGTGTCGTGGCGGCAAGGGAGCATCTTGCGTCGGAATTTTATGCCATTTCGAAAGGGTAGGGGGGGGGGCATCTCTGTCTTGGAAACTTCTTCTGGAAAGTGCTGGTCCAACCGTGGTCCGAGCCTGCACGTCCCGTGGTCCTTCCGGTCGGTAGACTTTCTGTTGTCACCCACAAACGACTCCCCGTCAGGACGTTTGCTGGAGGGACACCCACGAAGTGGTCTGTCGAAGCAGGGGCGGACATCCATGACAACTGCGCGGTCCATTTGCAGTTTCCAGACTTTTCAAGCTCCTGGAAACTGCATTTTCCAGCCTCTCCGGTGGGGTCCCGCCTTTCCGCAGGAGAACTTTTCCAGCCGGGTTTCCATGGAAACCCAAAGTTGGAAACATTTCTGGGGTTTTTCCTGTGGGGTCCAGGCCTAAGTTCCCAGCCATTTCCCAGCGGTCCACATAGCGCTTCACTTTTTCTTTCCCTTTTTTTTTTTTTTTCCTTCTCCGTTGGCCTCAGCCACGGTCACGTCACTCCCTGTGGCTTTTCAGCCATGTCTCATACGATGCAGATCCGTTTTTTTTTCCTTTTTTTCCTTATAGTATTACGGGGAACCCCTATAGCAGCCACATCCGTGCCCAAGCCTCCAACGAGGGAACATGAGGGAGCTGCACCCACCAGCAGGTGCGATACCTGCTATAGCAGGTGGGCGATACCAGCCAGGGGTCAGTCGGTAGCATCAGGACCAAGCCTATTGGCTGGGCCAGTCACTGTGTCTCCCCTCCGGTCCCCTCCCCCTATGAACATCAACAGTCTCTGCTCAATGCCACTCGGGGGGACCAACGACATATCTATAGGTGGCGGGCACCAAGCTTGCCTAGGAAGGTACATGAGGCCAATGGGAATTGAACCAAGAACCTCCTGAATGCTACCTGCGTGCCTTACCAACTGAGCTAGACCGTTGGATCAGATCCAAGTTCAATCCCAGTTGGGATAAAAAAAAGACTCGAACCAGTTCTCGATTTGTGCGTGTCATCCTTGCACAGGGGTCATACTAGCTCCGCGCGGCTGACATCAGTCGCAAGATCTCATGATCGATCGGTCGAGATCGACCGCGCTTGGATGCCTTATGAAAAGGTCATCTCCAGAAGGAGCAACTCCTGTTTGTGAAGAGTTGTGCCCAGCAGTCCCCTCTAGCTTGTAGCACAGCAGGCCCCACTTGTCTGCCTGTCTGCCGCTCCCCCGTGGATGGCTGCCCATCCACGGCTTAGGGGTCACCCAACGGGTCCTAGGCCGCGACATCGACCTGCCGGCCCCCTCTGGCTCGAAGTCAACCCCCACGTCCCAGGAAAAAATAAAACTCCCTTTTCCCCCTGCGCCGCGGCCCCATTTTAGGTAGACTAGGTCTAGCTTTAGTCTTTCCATTTTCGGGCACCACCACGGCCTTGTTAGGAACCGCGAACGACAAGTCATACCGCTGACTCCTGCTGTTTCGAACAAACGTCAATGACGTCACACGTCATCGACGCCGGTCTTTAGACCCCTCAGTTGTAGGATTGGTCTGAATAAACTTTGGCAACATCAATCTCCTCATGTTCCTCAACGAAAAGAGTCGGACAGTATCCGACCTTCAAAAACTCAGGCAGAAACCCTCACAGGGGTTTCTGTCCAGACACCGTCATGCTTGTTGAGTATCATAGATTCAGGGCGGCAAAGGAATGACCTTCCCTACAGAAGAGGATGGTCCAAATCAGGCATAACGAAGAAGCAGGATCGCACATTCACTTTTCCGATCTCAATTACCACGTTTGAGGTTGTCCCAGTAAAGGGAGTCTTCCCGCTTGCGCCATAAAGGAACCCCGAGCCCATTTGATCGATATTCATTCCCAAGCGGAGTGCGTCGGATTCCTTGACGATATTCATCTCCGCTTCTGTATCTAACATCCCACTACACGGCTTACCTTTTATACTCAAGTGCAATCAGTCTGAAGGACCTCATCTCCAGCCTCATTTCAATGTCTTAAGCAAACAACAAAGCGACCGGATCATTCTGAAGGACCACATCTCCAGCCCCATTTCAATGTCTTAGGCAAACAGCAAAGCGACCGGATCAGTTTGAAGGACCTCCTCTCCAGTCCCATTTCAATGTCTTAGGCAAACAGCAAAGCGACCGGATCAGTCAGGAGGACCCCATCTTCAACCCCATTTCAATGTCTTAGGCAAACAGCAAAGCGACCAGGTCGGTTTGAAGGACCTCATCTCCAGCCACATTTTAATATCTTAGGCGAACAGCAAAGCGACCGGGTCATTCTGAAGGACCTCATCTCCATCCTCATTTCAATGTCTTAGGCAAATAGCAAAGCGACCGGATCAGTCTAAAGAACGTCATCTCCAGCCCCATTTCAATGTCTTAGGCAAACAATAAAACGACCGGATCAGTCTGAAGGACCTCATCTCCAACCCTATTTCAATGTCTTAGGCAAACATCAAAGCGACCGGATAAGTCTGAAGGACCTCATCTCCGGCCCCATTTCAATGTCTTCAGCAAACAACAAAGCGACCGGATCAGTCTGAAGGACCTCCTCTCCGGCCTCATTTCGATGTCTTAGGCAAACAACAAAGCGACCGAATCAGTCTGAAGGACCTCATCTCTGGCCCCATTTCAATGTCTTAGGCAAACAGGAAAGCGACCGGATCAGTCTCAAGGACCTCATCTCTGGCCCCATTTCAATGTCTTAGGCAAACAACAAAGCGACCGGATCAGTCAGAAGGACCTCATCTTCGGCCCCATTTCAACGTCTTAGGCAAACAGCAAAGCGACCGCATCAGTCTGAAGGACCTTATCTCCAACCCCATTTCAATGTCTTAGGCAAACAGCAAAGCGACCAGATCAGTATAAAGGACCTCATCTCCAGCCCCATTTCAATGTCTTAGGCAAACAGCAAAGTAACCGGATCAATATGAAGGACCTCATATCTAGCCAAATTTCAATGTCTTAGGCAAACAACAAAGCGACCGGATCAGTACGAAGGACCTCATCTCCAACCTCATTTCAATGTCTTAGGCAAACACCAAAGTGACCGGATCAATCTGAAGGACCTCATCTCCGACCCCATTTCAATGTCTTAGGCAAACACTAAAACCACCGGATCAGTCTGAAGGACCTCATCTCCAACCCCATTTCAATGTCTTAGGCAAACAGCAAAGCGACTGGATCAGTCTGAAGGACCTCATCCCCAGCCCCATTTTAATGTCTTAGGCAAATAGCAAAGCNCATTTCAATGTCTTAGGCAAACAGCAAAGCGACTGGATCAGTCTGAAGGACCTCATCCCCAGCCCCATTTTAATGTCTTAGGCAAATAGCAAAGCGACCGAATCAGTCTGAAGGACCTCATCTGCAGTCTCATTTCAATGTCTTAGGCAAACAGCAAAGCGACTGAATCAGTCTGAAGGATCTCATCTCCAGCCCCATTTCAATGTCTTAAGCAAACAGCAAAGCAACCGGATCAGTCACAAGGACCTCATCTCCAACCTCATTTCAATGTTTTAGGCAAACAACAAAGCGACCAGATTAGTCCGAAGGACCCCATCTCCAGCCCCATTTCACTGTCTTATGCAAACAGCAAATCGTCCGGATCAGTCACGAGGACCTCATCTCCAGCCTCATTTCAATATATTAACTTCTTAAGCAAACATCAAAGCGACCGGATCAGTCTGGAGGACCTCATCTCCGGCCCCATTTCAATTCATCGCAGGGAAAAATCGTGATTTTTACCACAGAAAGATGATTTAAATATGCATAGTAGCTACACCTTTTGATTCACTTAGAGTCCTGAAAAAGAAAACAAACATATACATAAGTTAAAGTCAAACAGATTAAACATCAGTTTTGTATAGAGGTCGACTTCTCAGACAGTCTTCCACGCTAGCTAACTTAAGACAATGACTCTATGTTTCCTTTGCTCATTATGTGCGAATGCCAATATCGATCCCTTTGTAGTCTCCTATTCTCTCAAACAGAGGCCTAGACAAATGACTTTCAGAACCCGACCAACTACGATCTCATTCACAAGTATATATATATATATATATATATATATATATATATATATGTAAATCAGGGGAGCTGACTGAGCAGTGGACCTCACTTTCACGATTGTCGTGTCCCTTTGCCCGAATTTCTCAGACGATCCCAACTCAGCACAAGTGTCCAACACCTGTGCAAATGCAAGAAAAACCACATACACGCATACAGATGCAGAGACGGAATGCGCTACAAGCGTCAACTTTTAATCCATTCATAAAATCATTCATAGAATTTCACTCACGCCCCAAACCATTGAAAACAATATTCCTTCCTAACCCTGACTCCATTTTACCCCAGCCCCACACATTTTTGAGGACTCCTGAGTGTGATTTGGACAATTTAGGCATAGATACAGGGGGAAGATTTATTTGTTCCCTTCTTAGGTCTTGTGTTAGGTGTGGGTGTCAAGCCATGGTGGAAGTTGAGTCGGAGTTCTACCGACCTGTTATCAAATGATAATAGAATTGTTGTTCTTACGGATTCCCCCGTAGCTCTCCAAAGTGTCGAAACCTGTAGACACAACACAGTCCAAGAGAAACTTAACATCCCTCTTCCTAACTGAGATCTAGAAAGTTCCTTCTAGACTCTGTGTCTTCTTTCTGACTCCTATCCTTAACTAATCGTTCGGGCTGTTGCCCTTCCGTTTCAGGTAGTGAATAATAATTCACTTTTTTTTTTACCGCCGCAATAACTCTCTATATTCCTTTCACTATCTCATTCCTATCTTTTTTTGTGATTATCCTGTCTAAATTCCCTTCCTTCTCCCAACACACATGGACACATCACCAATTCAACCTGCGGAAAAGAATCTCATGGAAGGAATCAGACAAATGGATAGTCTCTCTCTGAGGCAAGATCTCACTTATCCTTTCTCAGTAGAATCAAAGATAGTTAGTTAGGACTGAACAATGCTGAGTGTGG
>BFEA01000335.1:700416-711593 GCA_003427395.1 Chara braunii
ACTTAACCGAAAGAAAAGTTGACCATCAACAAAATTATGATTCAGGCAACGTATGAACGACAGCCCAATCAACACCTCTCTCTTCCTATCTCTCTTAGTAAAGATATCAACTTCCTTCATTGGAACGGTACTCTTGCAGCAACTCACGAATAGAAACTTGTTGCAACACTTTGCGACGATACTCCTCAAAAGTTCCGAATCGAGTCTACCTTTGTCGATTGTAATTGAGATGAATGACAGCATCCACACATCTCCAAGTATTCATGTTCGTATTCAAATGTGTTGAACCATTTGCCAAGGTAAGCGCGCGGATTCAGAGTGTCGATTGTGGGTGCACCCTTATCATGAGGCACTACAATAACAGTTGAAGGATTTTGTGACCGTGATGTGGTGCAAACATCTCTTTCCCGTTGGCTGTGTTGAGATTGCGAACACGAATCGTGAACCCGTGCACGTTTAGGGAGTGGTCCACGAAACAGAAGAGGTGCAAGTTCATCGGTACAGATGCCATCCAACGCTCTCAAAACCTGAGTTGCCGTTTCACTAACAACCGGTTGTCGTTCCTCCCTATTTGTAGCGAACGCAAGCTCGAGCATACCAGTTGAACACACATTATCAGTTGTGTTAATTGCTGAACTCGCATGCCTATGAACTGTAGTTGCCGGAACGGTGGATGATTTCTTTCTTTGTGCAGAGCGTTGGGATTGCGAACATGAATTACGAGCACGCACATCTCCAACAACTCCATGAGTGACAAATTCATCTCCCAACACCTCAGAATGGACTTGTTCCAACTTGTCACGAACTCTGAATGGAGTTTGACAGTGAGCAATTTTTTCCTCCATTTGGTGATTTCGGAGGGTCAACTCACCAATTGGAGTTGAACCCACGAGATTCTTTTCCTGAGGAACACGATTACGCTTGGCTGTAGAATCAATTGCTTGAGAATCACTCGTATCGCTATCATCTTCGTCATCATCGAGCAGAGACTTACCGGCCAAACCCAATAAAAAATTCGGCACAGATTTGTCACGCCGATCATAACCATCGTCATAAAAGTCAACAAGCATTTTTTCAGCTTCGTCGAGGGTGCTCGCTTGTTGATGGACACCTTCAACTCTATCGCGCACAATATCATGGTCACCAGTATGTTCATTTTCATTATCCGATGTATCTTGTTTTTTGCTCTTCCTTGATCGCCTCGACTGAGCCCCTTGTTGTCTAGATGTAACATTCACAACACCATCAGTTGTATTGCTATTGACGGTTTGTTTCCTCTTTTTCGTTTGAGCGCGTGTCCCATAGGTATGATGCAGTTCAGAGTCGCCTGCGGGAAAAAAAAGAAAATAAGTTTACCAAAATTCAACACCGATCAGCCGGAAGAGATATATACGACAAAAGAGAAGAACTCATTCAAAAAGTGACGAGCATGTCCTGACAACTCGCCCGAAAGAGATATATACGACTAAGGAGAAGAAATCATTGCAAAAGTTCGTAATAAACGATATTCTTTGTGATGAACTTTTTGTCGGGCAACGCAACACGAATGTTGTTGGGATAACCTACGCGCGACAAAGCAACATACAACTGGCCATGCGCAAAAACAGTATTGCGCAACCAAACCCCGGCACGAGAGACAATTTATCCTTGCAACTTGTTAATGGTCGCAGCAAACGCAAGACGGATGGGGAACTGCCTCCTACTCCATTTAAACCCCGTTGTTTCACCATCACTTGTTAAATCGATTTTGGGGATCAGTGTCGTTTCACCAGTACACATTATGGTCACTTCCAACAAATCATCATCAACAATCTTTTTTAGAATTAACCTTGTGCCATTGCAAAGTCTTTGTTTGAGCGACAAATTACGCAACAACATCAAAGGCACACCAATTTTCAAGTGCAATTTGTGAAGCGGAAGACCAGACTCATTGAGATAATTTAAGAACTCATGTTGGATAGCAAGTTCGTGATCATCAGAATTAGGGTAATCAACATTATAACTTTCACGCATCTCGCCGGGAAAATCGTTCAGAACCATATCGTTAACACACCCCACATCGTCATTGGTAGCGCAAAGAATCAAATGAGCATAAAAATAGTCAGCATCCCCAACGTGTTCACACACATCGTCAAACGTCCACGAAATCAAATCACGAATAGGTTTCTTAGTACAAATCTCACGCGGCAGTTTGACCGCGGCAGGTTCATTAGGAAGAAAATGAATATGATCTCCATTCCCAATACGCATCAAAAACGCGTCATACATTCGCGCCATTGGATCATCCCCTAAGCTTAAGATCCACATATTCTCTGTCAGGCAATGGACCTCAAAGAGTTTCCACAAAGGAGACATTTTAATAGAGGCATCAATTTGCTACGCTCGAGACCCGTGCTTCACAACGGGCAAAACCTGCCGAAAGTCCCCAGAAAGAAGCAAAAACTTTCCTCCAAACGGGAGGTTACTATTACAGAGATCTCGAAGTGTAATGTCAAAAGCTTCCAAGTGGAACTTGTTACTCATCGGAGCCTCATCCCAAACGATCAAGTCGGCACGGCGAATAAGTTCGGCAAGATCACTCTGTTTCGGAATATTGAAGGGACGCGTGTTATCAGGTTTGAAAGGTGCTTGAAATCGTGAGTGAAATGTTCGACCATCGGTCAAAAGAGTCGCCGCTATCCCACTGGACGCCACAGCGAGTCCAATACCATTACTCGACCTGATCCCCACCAAAATCGTTTCTATGCAAAAAGTCTTTCCTGTTCCTGCCGGCAAATCTACGAAAGCATAAAGCGGTTGTTTCTCTTCCACGGCCCGAACAACTCTTTGCACGAGCGCTCTTTGGCGTGGTCGAAGACGTCGGAAATTAGCCTCAAATCTAGTTCGCATCTCAATCGGATCATACGACAACTCGTCATTTATAATCGACGACACAGTCCTGTTCTCGTAATGCCTGTTTATGTCGTCGGCAACCGTTTCTCCATCAGGGGTCGGATAATAAAGACCGAACAGGCGAATGTTTTTGCCAGACTCATGTAAGATACGGTCAAGATCAAAGAGCACCAAACATTGCGAAACAATCGGAGGAAAAATTAGAGAGTCCGAACGATACAGAAAATCATCACACATTTTGTCCCAATGCCGTTAAAAGAATTGAACAGGATCGTTGATCGGGCCAAACAGCAGAAGCATAGCGAACACTTTACGAACCTCTGAAGGCATATAATGGAGGGCGGCCGTCTCTGTACATTGATTATATGCATCATCGGTTTGCAAAAGTCCTAATCGAAGACACACCGATCGAAACAAATCGTATTTGACTCCATCCACGGTACGAATTTTTGCAAAAGAGCGCGCTCCACGAGAGTGCTCATGGTGTAGCAACACACGAAGATAGAAGCGTTCGCCTTCCGTGACCCTGGCATGATGCAATCGAGATATCTTTTCGAAAGGAGCACCATGAAGAGCACGTTTTCTTCTGTTTCACACCTTACGTTGATTATCCTACACATGAATTTTAATAATGTCAGGATACAAAAGAAACTCGTGTTTAGGAACATGTGCGTTCAAAGAGTTGTGATCCATCCATGCCGTCAATTTTGTGGTCGGCGGTCCACGTGAAAGAACATCATCTTCCATGCCCGGTTCGAACACCACTTTTTGCATGTTCTCAATATGCACGGGTAATTTTTCGACTGCGGGCCGCTGTTCCGCAAGGTCGAACTCAAACAGACGCCAGCATGCCTCGCATGCACCAACAACACGCATATCTTGATAGGATTTGACTTCATCGATAGGTGCATCATTATCTTGTTCGCAAACCATGACACGATCACACCCTTTATACACGTACTTATACACATACTTGCACGCCTGGATGTTAGCACAACATTCGACATTGATGTGGCAGTTAAACCTCATTAGCAAGTACGGGTTATACGGGACCACTCGACGATTGTCATAAACAACGCGATTTTGAATGACCGTAAAGCCACCGTCACTTGGTTTTCTTCTCCTATAAGAAGGATAAGTTTGTTCATCTTTGAAGGTTGTCGTGGAAATGAATTATTTTGGAAACCCTTTCGTGCACTTCCCGTTCTCGGTACACGAAGCATCCTGTTTGTCCTCACCGTAAATGCCGTGCAACATGAATTTGACAACCCTTTCTCTCAATTCCCCTTCCGGCGGAATCTTTGCACATACTATGTTGTCAACAACATCTGGATCGCGGATTTTATCATCCGAATGCAAGATGACCAATATGTGTGCATGCGGCAGACCCCTTTTTCGGAACTCCACCACATATAACAGTCCATCGACTTTTCCAAAGATCCGTTTTTTCTTAATCTCGTCAATGAGCTGGGTGAGATAACCTTTGAACACTCGGGCAAGAAGATCAGGCCTGTCGGTTGCACACTGACCCGGCAAGAGGGCTTGTTGGATCTCCGACCAGTTTGTGTTACACGTCATAATGATAAAAAGATCGGGTTTTCCAAACCGCCTCATAATTGCCATGCTGTCATGATATCTTTCGGTCATATACCGTGGTCCCCCAGTGAAGGTGGAGGGCAAAAGTGTTTTTGTCCCGACACCATCACCGTGCTGATTTTGTTGCACAGAGTCTCCTAGGTCCTGATAATATTATGACCGCAAGTCTTTCTGATGGAATCTTACCCATTTCAAGCGGAGGGATTCAACCTTGGCGTAAGCCATGCAACAAAACTCGTGGAAAAGACGTGCCGTATAAAAGAGGCAAGGCCTTTCACCATCGCGTTCGTGTAGGTGAAACACATAGTACTCCTTTGCACTGAGCCTTGGCGGCCATCCAGCTTCCGAGGCACGGCGGACAGACCAACTATCAATTCCTTCTGGGAAAAGCAAAACAAACCTCAAACAGTCGTGCGCTCGGGAACACTCCGGAACGACAACTGTTGCCCGCTCACCCGGAAGAGGAGCACGCAAACGAATCTCAAGCTCATGAGGAAGAAGGTCATCTGCCATGAGAACGCAGACCTCCTGTAGGCCCGTCGGACGGTTGTAACGCCTCCGATGTTCCTCCGCGGGCATGGCATCCAGATTTATGACCAACTTCCTTCCATTCAACGCTTCCGGTGAAAGGTCGGCGATGGTCATGAAGTCCTTCACGTAGTTGTTACACTGTTGTAGCAACTCGTGAAACCTTTTTAACATTCGTCTCATTCGGTGAAGTTCGGCATCAGACGTGTTTGCAGACAAATTAAGGAAATCCACTCTTTGATCAATCGCATCATCCAAACGGTGAGGATCATGCAAGTAAAGTTGTGCAAACCGAGGACGTTCCCTCTCCCCCACAGCCAATGCACCGACACGATGATAGATCGGACCCTGAGCCCGAAGTTGGCCTTGGAATCCCTGAACGCCATCGCTCGGTTGCTTCAACCGCGAGGATGCGAGAGATAAACTGTTATTGATTATCCTCGCATTATTTCGAACGAATCAGCCGTCGGGAGTCTGAGACGTCCAAATAGAAAGAATCTCATGCTCCGGGGACCCTTCTCAAGGCCATTCCCATAGAGGACAACGTCTCGTACCTTTTCTGCAACATATTTTTGTCCAAATTTTTTCATGATTCCACAACTTTGCACCACAATACCTGCACGGTTCTCGACCACCAATGTCGAACGCTTGAACCGTCTCCAAATCATCGATATCGTCTTTCCTCCTGTGATTCTTAATCGCGACGATGTTCCCGACTGTTCATTGAATTTTGAATCACAACAGACGGATTGTGCGACTGCTCCGCTCTCCCCGACATACTTCGATATTGCCTCGGTTGAGATCAATGACGATGCATTTCCTTCGAAGAAGAATATGTCCGCAACTGGTCGGAGGCGGTTGCTCAAATCTCTCGAAGGATATTTACAAGGGCCAAACTTTGCCTCACACCCCGCAAAAAACGTTTGTGAGTATCGATATCGTCTTTCCTCCTGTGATTCTTAATCGCGACTCTCAATGCACGCATACGTTTAATGTGATAGCTTGCCCGTGTTTGGAGCCTTTTCTTTCGAGTGGAAATTCCATACGATGTAGACCTCGGTTCATCGTCATTCATCGTATGGACTTGTTCTGTTCCACCGCCACCGGCTACTGTACTTTCAACAACTACCGCATGTGCATCGAAATCGGGGAAGACAGACCGACGTACAGACGACGACGATCCAAGGTTCAAACGACACGCGACTTTACCGGTACGCAGTGCCCGAAGGCACAACATACGATATCGTCTGTTGCGGCTCGAACGAATCGGTTTCAATATTGCCGATCTCCTTCGACGATTATGAAATCCAACAAACTTCCTAACCATTGCGTTCGGGGAATTTGGCAAGTTTCCGAGAGAAGAGCATGTCTGTGCATGAGCAGTTCCGATGGAAGGATAAAGATCAGGTTGCACGCATCTTCGCCGCACATCTTCTACGAATGTGGACGACGAACTCTTATCTACATGTGGCGAATGAAAGGAAGAATCATGAACTGGAAAGGTTGTTTCGATCGTACGAACAAAATTTGTACGGACTGCATCATGCGTAAAATTTTCATCAGGTCGTGCACTATGCAAGGTGATAGGCAGGTTTCCTTGGTGACGAATCTCACTCGTACCAACATCAACATTTTCTTGACTACTACGAACAAAAAATTGCGGGTTTGCGATACCATCCCACAATGGAATTGTTTGTTGGAAAGACAAAGATCTATCACTACATTGTTCTTCCACAGAACAATCAAGCCTACGATCAGGAGTTATCATCGGTTGTTTGCCCCTTCCGTCAGTAGTTACATCACTCACAGCACCTAGTGGTTGTAGTAAAGACCTTCGAGTCCGCCGACTTTGGGAAAGCGCTGACCACGTTTGAGGTGTTCATCTTTTGATGACACCCGTGTTTCATTCGTAAAGGGACAGCGAGTAATATCCGAACGTACACGCAATCCCAATCCATCATTCGACGAAAAAGAAGGATTTTGTACCGAAGGCAAACGAACTTGAGCGGAATCAATGGTAGGAGAGTTATCACAGTTCGGTATCGTTGGAAAAGACAACAAAGGAGCGATAACAGGTCTTTCACAACGGTGAAGACGTCTTCGACGCTTCCATGGAACGTGCAAGGATTTGTCGGCAGACAAAGCAGAGTTTGGAGCGGTAAATAAACCAATATCGCGTGAATCTTTATCTATGCTTTCATCCCCCGCCATTTGAAGAGGCGTACATGCATCTCTTCATCTGATGCTATAACGTTAAATTATAACGTTAAAATCACAGGATATGAGGAATATGGAAGATATAAAAATCAGTAGGATGATATATATCCTAGAATGTTTGTATACAGATGTAATTATGGTAGTAAGAAAAAATATATAGGGTAAAGCATTTTAAAAAACATAAAAAAATACTCAAAGGATAAATGAAGTTGGTTAAACACAAAACGAAAAACGAACAGAGGAAAACGTTGAGTGCACATTCTTTATTTATTTATTTATTTTTAAATGTTTATGTCAAGGAAAATGAAGGTGAATCAACTGATGACGAATTGTATTTTTTCTCTTTTATCCATGCATTGTATTTTATTTTTATGTGTTCGTAAAAAAAACGACAATTTCTTTTTCATATGTTTTTTTTTTCCTATATGCCCCTTAGTCTTTTCAAGGCCCCATGAGATTGAGTCATACGTACCTCATTTATCCACGTCTACCATTTGTCATTCCTCGACAGGGCTCACTTTCCTGTTCGTATTAGTTTGTGATTGGTAATGAAGTTTTTTTTTACTCCAATCGCATTCGATAGAGGCGGCTCCTACTTGCGGCCAGCCTTGGGTATTCTAAGTCAGCCACCATTCACAAAAAAGTCGAAGAAGGGTAAAAGTCCTCCCCAACCTGCCCGAGTCTCAACCGCTAGGATGTAGTCTGTAACACCCATCCTCCTCGCCCAGACACGAGGCCTAGATCTCAGAAGTAGGCGTTGGCTCCACCGCAACAACATTGCACCCCCCCCATAAATGGGTCTATGCGGCGTACCGCACCTCTCCCCAGCCAGCCTCGAAGGTCGTGATTCCAGGAAGAGTCATTCCTAGCGATTGAGGTCGGTCAAACTGTTGATGACCTCACCATTCCTCTCCTCTCTTGTTTGGGCAACTTAGACGAAATAAGAGCAAAGGAGGTAAAAAACAAGATTTTTTGGAACGTGAGAGGAGGTCATTCGGGATAGCATGGGTGCCTTGGGAGAAAGGTTACGTTTATTGTCATTTTTATTCTTTCTTATCGGATTGGTTCCTTCTCCAATATTCATTCCAAATACACCGTGTGACCCAAACCTCCCAATAACACTTGATTTCCTTCATGTAACTACCTAAGTATTTTCAGCGGCCGGTGTAGACCAATCATACGTACCTTGATTATTCTTCAGCATCCTTTGTTTTCCGTCAATACCGTTTACTCGAAGGCGGACAGTTGTTGTTTTTTAATGTTAGTATCGAAGACTCTTTCTTTCTAATTATTCATAAAATCCATATTATAATATCATAGAACATTTAAGCCTACATTTTTTTTTTCCAAACATCGTACTCATCTCAACTGATTTTCAACGTTATCTCATGTCTATATTTTAAGGAATACTCACCTGGTTATTTTTTAAGAATAAGCAGAACAGTATATGAACGAACACACAAAACCGTACAATATTGACAAACAGAATTTAACAAATGTTAGCATCTAAGGATTAATATCATCTCCATTGCCATGAACACATATAAGATGAGATCACATAGCAATAAATGGCTAAGGTGACTTTTATTTGTATATATCAACAATATTTTATTCCCATTCCATGAACAATTCTCAAGAAAAGAAATACAAAAAAGAAAAGAAAAAAAAAAAATAGAGAAACGGTTTGAATAAGAGAGAGAGAGAAACAGAGAGACAACTTAAATAAGATAGAGAGAGCGAGAAAGGCAAAGAGAAACAGACACAGGGACGACTTAAATAAGATAGAAAGAACCAACTTAAATGTGTATGTGTGTGTGTGTGTGTGTGTGAGAGACATGATTTAAATAAAGAAAAAAATGACAAAATCGAATAGTCCAATGTTGAATGTGGAAAAAAAAAAAAAAAACTTTCAAATCCCAATACAAAGATAGAAAGAGAGAAAAAAAAAAAAAAATAGAGCCAGAGAGGTAAAAAAAAAATTAGAGAATCCGATTTAGAGGAAGAGTAAGCGAGAAAGAGAGCAAAGCCAAATTTAATTGTTTTATTGCAAAATCCTTCAAATATCATTATCCATACTACTTAAATTGGAACATTTCTATAACTATCATACTCCACGTCACTATTACTCATCATACTTTAACCGCTCATTTTACTTTCTTCAATCTGACATAATCCACTTCTAATTTTATTGCTTGAATACGATTCACTTCAAAGTGAATCATAAAACCAAATTGCACTACTCATCTAGATCGTCACCTCCACGAAGTTGCCTCCTCCTTTCTTCCATTGCGAACTGCTCCTGCTCATCAACAATGGCATCTCCATCAGGATAAAGGTTTGTCGTGTTGTCACACTTACGTCTAACAACTGCCAAATCGTTAAACATCTTATGATCCCCCCTTCTCAAATGGCTTAATAAGCGGCCACACTTAGGACATGAACACCTCAGTGCTTCAATCAGCGCAAGCAGCACCTCATGCAATCTCGTCTCATGTTCCTTATTTATGCTCGTCAGAGCATTCAATTCCCTTTTCTTATGCTCGATCTCCTTCATAAATTGCATTGGCGAATGGGCATCACCCGCCAATAAAATTCTCAAAGTGCACAATTGTTCTCTGTAATGTCTCACCGTGCCATTCGTGAATCCCTCATCACATCGATCAGGAAAAGTATCCTTGAACAATAAATCCATCAACTCTTCCCGTGTCTGCTTGTACACATGTCCAAGCATGATCACTGTTCCCCTCAACTGCTTGTTACTTACCGGAAACTTTATCGCATTTTGCACCTCTAAGAGCACATTCCTGTGTGCCAGCTCCGAACCAATATTTTGCAATAACTTTAACATAGCAATCAAACGCATTTTTGGAAGGTCTTCCAAAGTTGCAATTGATGGAATGTCAAAGAGGTCCGAGGCAAAAAAAGCATCAACCGATGACAAAACACCTCTCAACAATATTTTTCTCACCCCACTCTCCGCTTCTTGTAATCGCCGACGCAAATCCTCACACTCCGGCAATAGGTGCGGGTGAACTCTAGTACTAAGCTCACAAACTTCATCTAACAAATCGTTTGTAATGAACGATTGAATTAAACGCTTAAACTCTGTGTCCATCTCCTCAGCAGGATCCACCTCCTTCTTCACAACCCCAACATCGGTCACAGAGGAATCTTTTATCTCTTGACTTCGTTTCGCTTCAATGAAACTTTCAACCACTCCCCGTGCATTCAACTCAACTTTCATAAATGCATTCCTCAATGCATTCACTTCCTCCTCCTTCTTCTTCAACATTTGTAGCAGCTCATCCTGAGTCCATCGAAGTCCTTCATTGTCTGTGAGGTAGCGGCCACATACCCTCTTTAACGCAAAATCACTGGGAACCTTACCTTCAACATCATACCGGAGTTTAGGCTGAGATTCATGCAAACGTTGTTCTCTCTCATAAATCTTGTTCGCTGCGCTGTACTCGTACCATTCGTCACAGTTCTCAAAGTACTTATCTTGCAGGTGAAATTTAATGAGCGGATGATCATATGCCTCGGATACATCAATATACGCGGCCTTATCCCGATTAGACCGCGATGATCCCTCCACCCCCCTTTCCGTACGTCCGTCCACCACCACGTTGGTGTCATCGGACACTTGTCTGTCTGCAGAGACCACCATAAAAAAAACAATGAATATATGAATAATAACAAAGCCAAACGATAATCTAACCTGTATTACAGGGTAATAAGATAGAGAGTCGACTTAAATAAGATAGAAAGAGCGAGAAAGAGAAAGAGAGATAGAGACAGGGACAACTTAAATAAGAGAGAAAGACACGACTTAAATGTGTATTTGTGTGTGTGTGTGTGTGTGTGTGTGTGTGTCTGTGTGTATCTGTGTGTGTGTGAGAGAGATAGACAGAGACAGAGAGTGTGTGTGTGTGTGTGTGTGTGTG
>BFEA01000335.1:727165-760234 GCA_003427395.1 Chara braunii
TCTCTCTCTCTCTCTCTCTCTCTCTCTCTCTCTCTCTCTCTCTCTCTCTCTCTCTCTCTCTCTCTCTCTCTCTCTCTCTCTCTTACAGTCTGCAGACGTAGTGAAAAGTCAGGTAGCGAGAGGGTGAGGAGAGATGGTGGACTTAGAAGAGAAAGAAGAAGAACTCTCTCTCTCTCTCTCGCACGTAAGCACACACAAATGTAGGGCGTGGTAATGTCTATACCCACGTTTTAGCTGTAGATTCATTCGATTCGTTTTTATTATTATTATTATTATTATTATTATTATTATTATTATTATTATTATTATTTTATTTTATTTTATTTATTCCTATCAATATACCATGAGGTAGGCCATGAGGTTAAATGCTTACCTATTTCTCTATATCGCTCCCTCATCGTCGTCATTGTCTGTCGAAGTCGTCAGTCCGTCATCGCAGGTGCATCGCCTTCCCCGTTTCTTCACGAGGATCCCACGACCACGGCACGGGGCACTACGGACACCGGCTTGCTTGCCATTAGATGAACCTGGCGGACGTCAGGTAAATCGCCCTTTGTCTCTCTCTTTTTCCTCCCCCCTCTTATCTCCTTCCTCTTCTTCCTCTTCTCTTCTACTATTCTTCTTCTTCTTCTTCTTCACCTGGTTCGCCTTCTTCCTCCTCCGCGCGGCCACTTCTCCTATTTGCCAGCTTGCGCTACCTCTCCCTCGTGCGCTCGCTTCTCTGTGCAGTCTTCCTTCTCGGTTCCTCGCGCTATCTCCCCCTCACTACCACCGCGCGCCCTCTCCACCGTTCTCCTCTTCGCTCCCCGCTTGCGCGCCTTCTCCCTCTCCAGCGTTCTCCTCTTCGCTCCCCGCTTGCGCGCCTTCTCCTTCTACTCCCCTCTGTTTCTTCTCCTTGCTCTATGGTAATCACACTTCTGTTTCACCTGCTATCTTTCTCCTATCCCCTTCTTTCTCTGTGCACCCTCCGCTTCACTTTTCTCCTCTTTTCCTACCGCTAGTTTTGTTTGCCCGTCGCGTGGCGGTCATCTCCTTCCATTCGAAGTCGTTTCTCCGCCGCGCTAGTCTCCTCCCCTGCTCCTGGCTGGATCGCACGGGCTGCAGTCGGGGCTCACCCGACAAGTGTACCATAAACCGGGTTGAGCTGAATCTGTCGTTGAATCCACGACAGATTCGACGAGACGAAACGTATCCAAATCTCGTAGAAGAGAAAGTAATAATAATAATAATAATAATAATAATAATAATAATAATAATAATAATTATTATTAATTATTATTATAATAATAATAATAATAATAATAATAATAACAAAGTCTAACAAAATTATGAAGAACAAAAAATCAAAACCAAATCTACTACCCACCCCATTTGCTCGAATCCATCTCAGTTTCACCGCCAGATTCATCGAAGTGAAACTGCCGCGGGACGGAAAATAAGTCAACTGAAAATATGAATAAAAGTAAATCTAGTAAGATCAAATAAATAAATAAATAAATAAACAAATTTAAAAAGAAGGAAGAGTCTAACAACAAACTACCCCGTTATTCCACTCGTCGTGCCAGTACTACAACGGGGTCTCAAAACGATCCAACTATAACGACCAACTACTCTACTCTAATTGTGAAGACACGGGTTCGAGCCCCTGCTCTCTCAGACCAGGTAAACAAAAGTAGAGCTCCCTTTGAAAAGGGAACTAGCTCAGCGGGCGATAGCTGGACTCCATGCCTACACCTTGAGTTTGACAGTCCAACACCCTAACCTACTAAGCTAGCTCCCACTTCAAGTAGAAGGGGAGCAACTTAGTATATAAACAGTAGTGGGGCTCAGTCCAACCCGTGGCCTGAGCCCATTTTTCCTAAGTTAGTGTGTGCGTACGCTTGCAGGTTGGTGTGCCTGTCTGAATGTTTGTCGGCCTGAGTGTGTGTGCGACCCGTGAGGGCACTTGGTAGGAGGGAAGGCCCGAAAGGCCGGCACTTAGATCTAGCCACGACATTAAGGGTTGTGGCGGGGAAATACTCAAGTGTCAGGTCTGCCGGTGTCGCCCAAATAGTGGTAGATGCGTGGGGAACCAGCCGCCGAGCAGAAGAAATCAAAAGTTGGCATTTTTAGAGGCCCGGTACCGTTAGGTAGGCGGGTTTTAGGTCAAGTATTCTCAGTCTAGACCCCGTGCGGATGATATCAGAATTTGCAACGGTGTCTCCCTCTGCAGAGGGACGAAGGCACCGGTCGCTAGGGTAGTCATGCGATCAAGAAGTCACCTCCTAGGGTGACTCCCTTTCTACCTACGGGAGGCTGAGTTAAAGTCTCAACCTCGCTTACTGTGCACATGAAGGATAAAGGTATCGCTCGAGCAAACGTCAACAATCGGGCGCTACCTCAACCCTGATAATCATACGCCGGGCGCGTATTAATTTATTATGACTAATGTACTCATGATTGAGTCTCAGCGTACATCGTAGATCTACTTGTCATAACATCAACCCTATCGACCCCTCAACCTCTTCGGTCGAGGGGTATTACTGCAGATCCTAATCTTCCCAGCGTGCGTCATAACAATGCGCGCGCATACTTAACGAAAATTTCTCACCGATTTTGCCCTGGCCTCAATGGCCGAGGAATTCGTTTCGAGTGTCACGCTCAAGCGTGCACACCCTTTCCATTCAAGACTGGCTCCGTCATGGTAGCCGACGCCGTCACCGTGTCGAATGCAAAAGCATGGCCAAATACCGTTGTAAGGGTATTTGGTCCGACACCGGCATAAGGGACCGAAAGGCCGTCCACCCCTGTCAATGAGTTGAAGCCACCCCCCCCTTTCCAACCAGGCATTGTAGATGTGATGCATTCCGCGCAGATTGCAACCCTTCGCCAAACCCTGCCTCACCAAAAAATCAACACAACACAAACGTAGACGGCATCCCCCACGCCTCATACTGCGTTTTGTTATCTCCCATCCCCACGTCTGGCTATTCAGCGAACACAGGGCCTGGACTGCTACCTTCGGCGAGGAGGGAGGTCATGCTGCATGTCGCTCTTCCGGGACTGTAAACTGATGTATTAAGGTGCTTGAAAGTCGGCAATGGTGGCAGACCGTTCGGGACTAGCAGGCGATATCGTGCCCCATCACACCCCGGGGTCAGTGGCAATGGGCCTTCGAGAGACGATCCGTACCTGCCATTCGTTGAAGGCGGGTTGTCCTGCACGCTTGCGTCCATTGAAAGGGCCGTTGGGGAAGGGGATAGACTTTGACGAGGTTGTCAGGGTGCATATATCCGGAACCTGACAAAACGTTTTCGCACAAGCTCGAATCCGGTGGGTACTGGCAGGTGATGGCGACGTCGACGACCACAGACCAACTGTGATGACAACGGCACCTCCCAACAGGCAATAGTGGAGGTGGATGTGGCGAAGAAAGCGTGGGCGAGGTGGAAAAGGGGCGCGACGGATATGAGGGTCAAGCGATGGTAAAGGCAGATATCAAGGTGGAGCGATGGTGTACACAGGTTTTGGAGGTGGGGAAAACGAAGATGCAGGGTCCGCCAATGTCTCACGGTACTGGCCAAAGTAGCGGATTCCCCAAAAGCTTCGAAGTTTTGAGAGTTGTCGTGAGAACCTGCTATGGTGCTGGCCCTGCCGGTGTCCCGCTTCAATGGCCACTCAGCGCAGATGTCACACACCGCGGTGCACCACAAACATCAGACGAAAACCTATGTGGACCACACAGACAACCAAAAAAAAAGGAAGCAAAAAACTGCCCCCTTTTTTTTCGGTACACAATCCGTTTTCTGAAAGAACTACATGAACGTGAATCGCGGACGTCGCGCAAGGTCCACTAACATTTCCACATCCACGATGATGCAGGGTCTCCGCCGAATTGTCGAAAAAGAAGTCGAATCCCGTTTTTCGCCCAAAACAACATGCCAGACAAGAAGTGGGATACGACCCTTAGTAGTAGTTTATGGATCCGTACATCTGGGCCTCAGCCCTCCTCCGTGCAAGCACGGATTCGAACCGGCGACCTTGGCCTTAGGAGCCAAGCTCTTAACCGCTACATCCAGGACACAATGTTTAAACGTGGAACCATACCAGCCGTGATATCCACCCCACCCCTGCAACGCTGTAATGCCCAACTCAACACACACCACACACAACACCACAGAGACGCACCACAGAGAAACGGTGATTCTCGCACACTTCGTTCCAATCAGCATGTAACCCCCCACTTGTACTTATACCCAGTCACTCAAACGGGACTTACAACATGATACGAGCCTTGGCCTATCTTATTATAAAAAAAAAAACTGTCACCGCTCCCAACATTATTTTTACAAGAAAAACACTCTTTTTTTTTTTTTTCTCTCTCTTTCTCTCTCACACACACACACACACACACACACACACACACCAACTATAGGAATACTACTGGGAAGTTGGTGGGCTTATCATGAGCTAGGTTGGGGCGGTTGGTGGTTTTGGGATCCCGTAGAAAATGCATCTTTGATGCCTTGGGTATTAGCTACAGCACACACACATGCACACACACACACACACACACACACACACACACACACGTGTTATGAACTCAGTTCTCTGACGATTTTTACCGCCACTCACACACAGACAGTCTCATACACACCCATACATGCATAAGAGAAGGGGGAGAGGAAACAGAGTCCAAACTTTACACAGACCAGAGTAGACAACGAAAGTTCAACCATGCACAGATGGGGAGAAAACACTCTGGGTTTCTCACTCTCTGACAGACTCCCAACAACAATCACACGAAGACACCTGCGAGGATAACAATTGGAATTCACACTGATGATGAGCCAATTAAAACCAAATATCGTTAGAGAGTTTGTTCGAGTGCCGCGCCACTTTCAGAACCCCACACTCCACTCTCTACCCTACACACAGTTAGTAGCGCAACACCGAGATGGCCTCCCAGCGGCCAGCGTCAACCACCCAGATGAAGAACAGATCCTGCGATGAAGTCCTCAGTGCTGGTGAACAACTCTGGCGAAGAAATAGGCAGCTATGGCTGCAGCCACCTACAAATACTTAGTGAAGAGCCTGGATATAGCCCTGCCAGGCGCAGATACCCTCAGGGGTAGATGCGCTGTGGATGCTCCAGCTTTGGAAACCTTCTGAAGGTCGGTTATGGCTGCCGTCCGCGACAAGGGTCTCAGGATGCCGCCTGAGACAATTACCAGCGCCAACTTGCTTGGCTTTTCCAAACGCTGCTTCGCGAGAATGAACAGCCAAAAAATCATAAATCGATTTCCCTAAACTATTAATAGCTCTAGACTACTCTAACCTAGGCCTAGACCTGACTGACTGGACCGACCGGTACCGTTCCAATTTCGGCCTCTAGACCTCTACCTACCCGGCTATAGGCTATAGGACCGTCTATCGGTATAGGCCCCTTCGGGCTTGTCCGTCCTAGGGGTAGCCCGGGTCTGCTATACTCAGTGGCGGTAGCTGTAGGAAATTCGGGTTGGTGTTGGGCCTATATTTCCCATCTTTGTAGATATGCCCCTCACGAATTTTCCGTACAGGTAAGTCTCTCGGTTAGCCCTCACCTAAACAAAATTACGAATCTACCCTACCGATGTCACTGTACAGCCTCGCAATCAGTCTTGGCAGTCAAAATCAGCAAGTCATTGCAAGCTTACCCTCCCGGGGAGCGAGGATATCGCAACGCTTCTTCTGGAAGGAAATGCGGATTGATATGCTGCGGTATATGGAAACCTGTGAGCTTTGCTAGAGGAATAAAGTCCAACGTAGGCCTTCTCTGGGACTAGTCAAACCCTTACCCATACATGATGGCCCTGCTGAGTCTGTGTCGATTGATTTCACAGATTTAGGCAAGACCACCCCTCGTGGCATGCGTAAGGTTACGGTCTGCGTGGATAGGTTCTCAAAATACACAGAGTTCATCCCCTTGCCAGAGGTAGCTAGGGTCCTGGTTGTGAGAGCAACCTTCTCAAAGAGGTGGGTCACTCACCATGGACCGCCCACTTCTATAGTAAGTGACAGAGACCCCCGATTTTGCAACAACGAGTAGCAGTCCTACTGCAAGGACTACTTGCACTCCCGATTGGACATGACTTCGGGTCATCATCCTGAAGCCAATGGACAGACGGAAGTGATGAACCAAATCTTATTTCAATTGCTGCGTCCTGTCATCTCTCCTGATCAGCAGGACTGGGATCTCCATTTAGCTCGAGCACAACTTGTTTATAATATGTATGTCCACTCCTCGACTGGATTCAGTCCATACCGGTTGCACTGGGGACGTGAACCATGACAGCCTCTCGATGATATCAACGATAAGGCTAAGTCTGATCTGACACCAGACACCGCAGAGTTTACCATACGCTATCGCATAGATGTGAAAAGAGCACGGACGAACTTGTTCAAAGTCCAAAAGGCGATGATTGAACAAGCTATTCACCATAGGCGACCTTCCCCCATCCGCACTGATGACTATGTCTGGGTAGCCAGTTCTGAGTTGTCGAGGGAGGAGGACATCTCCCCCAAGGTGTTGCAACGTTACTTGGGTCCATGGCAGGTATTAGATATAGTGGGCTCCGATCCTTTCGGCCCATCATACGTTATCGACGTCCCACCCTATCCGGTCTTTCATGCATCCAAGTTGTTTCCTTTCACTCTAGCTAATGCATTCCCCAACCAGCCTCCTCAGTTTGGTCTACCAATCCCTGGCAAGGGATATGACGTGGAGTCCATTGAGGATGAGTGGGGCACTGGCCCCGACCGGTAGTATCTTGTGAAGTTCTCTTTCCAACCTCACAACGAGGACCAATGGTTCATCAGGAAAGAACTTCTCAAGATTGCACGGGCTCTTTCTTCTTGTTAGAGCCTTTCGTAATTAACTTCAGGTAACCTAACGGTCGCCCACATACTTGCTCCATTGGCGTGCATATATCGAAGTAGTCAGCCTCCTTGAACATCTCTCATAATATGTTCTACACTGTAGAAAGTTGAATCTACATGAGGCGCAGCGTCTCCTTCGCTATCGCGCCTGAGAGAATAAATAGTGCAAAGGAGCAATTCATTTGGTAGTGTCGCGGTCGCCCATAAAATTAAGAAAGCCATCATGCCGAACGAAGGCCTTGCCTTCGCATTTGTTTGTTTCTTGGAGATCCGTCAGCTCTGCGCCTCTTTCTTATTTACAAAGGGCCTAACTCGAAAGAGACCTGGTAACAGGACAGGACAAGAGCATGCCAAAAAAGGACAAGTGAGGGGATATCGATCGCTAGCACACTTTAAGAACTGAAAATGTCCACGTGCATTATGACACTTTGACATTAGCAGTACCCTGAGCCGCTGATCCTGGGGAATGCACTAGCGTTCCTAACCTCTACTGTAGGTATACATCAAGTCTGAACTCCGGGCATAACCGGGTTCAAAATTGGGATCCGCTTGCAAATTCTTGACTATGGGTCCATAAGTCGGGTCCTGAGGCAGAACACGAGCAATGGTCTGACGGGTCTCCTTTCCAAAGGAGTGAGTAAAGGAGATCAGTGCAAAAGAGTCAGGCCTACGAGAGAGGGCATCTGTCACCTTATTGTAGCAGCCCTTCTTGTGCTTCAGTTCAAAGTCAAACATGTCGATGAATTGAATGTACCGTGCCAACTTATCATTTAACTCCCTCTAAGACTTCATCCACTGTAAGGTGGAGTAATCAGAGAAGATCTTAAAGCGTCTTCCCAGGAGAAAGTGTTTCCAATGTTTCAAGGCACAGACAAGAGTATATAGCTCTTTCTCGTAGGTAGAGTCCTGAAGCTTCTGAGTTTTAATCTTCTTACTCATGAACTCTACAGGCCGTAGACCATTCCCATCATCTTGCTGAAGAATTGCCCCAATGCCATACTGCGTCAGTGATCAGGATGAATGGCAAAGTGGGGTCGGACAACTTCAGCACTGGTGCACGAGTCAAGGTCTTCTTGAGTCGTGTGAAGGCCACCTGACAGGGAAGGGACAAAAAAAAAAGGAGTGTCTTTTTTTGTTAGGTTGGTCAGGAGTGCAGTCATTGCAGAAAAGTTCCTGACAAACTTTCTGTAGTATGAGGTTAAACACATGAAGGACCTGACATCCCTCACTGTCTGTGGATGTGGCCGCTCCTGAATAGCAGCTATCTTGGTTGCTTCAGGAGCCAGACCATCTCCAGAGATTACATGGTCCAGATAGATGACAGAGGGAACTCCAAAGGATGACTTCTCTCTATTAATTTTATACTGGCTTTCGCATAACGACTGAAGAACTAGAGCCAAGTGCTCCGCATGTTCCCTGACAGTCCGACTGAATACCAGAATGTCATCTAGGTAGACAACCATGAACTTGTCCAGGTAAGGCCTGAAGATGCAGTGCATCTCAGTCTGGAAGGTACCTAGGGTATTGCAAAGTCCAAATGGCATGACCAAAAACTTATACGTCCCATATCTGGTCTTGAAGGCTATCTTGTAGACATCCTCCTCTGCCATCTCAATCTGATGGTACCCAGATTTGAGGTCGACTATGTTGAACACTGTACAACCCTGCACCATATCCAGAAGGTCATCGATCCTTGGAAGAGGCTCTGTACTTTTCCTAGTGATCTTATTGAGACCTTTGTAGTCGATGCACATCCTGAATTCTTCATTCCCTTTTCGGACGAAGAGCACTGGTGCGCCAAATTCAGATGCGCTCGGTTGTATCCATCCTTTGCTGGTTAGGGTCCTTAGCTGTCTTCTGAACTCCTCAAGCTCAGCAGAGGACATTCTGTAGATACGGCCCTTTGGAGGGACCGCTTCAGGTAGCAGCTCGATGTGATGCTTGGTTGGCCGGTTGGGTAGTACAAAGGGCTCCTGCATCAAATCAACATACTGATCCACAACCTGTTGTATCTCAGCAGGACATGAAACAGGTGCAGCGTCTGTTTGCTTGACTAGAGCTAAGAACACACGCTCATGGCCATACAGGCGCGAGAGGGAATAAAACTTCATCGCTCTCAAACAGTAGCAACTAGTTTTAGGGTGATGTTCAACAACAATCCTGCAAGTCTAATACACCCCCTGTCCATTGGGGAGCTCAACCTTAGGGGTCTGTCAATCGATCCTAGGGTTGACTGCCCTTAGCCAGTGCATCGAGAACACCAGATCAGAGGGTAAATCAGGGAATATGTAGAAGTTCAGACTGTGTCTGACTTGTGTCTGACTTCTCCAGCACTGTCGAAGGTAACAGGAATGTCCCTGACCTTCTCCCTGATAGTGAGAACAGTGGAGTCACCTATTCTGACCAACAGCAGTTACTGCAGCTGCGGAACTTTCATGCCCAGATGCAGCTTCCTAACAACACTGGGAGACATGAAGTTCTGGGTGGCTCCACAATCCAACAGCCCCTTGATACTGACGTTGTTGAACAGGAGCCGAAGTGGGATGAGATCAGACTTGCTTTTCTTTTGTTCCTTCAGTTGAAGGAAGAAAGCAGCAAGTGACTGAAGCTCATCCTGCCCCGAGTCCTAATCCGGGTCGATCCTCATAGCAAAAGGATGCTGCCCGTGCAGTTCCCAAACTCTCACATACTGTCTCAACTGAAGCAGCTGTAGATTCATCTACCTCAACAGATGAAGGTGCGGCACTGGGGGGAACTGCAGTCCCCAGGGTCTGCTTCAGTTTTTTGACTGACCTGGGCCTGGCATGTAAGGGCAGTCCTTTAAAAAGTGTTGTCCCTCCCATCTCAGGAAGACCCCTTTTTCCTTTCTTCTTCTCCACACTACTTCCTAGATCTTGAAATCATGCCAGGGGAGAGTGGAGGGATTGAGTGGGTCAGCTGGCATTCGGACGTCTCTTGGCAGATTCGGGCGCTGGGCAGAGGTAGAAGGACGACGTCCCTTATCCTTCCCCTTGGAACTGGCTGAGGTTGTGGTAGGGGAAAATTTCTTCTGCTGTTGCAGAACTCCCAAAACAGCCTGAGTCAGGGCCGCTGCAACATCAGCATCAGCAGCAGGTGCAGTCCATGTTGATGGTGTATCAGGCTGGGAATCTGAATCAGTGGCTGAGGCAGACCCTGCATGTGCAAAGACCGCTTTTCTCTTTCTACCACCACGAGGGAAAACTCCTTTCCTCTTGTCAGAGGAGGGGGCCTGGACATGAAGTTTTGCCTCCATGTCCAGGGCTGCACGACTAAAGGATCTCCAATCCTTACGCCCTGCGCTATACAAAGCAACAGAAAACTTCTCAGGCGCTGCCCTGCAGAAGGTAGTAAGTCATCTGCAAACATCACCAACCCAAGGGGTGGAAGTTAGTTGCTTGAACTCTACAAACAACAATTGCAGGTAACGCTGCTGTCCCAGGCAAGCAATCTTGTCAGAAGCTTTACGGGAGCTGCAAAGTGTTCTTCTAGGGCCTGCAGAAGGTTGTCCACCCCCAATCCCAAAGCCCAGTCCTCCGTTGATTTCTACAGATCGTTGGAGGTAGAGGTAGCCCACTTTTGAGCAATTTCGGAGAAATGGTAAAATATGGGTGAGAGTTTTTTCAGATATTCCTATTACCAGCAAACCTACAGAAGTAAGGATGGGAAAAGGAAAAGGAAACCCTACAGGTTGGATTGCTYGTGTTTCCCAAGGACAAATTATTTTTGAAATGGATGGTGTTAGTTTGTCAAATGCTCAAGCAGCTGCAACTTTAGCTTCACATAAATTGTGTGCCCCTCTAGCAGTCCCAAAACCGTAGCCACTTTTGTATGTTCTGAGCATATGAAGCCCCTCAAGTAAGCCCTGGTCCCTGTAGCCCAATCCCCAACATCAGTCTTGGGGTCGTCCCCTCTAAACTTGTTGGGGGCAGGGATCTTGGGACCTCTCTGATCCCCTGCAACAACAGCTGCAAAAGTGGGTTCGACTGTGGCCTTTTTGGACGAAGGTGGTGAGCGGGAAGAATGATGTGAACTGGGAGTAGAGGATGGAGCGGAAGGAGGAGGTTTGGTTCGAGTACAGGGGACTGAGGAACGGTCAGCTTGGTTGTTGTCAACTGAGCAGTTAAGGACTGGATTGCATCCAATATCCTTGACTGCTGGGCTGCCAGATCGTCAACCCGACGCTCTACACGGTCCAGGCGATCATCCCAGTTAGTGAAATTTGTGTTTCAGAATGACCCACTCCGCCAGGTTCTTATTCACCTGGGAACAGGATCATCTGTCAGGACCTTGGTTAGCTGCTACAACAGGTACTCCCTGCGAGAAGTACCTGTTGCAACCAGCCGCCTCCTGTCTCTCAAACTCTGCTAGCAGCGCCTGCTGCTGCTGCAGCCTATCCTGCAATCACACTATTTCCTTTTACTGACCTTGCACACAGAGCGAGTATACACCACTTCAGTAGTTCCAAAGATACCCTATATTTCCAAAGCCCACTAGAAAACAAGAGTAGTGAGTGAGAATGAAAGAAGATGGCAAGTACAAACAAGAATGATCAAACCAACAGAGCGATTCAGTCAGGGACCCTAAATTATAGTCCAGACTCCCATTTCAGTCCTGGTGACTCTGGCAGTCATACCCTAGGGTATGGCGCAGTATAGTATTCACTTTATCTAGTGAAATACTAGAAATCCAATTAAGCGCTTCTGACAATTTTTGAATTGCGATTGACGGACAACTGACAGAATTGAATTCTGACGGACAAAATTGAAGTTGTGATTGACCCTAGTTGGCACAGGCTATAATTAGACTTAGCGCAAAACTACAATTCACAGTATCTCTACTATTCCAGTACAAAATTCACAGTCTGAGCATCCAAAATCAAGCGCAATACGGTCAAGCAGTCACAAAACAACTTTGGATGGGAGTCAACAGAGGGTAAGAAACGAGTAGAAGGAGGTAGGAGAGTGATGGCTATGGCTGTCCTGCAATCTGCAATTTTCAATTTCAGTCACTGACAGACAGATAGACCATCGATACTAATTAATCTAACCCTATATGAATCGCTATACAGGGATGTGCATGGAACAGACTCACTTTCAGAGTTTCTTGCAGAGCTTGGTGAAGATCTCGCTATGGTAGGCAAGAACCTTCATCTTGCCCGTTTCTTCCAAAAATTCTTCCGTAGTCTCCCACGCACAAAATCTCTTCAAAATTGTTGATCCTCTTCAGCATCCTGATGAGCTACAACCCCTCTCGCCAGATACACCGGATCTGTCCTTGTGGTGCCCAAAGTGCCAACAAGAAATTATCTCGCCACAAGACCCCACAGCCGCTGATGCTATAAATAGCCCACATAGAGTTATTTCCACCTGCAATTGACACAGACTATCAATCTTCGTCGGCGCTGCTCAAGGATGAAGCCGAAAGGATTCTTAAGTCCTCAGGGGCAATTCGCCACTCTGAGGCAATTCGCAATACTGCCCTCAGGATTGGCTATGGCGAATTAGCCCCGTTCTCGCCACTTCCTTGCAAGCACCCTGACTCGTTCAGTGCGCTTGTTCAGTACAACCATTGAACTCTTGAATTCACTGCTTGAAATCTTTTTCCTTGCTGTCTCAGTACTGGAGAATATGAATCGCCATGAAGCTTCTCGCCAGTAGCTCGCCAGATGAAGAAGATGCCTCAGTTGCACTCAACCCTCAGTGCTCCAATTTCAAACCAGCTCTGATACCAATTGTTATGAACTTGGTTGTCTGACGATTTTTACCGCCACTCACACACAGACAGTCTCATACACGCCCATACATGCATAAGAGAAGTGGGAGAGGAAACAGAGTCCAAACTGTACATAGACTAGAGTAGACAGCAAAAGTTCAACCATGCACAGATGGGGAGAAGACACCCTGGGTTTCTCACTCTCTGACACACTCCCAACAACCAATCACACGAAGACACCTGCGAGGATAACAATTGGAATTCACACTGATGATGAGCCAATTAAAACCAAACATCGTTACAGAGTTTGTTTCAGTGTCTCGCCACTTTCAGAACCCCACACTCCACTCTCTACCCTACACCCACTTAGTAGCGCAACACCGAGATGACCTCCCAGAGGCCAGCACCAACCACCCAGATGAAGAACAAATCCTCCGATGAAGTTCTCAGTGCCAGTGAACAACTCTGACGAAGAAACAGGCAGCTATGGCTGCTGCCACCGACGAATACTCAGTGGAGAGCCTCGATATAGCCCTGCCAGGCACAGACACCCTCAGGGGTAGATGCGTTGACGATGCCCCAGCTTTGGCAACCTTCTGAAGGACGGCTGTGGCTGCCGTCCGCGGCAAGGGTCTCAGGATGCCGCCTCTAGACAATTACCACCGCTAACTTGCTTGGCTTCTCCAAACGCTGCTTCGCGAGAATGAACAGCCAAAAACTCCTGAATCGATTTCCCTAAACTATTAATAGCTCTAAACTATTCTAACCTAGGCCTAGATGTGACTGACTGGACCGACCGGTACCGTTCCAGTTTCGGCCTCTTGGCCTCTACCTACCCGGCTATAGGCTATAGGACCATCTATCGGCATAGGCCCCTTCGGGCCTGTCCGTCCTAGGGGTAGCCCAGGTCTGCTGTACGCAATGGGGGTAGCTGTAGGAAATTCGGGTTGGTGCTGGGCCTATATTTCCCATCTTTGCAGATATGTCCCTCACAAATTTTCTGTACAGGTAGGTCTCTCGGTTAGCCCTCAGCCAAATAAAATTACGAATCTACCCTACCGCTGTTACTGTACAGACTCCAGTCAGTCTCGGCAGTCAAAATCAGCGAGTCATTGCACACGAAGCACAAATGGACCTCATGCATCTGCCTGTCAAGCTCCCAATACTATTTTACCGAGCAGGTACGTTTTCTCCCCAGCCTGGCGCACCAAACCGAAATGGTGTGGGGCAAGTTGGGCAACCATTCACAGCAGGGAGAAAGAGTTGCATTCGAAATACGATCACAAAAAGATCAGCACCCAATGTCTGTTCGTGATTTTTTTTTTCATCAAACAAAAGGATTTTTTGTCAATTATTCTGAACATGAAATGCCTAAGTTGGTACTAGCAGCTGTAGGCCTCACTGCCACAGGCGGGACGGAATGAAATGGTGTGCAGACCTGGGCCTCAGCCCCTTGCTCTCCCATGATTTAACGAAGGGGAGAGGTCCGCCTAAAATGCCCACAATCCACTTCGACTGACCCACCTCCCAATGACAGTTCCCCCTAATTTTGCACCCTTTGCACACCCCATTCAGCTATCCTGATGGCCGGGAGGACCAATGATTGCAAAAACACCCCCATAAGTTCAGATATATGCCAAAATGCCCCTGAAAGATGCGGGTAGAGCGGAATGCCCTTTTGGGGCGTGTTGTGCCCCTGTCAGGCGGGTGTGCAACTTTGCAATCTGGACCTCCCCCCCATTTGGGCCTTGGCCTTTTGCAATAGCGCCTAGGAAAAATTGGCAAGTACTGGGGCATTTTGCAAAGTTGGACGGTACCCGGCAGGGATATATTGCAAAGATGGGGGTCCAACCGATGCTAGGGGCATTTCACAAGCTATTTTTTTTGTCAGAGGGGTATTCCACTCTACCCATACCTTTTAGGGGTATTTTGGCATATATCTCAACTTATGGGGGTATTTTGCAAATCATCCCTTCTTTTAATTACCCCCGTGTCATTGCTAGGAGAGGTGATAAGAGCACCCCTCCTAGCAAGAGACCTGGGTGCTCGGTCTATTGGTGGGGAGCAGCACCTGCTGGAAAGCGGGTCCAGCGTCCCAACTACGGTTTCGCCGAAGTGATGTCCAGCCTCACCAAAAGCAAAAGGGGAGTCCTTCAGGACATCAATTCAAATTGGACCAATACAGAAAAGAGAAGCATGGCCCCTGCGCAAGGATGCCCCGCATAAATTGAGAAACTGTCCAAATTAAGGGGGGGAGAAAAAGAGAAATAAAATGCAAGAGGGGTCAAAACTTTATCCGATCTGCATGGGCTTATTGTTTTGCCAGGGTTTCACAGTGGTTGCCTGAAAAATGGCCAGTTTTCAGCATGGGCTCAGCAAACTTCACGTCCTGATGTTGCCTGAAAGTACACCTAGTCGAGTACGCAATCCAGTGTGTCGTCATATATGGGTATATGCAGTAAAGTCAGGCCTTTGGCTTTGTCCACATCGCTTCCTGAGGTTGCCTGAAAGCCAGGCTGGGGAAAATGGTTGCTTTGCAGGTTACCACTGTGAAACCCTGGCAAATCAACAAGTCTGTTGAAAAATCAGGTCAGGTGGAAGGTCAAAGTTTGAACCCCTGGCCGGAAGCCATTTGTCAAAACCAGAAGAACAAGTTGAGTAACTAAGCCCTATATTAGTGAGATGCTTGTTGAAAAATAGCACTTCAAAACAAAACCTGTGCGAATCAGATTGAAGTTTTGACCCCTCTCTCACGTTTGATGACTGTGAAGTCATTCTGTCGAACCCTTGGGTGCAGTTCGGTCCCTGGCAGGAGACCTCAAAACATGCGAACAAATAAGAGGTGAAACTACCTAGTTAATTAGGGAATTGAACGACTAGGAAATTGAAAGAATTACAATGGAAGCAGAGCAGATCAGACCAGTCATTAAATGAAAGTGTCCTTCTCATCCAGTGGCCTGGCTCAGTTGGTAAGGCTCGCAAGTGGCATTCAGGAGGTCTTGGGTTCAACCCCCATTGGCCTCATGTACCCTCCTGGGCATGCTTGGTGCCCGCCACCTAGAGACAGACCACTGGATCCCCGCTCGGCATCGAGCAGAGACTGCTGATGTTCGCAGGGGAGGGAACCAGAGGGGATGCGCCAGGATTGGTCCCTTGGCATGGTCCCTGATGCTACCGGCTATCCCCTGGCCGGTATCGCTCACCTGCAGGTCAGGCGCAGCCCCTGCATGTTCCCTCGCCTGAGGCATTGTGAACTTGGGCTGGCTGCTACGGGGTTCCCTGTAGTACCAGTAGTAGTAACGGTAGGTAGGTAGTGTAAGGTGAAATTGAGTGACATATCTAGCTTAGTTTTAGAAAAAATATAAAAGTAGAGTGTCCTTCTCGAGCACATTTGCTTGGAAACTGCATGATCTCTTCTCACCTGGGGTTGCATTCTTTTTTGTTAGGTCCATCCCTCCATCCCCTGTTTAACTGACCACTAGCCTGCTTGTGTCTGTTATTGCGCTGTATACACCAGTAGCACTCTAGGTACTTCTGTATGGCATCAACTCTACCTCCGACCTACTTTTGTTGCGCGCACGTGCACACTCTATGTATTTCGGCATAGCACAAACTCTACCTTCACCTTGCTTTTCGAGCGCGCGCGCGCGCGAGAGAGAGAGAGAGAGAGAGAGAGATGCAACCATTCCTGATCATCATTGTATATTTTGTTAGTTCCAGATGCATTTCGAACCAATCAGAGACCCCGCAACCACCGGGCCATGGAAAAGTCCTGCTTTTGTTGGCTGCAAATATGCTATGTAAACCCAACAAACTCCGGCCTCCAAAAAGATGTTGAGAGAGAATGGTACGAGCTTTTCCACAGGCGCTCTGAAACCTCAGCCCCCAAATCAACATCTGCATAATTGCTAACGTATGATTGTCCTAAAAACTTTGCTCAAGACTAGAGAAAGTGTGCTGACATTGTGTGCTGGGAGTGCGTCCTCATGCTGTGAAATTTCATCCACTGCCTGCGCAATGCACACTGTGGACTCATCTGTCGACGCTGAAGCAAAGACAGAGCTAGACGATTGTCGACTACAACTCTAAAAAAACGACGGCGATCGCAGAAGGAGATTAAAAAAACGGATAGAAGGCGCTTGAGAAAACAAAAAGAAGGGAAAAAAAACGATCATGATGACCAAGAGCTTATAATGATGCTGGCAATAACCACACCAATGTCAAAAATATATATATATATATATATTTCTAAACGACAAATGACAAGCAATACTAGTCCTCAGAGGTCGTCAAATCTTAAGAAGAATTCTTTCTTCAACAATTAAATTGTGCATGACAAGCAACACTGTCTTTTCGTATTTCCCTCTTCCCCAAACGACAATGACAAGCAATACTAATCCTCAGAGATTTTGACTTCTTTCTAAACAACAAATGACAAGGAATACTAGTCCTCAGATATCACCAAATCTTAAACAGAACTCTTTCTTCAACAATTAAATTGTGCATCACAACACCACTTGACAGCTTGACAGCTTGAAAGTTCAAAGTTCAAAGTTCAAACTCCGAAGTCAACCCCCCAACCCCTTGGGGGTCGACATTGTGAGAGCTCTAAAAGATTAGAACGACAGCACAACCATTTTGAAACTCTTTATGTATTTCTCTGAAGCCGTTGTGAACAATTCTATTTTTCGAGGGCAAATGATGCCATAGGCAATGCATGCCATTCACCTGTGTCTGCGACACATTTTGCACTGCAGGATATTAAACCCATAGATGTCGTGCTCGAGGGATAACCCTCGCCACATGGGAAAAAATGGAATATAAAAGAACAGAAACGAAAACCAATGTCAAAGGGATAGTTATCTGTTCCTTTACAAGGGGAAGCTGGAGCACACTGCATTGAGCCGCTTAACGAAGGAATCCGAGAAATTATCACCTCTCTCTCTCTCTTCTCTGTTTCTGTGTGTGTGTGTGTGTGTGTGTGTGTGTGTGTGTGTGTGTGTGTCATTGCTTGTGGCTCTTACGCCGTCCTTTCACACATTGTGAGACTATGTGGATATGACATTGAAGGTGTATGTGACTTCATAGAGAAATGACTGCGCACACAAGGACAGCATGTGTGAAGACGTGCACTACCAGTAGTCATTGGTAGCCTTAGGTCCAAAACAGGGATAATGTATTGAACTTCCCAGTGCAATTCGACATCCCAGCCAGAAAAATGATTCCTAACTTGCCTTTCTTTATCCAACCACCAACCACACCAACTGGAAAGGAACAGGCTGTACCCCTCCAAATGCACACTGTGCGCCACAGCCATGCATCGCAAGTAATGGATTGGCATCATGTGCGTTCTTCAAGCACATCGTCTGTAAATCGCGGTTGCACCTGGGTAGCCCAGATCATTTCACGTATAGCAAGCATGCAACATCTCTGACACCTGCATCAGCATGCCAGAGGAACAAAGACCCTGAGACTTCCAGAAGCTTTCTAGCTCTGAAATCCCACCCCTCCATAAAAAATCCAAAGTTCAAACTTCGTTTTCCATCTGCCCAACACTACGTAATCGTACCTATCACTATATTCTTTCTTCCTATCACAATATTCTTTCCTCCTATCACAATATTCTTTCCTCCTATCACTATATTCTTTCTTTCACAAGCTGCCCTAAGGATTTGGCCTCTATCACTTTCTCCATCACTAACTGTACGTTTAGTTCCCACGGTGACCATAGATATGATGTAAAACTAATAAAAAAATGTCTGAAGAACAGAACTATGGGAGATAGAAATCAACTTACGCGTCTCGAGATGCTCTCCTTCGCCTCCTTCCTTTGATGTCACTCGTTTGTGTCAGCCACCGCAATATGCTGGATGACGCAGCAATTGAATCGAATGCACCTGCAATACTAACCTTTATTAGAACAATCAACAAGCTCTCTCTCTCTCTCTCTAGAGGGAGAAATCGGGAGAATGTCTGTCCGTCCCTTTTTCGCTTCCTACATCTTCCAACGCATAGTCACCAGTCCAAGAACGAACTACGTAGGGACTTTTCAAGTTCAAACTCAAGGCAGCGGTGAGGCTGACCCAGAAGAGATGGCCGCACAGCCCACCGCTCTTCCTCCGGGCGTTCTTCTCCTTGCCGCTGCTACTATCCATCCATTAAATCCTCTACAACTTAACCTACTTACCCCTTCAGTTGTTCATAGTCTGTTTCTCCAGCCCTCTCGGGGGCTACTTGAGATTAATGCAACACTTGCCGACAACCCACTCCTTAACTTCATTCAGGTACACTCGCGATATCAGAGACCCAGCACATGCAGATAACTCCGATACCTTCCCAATCCTCGTTCGTCATCCAATGTCGTTTCTGCACCTATAAAAGCCTATCTGTAAGAAAGAATCGCTCACGATATCAGAGACCCAAACTGAAAAGGCCTATCCATAACAAAGAATCGCTCACGATACCAGAGACCCAACCTGAAAAAGAAGAAAGAATCGCTCGCGATATCACAGACCAAACTGAAAAGGCCTATCCGTAAGAAAGAATCGCTCACGATATCAGAGACCCAGACTGAAAAAAAAAAGAAAAGAAAAAAAAAGAAACGAAAAAGTAATAGGAGCCCGTTTCATGCATTGCACATGTGACAGAGCAAGGCACAGGGATTGATCGCCCCTTCCGGTGATCGGAAAATACAGAACATTTACGACGAACGTGCCAATCAACCTTGTGAGTTTCAAAATTCAAACTCGCTAAGGGCTTCGACCCGAAAACGAAGAAAGGGGGAGGAGAGGAGAAGTGAACCAGTAGATTCACCACATGCTGAAAAAATGGATGAGGACTATGTCAAGGCTGGGAGGGCCTAGACCACTAGTACCTGCAAACACCCTTGGCTGCGTGCCACTTCTTGATTTCGACGAGATTACGCATCATGAAGCTTTACAGCTGGATCCAAGAGAGACCCAATCGGCCTTCTTCTTCGTTTCAGCACCTTTTCTACTATGTGGCCACCGCAATGCCACTCAAATTCGTCATCAACGAAAGAAAAAAACACAGAGCCAAAAAAAAGAAGAAGTAACCTGATGGTTAAACAATTTCATATCAGGATTCTCTCGGGAGACCCGTCCATTGGCACCGTATGCAGACGTTTGCCTACGTGTCAAATTGTCGATCGTCTGCATTCGCGGGTGTCATGGCGCAATAATTCCAAGAGCACAACTCAGATGACCACGCAAGGGACGATGATTCTGCTCTCCATTGTTTCACCGTATATCAAAGGGCGTTTGCATTGCCATCTCGCCAAGTGAATGTATTGACAGCAGAATCAAGACGCAGATGCCTTAAACCCCCAGTACATTCCCACCTAATTTGTTCCCACGCAGCCGTAAAACGAAAAAAAAAAAAAAAGGGGTCATGCTGGTTTCTCTTTTTGGGCCCGCAGCACAAATACGCCTCAGGAAAGAGAAACCTCAAAGTAAGGTGGTTTAACAAAAGAAGCAAAAAGAAGGAGAAAACACATGTGAATATAAGAAGTTAAAAACCCAGAAAAAGGTAGAAAAATTCTGCAGGAGCATTGGCCGCAACCGAACCTCCTCCTCGTGAACTGCTAAAACTCTTATTGAGTGGGGAGAGAGGAGGGGGGAGAGAAAGGAGCGGGGGGGGGGGGCAGTAAAAAAAACATGCACACATGGTTGGTATCCACAAGGGGTGTGACAACGCAGCACATGCGGTGCCTTTCTGCACACAAAGTTTCGCATTAGCTGGCAGTTGATGGAGTTGCTGATTGATGCAGCTCTCTCAGAAGTTGGCGGTATTCTTCCAGAAGCTTCGGGATGTCGTCCAGCCTCACCTACGCAAAAGTGAACAGGGACAAAGAAAAAATAAAAACGACAAAAGAAGAGGCGCACTTCATTATCCACTTTACCGCCTTGCCATCATACATACGGGCTATATCTGAAGGACAGCTGATCGCAAAACCCAAACAAACATTGTGACAGCACGAAATGCGTGGTCCGCACTCGTATTCATACATGCATTAGGTGCAATAAACAAATGTGAAGGTCGTACTCACACTATCATCTTCACCAGAATAGAACGCCCCGTCAAAATAGCTGGATTTGGAGCAACTTCCAGCCCAGATGCAATTATAATCACCGGGCGTTCTATTCAGGTGAAGACGGCAAGATAGAATATTCTGGAGTGGACTGATGATGTAGGCCCTTGAATTAAGGTACACCCAGGAACGCCTCCGCAGGAAGAGGGTGCCCCTAAGACATACAAGGACGCCATCGTAGGAGGAAGCTCATCTAGCAAGTCTGAGAGGTCCCTAGCTGCAAACACAGGCAGGCTGGGCTGGTGGATCGTCATATTAGGGTCCGACACAGCCAACTGCCTAGGTCGGTAAGCGGTCCTTGCTGACCGAAAGACAAGCCGGGGCATGTGGGGATCAGTCAGGCGCGTAGCTCGCTGGCTGGAGCGCTGACATTATGCGGTCATGCATGTTGGACAGCATGAGCAGTGGCGCTGGAAGAGGAAGCCGACACCATAGCTTGAAGAAGAGCAGTGAGCATTCAAGTAGTGGAGGTGTGACCTAGAGGAGGTCCCTGGGTGGTGGGGAAGCCTGCCAGAGATTGGTGGATGCTAACATGGTGGTCAGCAGGAGAGCTCCAGCGTATCAGAGTCTTCAGCCATCATTGGCATGGGGGAGAGAGAGCTCAGCGGCAAGTACGAGATAGGGAGGACTAGAAAACACCATAGGCATGGCATGCAGACCTGACTAGAGGACTACTACTGTGTTGTTGTGTTGAGTGATTGACCTCATGATCGCTATCATTATCAAGCGTCTCCAGTGCTGTGTGTTCTTGCCTTGGCATGATATCAGCCTTGTCTACTCTGCTTCCGGTTCGATCAACTCAACCATTCATTGGTCGGGTGGGAGTCCAGGAATCGTAGGAGGCCGCGAGTTCGAGTTGGTCAGAATTTCCACTAATTGTTAATAGGTGGTGTCATTTTCGGCAAATTTTTCACCGATACTGCTATATTTCCCTGATTTTTTGCTTTTTTTCTTGTTTTTGTTTTGTGTGATATGTATGTGCTTTTATCTGTATGTATTCAGTTTCGACGTATTTGGACCAGTACGAGAAAGTATGCAAAAACACCGAATTCGGAGAAAAAATGGTGAAGTCCAAAAGCTACTCCGAATAGGGTTCATAGTAACTTCATACTACTTCATAATGCTTTGGAGTTTTTTTTTTTTTTTCTTCGCTTTTTTTTCCTTCGCTTGTTTGGTTTTGTGATGTTTGTATTATCAGCCTGCATTGTTTGTTCGCAAAATTTTTGACGACATTGCTCGAGGTGATGCAGCGAAAAACCCCGAATTTTGGGCCTTCCGTTAACCATCTCTCGAATGTTTGGAGTTCTCACAGCCTGGTTCATTGCAATTAGGTATCAGAGCAGCACCACTGGTCGTTGTCATCCTAACCGTGCGTGCCAGCGTTCTTCGACAGGCAGGGCGTGGACCGGCAGTGCATTGACTTCCCCATGCTGTGTGTCTCATCTGCCCAGTAGAGACTCCGTGAGCATATATGCAGTTCCTCTGCATCTGGTAGGAGATCGGCAATGTATTGGAAGGGTCCAGACAATGAACAGTACACGGTGTGGGATTATTACATGAATGCATGTGCAGATCACAACTGAGCGTCAGCAGCGCTCAGGAGGCATCTTGGGGTTGGCCATGTCATCCTATTGTGAGGTTAAATAATTCTGGAGTGGGCTTGTCCTTCTGCAACATTAAATGATTATTGAGTCATCATCCTGTTGTGGCGTTAAATCATTCTTGGTTCCATCATCCTTCTGCAATGTTAAATAATTCTTCATTGGGTTAGCCCCCGACCTGATTGTCTGTGCACAGGGGGGGTGGGTCCGTCTATAGATCACCTCACGCTGTTCAGCCAGTGGCAGTTGTCAGTTATGGGGGTGGGATGGATACCGCCAACTGTATATTCGTTTGTGGAAATTGTCAATTTCCACTTGCCACTCTTTTCATTTAGTACTTTTAGACTTTTATAGTTGCTTTTTGATTAGTTCGAATAACTTTTTTTTTGTTTTTTTTAAGGGAGCAGTTAGCCCGGGAACAGTAAAGCTGCTAGATGTCCAAAACAAGAAGGGTCACCTTCTCCACATCTAAGCTGATGGTTTGGAGGAGGTTTTCCCTTGCGTAGAGGGCAGAGTGCCTACAGAGAGAGATGGTGGTGATGTGATGGATATCAGGAGGGATGGATACTACTGTTATAAAGGGTAAGGGAAGGATGAGTGCCTCAGTAGTAATCATCACAAGGTCAAACAAAGAGTCGATCCCAACCCAGTGGCGAAGAAACCGTGGGAAAAGGACGCGTTGTTTACGTTTGGAAGAGCGGGAGGACAAGAGAAGTTTGTATGAAGTGTGGCGAGTATGGCCATCAAAAGATAAACTGTCCATAGGGAAACCAAACAAGCCACTAAATCTCATGTGCTCTTGGGTGGCAATGGCAGATGGTCCGGAAGGGACAATTGGTCGTAGTGAGAGAGATGTAAATAGCCGCAAATCAGGTGCCTTGGCTGATGTAGGATCAAGTTGTAGTTACATTAGTCGTCCGTGCATAGATAGACTGCGCCTTCTGAATCCGGTGCAGCAGCTAAGTAGACCTGTTGTTTCTGCTTCGGCTAAAAAAACGTCGATAAGTGAGGTACTCCGGTACCCAACAAGAAAAGTCCAAAAACATCCAGTCCAGTCCAGTCCAGTCCCAAGTCCAATTTTGCAGCATGTCGCAGGAAAGTCCGAAAGCTACCGGACCGATAAAATGTTTGCAGCAGACAGGTGTTACGATCCTGGTCATTCCCAAAGTGCAAATTCACAATGAAAGACAATGCCACCCAATTGCGAAAGAAATGAAAGCACTTGCAAAGAGATAGAGACAAAAGAAGAGAGAGAGAAGAAGAAGAAGAAGAAGAAGAAGAAAAAGAAGAAGAAGAAAAAGAAGATGTACACCAGCAAGACCAATGACAAATCCCCCTTCTCTCCACCTTCCTCCTCCTCCACTTCGCCAATCTTATTCTTCTTCCAATAATAATAATAACCATGAGTGTATGAACCAGAATCAATGTCCGAAGTTCCCTCTTACTGCTGACACAACAACAACAGCAACAGGTCCACCATAGCTATGGCTTCCCCCCTTCTTCCACCTCTCACAAGCCTAGGCTATGGCGGCCAACTGAGGGCTCTGCCCCTCTCTGTGCAAAGGACAACACAAAGCAGTTGTGGCGCTGCCCTCCTGTCCAAAGGACAACCCAAAGCAGCTATGCCGCTGCTGACTAAGCCGCCATGCCTGACTCTGCCTCAAGCTTCCTTGGTGCGGCACTACCCCAACTGGGGCCTTCCAGATGCAGCACCCAACAAGGTGATGAAGATGGTGTCCACCATAGCCAGGTACCTCACCACTCTCCTCCTTTGCCCCCTTCTTCCTCCTCCTTAGGCTGGGCTGCTCGCCATAGCCAGGCTGAGCGCCCAGCTGCCCTTCACCTCCAAGCAGCTCTGTACAAGTCCAGCGCTTGGCTCAGCAGCATGTCGCCAATCCTTGCATATCGCAAACGAGGAGCTACTTGCTCCTCCGGAAGATATAGCGGCCTACTGGCCTCTTGGACGGTGACTTCCTAGGCCGAGCGGCCTCCCAGCAATCGGTACCTCCTCCCTTTCAGAGGGAAACATCATTGCAGGCTCTGCTATCGTCCGGACAGGCCCTAGACTCAGGCTACTTGGACTGGTACCGCCCTACCTCTATCCTACCGCTACTGGGCCTCTAAAAAATGCCAACTTTTTGTCTTCTTATGCTCGGCCACCAGTACCCGACACTCCTACCACTACTTGAGTGGTACCGGCCTACTTGCTACTTGAGTGTTTTTCCCCGCTGCTCTAAGTGTCGTGGGCCTACCCCCGCTACTTGAGTGTTTTCCCCGGTGCAACCCTCGAAGTCACAGGCACGGGTAAGTACCAGCCCTGCAGGGCCCGGGTCACACACACTCGGCCGACAAGCACTCAGACAGGCATGCGAACCAGCAGGCAAGCACACACACACAGACTTGGAAACCACAGCAGAATGCGGGAATCTTAGCAAGGCATTCATTCCAACGGCAAATCCCAGAAATCAGCTGTGTTCTCAGTCTGCGTTTTTGGCGGTCATTACACAGACCACGACTGATCGGTAACGGTCTGAAGCAGGCCAAACCAAGCACAGCCAAATCCTATATTTAGCTGCTACACTGCAGCTGCTCATCACTTGTTTAGTTGCAAGATGCAGAAGCGCTGCTGCTGCTTGTGCGTTAGGGCAACTTGGGCACCGTGCGCCTAAAGATGAAGACAGTGCCCGCGAGTTACTCCATAGCTAGGTTAGGGGTAGCATAGGAGTAGAGCGTCCATAGCCGCCAAGATGTAACCTTACCGAAGTGGGTGTATCCAGGGTGACGATCTAGGGGAGAGAGAGAGAGAGAGAGAGAGAGAGAGAGAGAGAGAGAGAGAGAGAGAGAGAGAGAGAGAGAGAGAGAGAGAGAGAGAGAGAGAGAAGTCAAAGAGAGAAGCAAAACTAAGAGAGAGGGCGAGAGAAGAGAGAACCCATAGCCGCTATCTGGTTGAGATCCGTTGTGTGTGTGCGGCATAGCCGTTGGAGACAAACACACCTTGTATATTGACAATAATTTTGGAGACGACATTTCCGTGTGTTGATTGTAACTCGGTTTGGCTTCTCACATGTGACCTCTGAATGTTCATTGATGCGAGGTGGAACTCGACAGTCCTCAATACTTACACTAATCCTAACCTACATCAAGGTCTGGCAAACTAATTCCCTTCCCACTTCTGTCATTAGAGCTCTCCTGACAACCGGCGTGCAACCAAAGACTCGACGGGACGCAGTGAGGAGTTGTAGAGGTCAGTAGGGTTCACTGTATAATGCACGGAAAGAGTTGGGTTGAGATGTAAGGTCCACCAGCTGAGGACACCGGGGAGATCCCCCAAGGACCGGTACTGACTGGCTGGCCATTCACTGGTTGTAGTTATACCCAAAAACCACTGCAATCAATGAGGAACCAATCTAAGTATTAAGGGAATCCTTCATATCGGTGGCCACATCGTCCAGTGTAAGAATTCCTGAGGTCTGTGCTGGCTGACCTTAAAACTGCCAGTTGCCCACTAGTTGTCAGGAGAGCTGTAGTGACAGAAGTGGGAAGGGAATTAGTTTCTCAGACCCTGATTTAGGTTAGGATTAGTGTTAACCTGTTGTTTCTGTTTTTCCAGTGATTTTAGCTTCTTCTCCAAGTCTTTTTTCTCCTTCTCCAATCTTTCTTTCTCCTCCTCTTGCTCCCTCTTTTCCTCCTTTTTCTCCTCCTCCTCCACCAGCCTCCTCCTATCAATTCCGGCCTGCTGTTCAGCGGTGTACGGCTGGGTGGATGCTCCGGACCGGCTTATGACATGCATACCAAAAGTCTGGGCGAGTCCCAGTGGGAAGAAGAAACAGAGGAGGGCCCCCCATATGGCTGATAGGGCCAAGAAGCCAAACATAGGGCAGTCGTCCATGGCGAGGGTCGGCACAGGTAAGTTGACTCCACCTCCTCAGTTTATGTGGTGAGGAGGTGGAGTCAACTTACCTGTGCCGACCCTCGCCATGGACGACTGCCCTATGTTTGGCTTCTTGGCCCTATCAGCCATATGGGGGGGCCTCCTCTGTTTCTTCTTCCCACTGGGACTCGCCCAGACTTTTGGTATGCATGTCATAAGCCGGTCCGGAGCATCCACCCAGCCGTACACCGCTGAACAGCAGGCCGGAATTGATAGGAGGAGGCTGGTGGAGGAGGAGGAGAAAAAGGAGGAAAAGAGGGAGCAAGAGGAGGAGAAAGAAAGATTGGAGAAGGAGAAAAAAGACTTGGAGAAGAAGCTAAAATCACTGGAAAAACAGAAACAACAGGTTGCTATAGTAAGAGAAGAAGAAGAAAAAGAAGAAGGAGAAGCGAGGCTGGATGACCCCAGGAACAGGGTTGGAGGAATGTGTACCGAAAGGGAAGAGCCCAGTCAAATGTATTTCTACCTAGTTGACACCCAAACGTGGATGGCGAAGTTCAGATTCACGAAGGATGAGTGGGCAGAAGAGTTTGAGGCTGAGAGGGCAGAGCTTACAACAAAATTGGAGGCGGCAGAAGACGATGTGAAGAGAGAGTTGCTGATGCAAGAGAGAGAACATGAACTGCATCAGTGGCTCCTGATAAAGAAGAGGGGGGATCTGGACGAGAAGAGGAGATTGAAAGCTGAAGGGGAGGAGATTGAATGCCAGCTCAAGAAGGATCGTGAGGGTGAATGGGAAGACGACCTTACCCTTATGGTCAATGCCCTGTTACATACTAACCGGGAACTGGCCGCTATAAATAAGTCTATTGACCGACTCGAACAACACAATCACGAGTGTAAAGGCACTTGGAACTACCTAAGCGGCGCTGCCCACTGGATCGATGAGCGCGTCGAGGGATATGTACAACAACCGAAAGGACTATTCACTTTGAGGTTAGTAGACACCATCGCCACGATGAAGTCAGGAAGTGGTGGTGGAGGTGGAGATGGGGGAGATGATGGCGACGGAGACCCAAAGAAGGAGGGGGACAAAAAGGTAGATCCCACCCAGCCGGAAGCGAGAGAAAGGAGAGAAAAGGTGAAGTTGAAGCTTTCCTTGGACGTACGATGGGAAGAGAGAACCGCCAATTTCACCATCTCAGTAATGAAGGAGGCAGGTTGTTCGTCAATGGTGGAATACTCTAAGCGCATTCTCATAGAGGATTTCTCTAAGGCCCTGAAGGAAAGGCTCGAAGATAAGAACCTGGCCCGATGCATTGACCACTTAATTCTCAATATAGTCAATAGAAATTGGAAGAGTGTCGCTGGATGAGTTATTGCAATGTCCCGACCACAGTCTAACCCCCACTCAAATTCTGAATAACTTTGCGAGACGATGCCTGATCCTCTAAGGACCACCTTGTACCCCCATACGAAAGAGGACGACACGACTTACGAGAAATTTAGTCAGATCGTCGTAGATCAGGCTGGTTTCCTGATGGAAGCCAATTACTATCATTACTGGAACGGCCTGCAGAAAGGATGTCGATGGAAGAATAAAACTATAGCAGGTAGTATGGAAGGGAAGGACAATCTTCTAGTCAAGTTGGGGGGTCGAAGCTGACCATGTCTTCCGGTACACACCCGAAGACCAATAGTGAGACCGAGCGGATGAACAAGCTGCTCCAGCAAGTGCTACGCATGTACATTAGGCAGATCAATTGGGACGAACATCTTCCCAAAGTCCAGTCTGCATTATCGTGACCTGTGGGTCCCGAATAACATCCCGACACTCGAGAGCCTATATATAGCCAAGTGCACGACATAGAAATCTGGAGCAAGGAGACAAAAGAGAGAGAAGACAAAGGACTAGGACGAGACCACCAGGAGGAGTGACGCCCTGGGATGAGTACCGCAGGGAGAAGGAACCGGCAATGACAAGCAAGCAAGGGACGGGACACAGATACATAGGAACATAGCATGGGGCCGAAGGGCCATCAGAATTCGACATGACAAGGACCCGAGGGCCCAACACGGGGCCGCAACACGGGGCCGCCTATGACAATTAACGGAAACCACGGATTGGAGGCCCGCGGCAGGAGAAACCGAAGCACGCAAGGTCCAAGAAAAGGCAAGGGAAAAGGGCCACCATAGGGCGGTGGACGCCAAAAGAACATGGGACACCTTGAGGAAAGGCACCAGGGACCACGTTAACTAAGTAAAAATAATGGTATCCGGGACAAAGTATCGGGAACCACTGACGGGGCAAAGTATCGAAGAACACCGGCGGGACAAAGTGTCGGGGACCACTGACGGGACAAAGTGTTGGGGACCACCGACGGGACAAAGTGTCAAGGACCACCGACGGAACAAAGTGTCGGGGACCACCGATGGGACAAAGTGTCAAGGACCACTGACGAAACAAGTGGCGGGGACATGAGAAGGTCTCGAGAAACGGCGGAGCAGCATGAGGGGAAAACAATTAAAACAAGATGCACCGTCAAGATCGAGATCTTGACGACCAAAATATTATAGCACCACTAGTGCACTAGTGGTGGCAAACGGGAAGGCTAAAAGGAAAGGAAAAAGTAAAGAAACATGAAGAGGGAGGCATGGGAGCAATCCGAAAAATCTTGGATCAGCCTGTCGTTGAGGCTTTACGGTCTTAGACTTCCTTCCTTGCTGATTGTTCGCACGGTTGCATTCATTATTGGATAATCAGCGGAGGTTTCAGCATATAGCCAAATTTGCCTTTAACATTAGACTCCATGTGAAAAATAGGCCTCCGGGAAAAAATTAGAGTAGGAGGGGCTACTGTGTGTGAAAGATGAGAGGTAAAAAGAAGCTCCCATGGGCATGAGGAAGTCATTATTGCAGTCCGAGATATAACGGACTGCACCATTGGCATAGGGAGGGCCAACACTAAGAGGAAGGGCATAGAAAAGGGCCTTAACGGCCACTTGACACTTGGCATGCTAAGAAAAGAAAGAAAATAAAATAAAAATGTGGAAAAATAAGACAAAAAAAGTGAGAGGGAATGAGTGAGTTGGCCGTCAGTAGGGACTGCCACAAGTAGGGACTAGCAGGTCCCTACTGTCCAAAAAAGGAGGAAAAGCAAAAGAGAAGAAAAAAGAAAAAAAAAAGAAAAAAAAAAAAGGCCTTAACGATAAAAAACGCCCACTTGGGGAGATGCATCCATGACCAGATACATTATGGAATATGGCAGGTGCAAAGGGCATTGATTTTCTCTTGATTTTGCAAAGAAAATCAAGGCCCCATACAACCGAGACACAACGGATTGCATGAGGGAAGAGAAACGCATGTTTTAGGTGCATTCAGAGCTGCCAATATTGAGCCCGGATGCACTTGAAAGTTGGTCATTTCTAGTTGTGGGACAATGGGGCTAGGAAATTAACCCCCATTGCAGTCCGAGTTACAACGGACTGCATATGGAAGGGAAAACACATGTTTTAGGTGCATCCAAAGCCAATATTGAGCCCGAATGCACTTGAAAATTGAGCTCTTCATTTTCTTTCAGTTTGGGATAAGTTGTGGGGCTATGGGACTAAAAAAATGGCCACAGCTGCAGTATGGGAAATAACGGACTGCATAAGGATGCCTAGGCCAAGGGAAAAATGAGTCATGACAAACCCAAAGGACTAGAAGAGAGTGATTTCGGCATGAGGCAAATAGAAACGGTAAACGACAACCGTGAGATGAGATCTCGCGGCCAAGAATATCGGCACACATGGGGCACGTGACAAGGAGACATTGAAACTTACAAAGGCAAGAAGGTCCCAAAATAAAAATGGGACGACCTCCGGGACGATGCCGGGGACTAAATGGGCCTAAATAAAAGTAGTCGAAAAATAGAACGTCCGCCGGCGGGACTACCGACGTGACAAAAAAATGAAACTAGTACGGGGAGAGTGGCGGGGACTTGAGTTGTCCCAAGGTAACCCTGAGCCAGCATAAGGAATGGACACACAAAGCAAGCCAGAGATCAAAATTTGGACAGTGGAAAATATTAACACCACTAGTGTAAGCACTAGTGGGATCAAGTGAGAAAGCCATGAGAGAAAAAAAAGCAAAATAATGATGGTGGAAGAGCTGCCCAGCAGTCTGAGGTATCTCGGACTAGCTAAGCATGGAAAAATAGAGCCCCAAGGGGTTCAACATGAAAAAAGGTTGTCAAAAGAAAATTGAAACAAAGGGGGCTCTCAATTGAGACTAACGAAGACAAAATGGAGCCCCCTAGGAGCATGGGGGTGCCATTATTGTAATCCGAGATAAAACGGCTAACTGTTGAGTCTGAACTTGGCCATGGATGAGGATCCATAGCCTAGAAAAAGACTCAACAACTACTTGACACTTATCACATCAGAAATTAAAAAAAAGAAAAGAAAAATGAGAAAAAAAATGAAGGAGGAATGAGACAAAGAGGAAGAAAAGAGTGGAGGAAAATGTGTCGGCCTATTAGGACTGGCAAAGTAGGGAATGGCAGGTCCCTACTGTGACCTCATCCCTCCACAAGTAGTGGAGGACAATCCGGATTGCAAAGATATGGTCCTTGGGGCATTATCTCTACAATATCTGAGTTAAAAAAGACAAAATTAAAAAAAAATGCAAAGGGGAAATGGTCGGTTTTCTCTTGGTCCATAGATCTGAGATCCATGGAGGAAGGAATATGGCCCGTTTTGGACGAGGCCTACCCAAACGGCCAACTCCGGAACGAGTTGGCAACCCAAAATGGAAATAAACAAAAGAAAAAGAAAGAAAAAAAATTGTGCATTTGGCCCGAAAAAAAGGCCAGATGCACCAAAAATTGAAAAAGTAAACCTAGGGGCTCCAATTTGAAACAAGGACTACGTCGGGGTGGCACGAAATATTGTGGGCCTTGGATCTCGGTCAGATCCAAGGCTGAAAAGGCACCGAGGCATGGGTAAATACCTCAACCTACCAAAAATGGGGTAGAAACTGAAAAAAAAAATCTCTTCATTGAGGCTGCCCCTTAAATAAACAGGCATTACTGTCAAGAATAAGCAAATGGAAATTATAAATGATGTACATCTTCTTGAGTATTACATAAAATAAGAAGGTCGTAGTAATTCATTTCCAAGCACACGGCTCTCCATCAGGTTGGCAAGACTACTGACTGTTTCCCTTCCATTTTCATGTACTATGGAAACTCTGACGCCACACTTGGTGTCGGGCTTGTTGTTTTAAACCAGCTAATACAGCATGATGAGCCCAAGTTACAGCAGCTCCAGATGAAAGTACAATAAGAGTATTTAAAAAAGAGATTCCCCAAGGATCTAACACATCAATACCTTTTAGAGGCCAAATAGCTCCAATTTCTACGGTAGGCGCCAGACTTGAATGAAAGAAAGCCCAAAAAAAAGCTACAAAAAACATGCAAAATAGCTAAAGTGAGATTAACCAATCGAAATGAGGTTATTGCATACATCCCGAGAGAAGGCCATAATTTACAAGAGCACTCTATTGTTATGGTTCGAGGAGGTAGAGTCAAAGATTTGCCTGGTGTAAAATGCCATTGTATTCGAGGAGTGAAACACGACATCTTTCGATGTCTCGCTTAAAAGCATTGGTTGGAGCAAGAAAAGTGAGAAAAAGTAAACGAAAAGAATAATAAGAAGTCAAAAATACAAAAAAACTTCCAAGCCAAAAAACCAAATTACCACTTATGGTATATTTAGTATAAGCAAGTTTTAAGATCACATCCTTTGGGCATTTGGACTCAAGGGGGCAGCATTTTGGGAGTGAAAAAAAGGCTGGAGGTGGCCAAAAGGCAATCCGAGTTGGTACCAACCACTCGGAATGCATGTACTTAGCCAAAATAAGGCCCAGGTACCCTCGAAAGGGCCTAGTGGTGAATTTTTGCCTTGGGGGTACCTCGGTTCACCTCAAGGCACATGGGGAGGCCCATAGGCTGGCCGAAGTGCTGGTTTCAACCTACATAAGCTGAGAATTCAGTCCGCCACACTCACATTTGCATGAGGTGTGCCCATGCTGCCCAAGTGAGCTCATAGGAGCACTTCTCTCACTTGGAGTGAGGAGAGGGGAACCCCTGCAAGTTGGAGAGCTTAGAGGAGACTGTGAGCTAGTGTGAGGAGCTTTAGAGGCTAGTGGCAATGAGGCTGGCCTAGGAGGGTGGTCCGCCATAGCCCCCAGACTGTGAGGAAGAAGGCAAGGCTAAAGAGAGTCTCATTAGTCGTCCTAGAGGGGAGGACTCCATAACCATATTGATAGGAGCTTGGTGCAACTTGAGGGAGACTGAGAAGGGGGAGTGAAAAGGGTTTGAGGAAGAAAGAAGCCATAGCCAAGTGAGGAGGAGCATCTCCAAGACTGGTACAACTCCAAGACCCGAGAGGAGGTGAGTGGAGAAAATGAGAAGCTTCCTCTTTATCTTCTTCTTCTTCTTCCTCTTCTTCTTATTTCTTCCTCTTCTTCTTCTTTTTCTTCTTCTCCTTCCTCCTCTTCTTCTTTTTCTCTTCCTTCTTCTTCTTCTTCTTCTTCCTCCTCTTCTTATTCTCCCATCCACCCATGTTTCAAACATCTACACTTTCTCTTATCGTGTCTCTTTCCATAGATGCCTTCCAAAGATTAGTACAGAGAGTAACGGGCTTCTCCACTAGTAATAAACTCCCCATTGTCCATTTTTTCACTCTAGAATAAATCGCTACTTACCCTTTTGTGTATGTGTGCTCAAAAGTGAGTTTCACTCACTTTCTCTCCATGTCTTGCTTCATTCTTCACTTGGGTAAATCGCTACTTCTATCTTTGCTTATTCTAGT
>BFEA01000335.1:772769-816443 GCA_003427395.1 Chara braunii
TAGCCCGTGAGTCAATCGAAACCAATTCACCTAGACCGGGAGGGATGGGAAGAGGTTTCATCAGACTAGGGGGTTGCTTCCTATGAATCTTAATCCGTTGACAGACTTTGTGCTCTTCCACAAATTTCTACGCAGATCCCTTCATATTAGGATGAACTTTCGTAGGTCTTTTAGTAGCCAGGTAAGCATCCCCAACCCTCTCCTGCTTGCCCACCATCTTCCTCCTCCTCCTACTCCCCAAAGTAAAGTCATAGCCCAAGGAGGCAGCAGCAGATATATCTTTAGGAAGAGTGGAAAAAGGCGGGCTTGGCCGTCCACCTTGGCTATAGAGGAAGGACCAAGGAGGAAGACTTTGGGGAGTAGTAGGAGGAGGAAGATGGCGGGCAAGCAGGAGAGGGTTGGGGATGCTTACTTGGCTATGGTAGTCTGCATCTTCATCTTCTTGGTTGACGCTGCAACTGGAAGGGCCCATAGGGGGGTGGCTTCATCAAGGGAGACTTGCCCTTTGTCTTGTTCTAAAAGTTGCATGATCGATTGTGCGGTCAATGTCATAACTGCCATCCATGTTCGGAGGTATCATTGACCTCCAGGAAGGGAAGGACTTGGCTAAGTCTACATGTAGTAACTTGGATGTCTGAAACACAAGATATGCACGCAGGTGTGCTCGAACATCAATGAAATACGAGGAACCGTCTACTTCTCTCTTAAACCACCACTGTCCCCGAACCAAGTTTTTTTTTTTTTTCCAGACCCCACCACCGAGCCTCATTTGCTCGTGTGGGACAACTCTCTTTCCCTCAGATAGTGTGTGGCATGAGACTTCTACCATTGGCCGCACAAGAGGACGCATACACTCTGCAAGGATCATAGACAATAATAAGAGGGTACTTCACCCCCAAAAAAAAGAGAAAAAGAAAGGAAAAAGAACACGTCCAACCTTAAGGGGAAACTCGAACCAACTCCGATACCAAATTGCAAGGAATATGAGCGAGAGCGATTTACAGAAAACCAAGTTGCAAAATCACACAAAAGTCTAGATAGTCATGTAACAAGCAAAGAGCTCAAATGCACCAAGATTCCATCCAAATAAGAGCGATACAATGAACTCGTGAGCCAATGTCAAACCTCAGGCCACACCAACGTAGTATTCAATGTCGCTCCTACCGTCTGGCGCTCAGCACCCAGCCTACTCTACTCATCCTATCCATCCTACCAACATTCGTGCAACAAGCTCACTTGGACTTCGAAGACCAATGTATATGACGTCAACACCAATGCCGACCTCCCACATACACCAGGTACATACTCTCATCTCCCTCATCACCCCTTGTGACCTTGTCCACCCACACTTGCGCCTCCTTCCTGAAGACCACAGTCGCCTCCACCTGCCCACGCCCCTGCAGCTCGGCTATGGCCGTTTGGCACCCCGCTGCCTTGCAACGCCCCACACCTCTCAACGCCCTCTCGCCTCCATCTGCCCACGCCCCTGCAGCCCGGCTATGGCCGTTTGGCACCCCGCTGCCTTGCAGCGCCCCACACCTCTCAGCGACCGCACGCGCCCCAACCAACATAGCGCAATCCAGACACTTGCGCTGAATCGCAGCACCGTGTCCGCATTGCCTGCCCAGGACAGAATGCCGAACACTGACGCTGGCTTGAGAAAGCGACACCCAGGTAGAAGGGTGCGTCGCTGGAAGGCTGTGGCGACAGCGGATGTATGTGTGATGACGAGAGCATGTTGATGTGGCATTTTGGTTGAGGTGGCACTGCATTGCGTTGTGGGTGGTACCGAAGCTACGACAGGTCGTTGAAATACACATTGGCTCAATTGGTGAGAAAGCTATGGTTGGGGGCAGCTATCTCCAGGTACGTTGTGCCCTTACCTTATCTTCCCTCTCAATCTCTTCTTGTCGTGAGGAAGTGAGTCCAACCTTGAGTGTCCTCTTCTGAGAAAGGAGTCGTGAGCGCTCTACCTTGAGAGACGACATTCTTCCTGGTGGCGCATCTGGCAGGAGAGGGCGGTGCCTCTGAAGGGCCCTGGTCGAAGCACAGGTCACGGTCACCATGCCAACCCATGGGAGTAGTACATGTAGGCCATGCTGCTTTGTCCTTTAAGGCTCTTTGCTGCACTAATAGAAGGATCGTGGACTGACCAGTCCTATGCCGACGAAACCAGACCGTCTATAAACATTTCTGGCGGGGTTCTGATCTGAACACTGGTTGTGATCGTCGTCCTGTTTGCGAGATTAAATAATTAATGAGGACCTTTGGGGCTGTCCTTAAACTGCCTCTTGATTGGCCAGATCGGTCAGGTGTAAAGCTCATTGCACGCGAGGATAAAGTAAGGGTAGTGTTGGTCATAAGCGAATTCCTGGGCATAGGGGTGGGTCGTTAATGCATACCTTAGACATCGTTGCTTGATGATGTGGACAGGTACGTTGGATATAGAGGAAGGAAGGTACCAATTGACGCTCAACTGTAAATCACAACCATACCCATTGTGCATACATCTGCTCACATGATTTATTTTTATTTTGATTAGTTGGTGGACAGACTGCTAACACCTAACAGACACCCTACATTGGTATTGTAGAGTTCTACCATAGCTAGTTTTGATCGAAGCCACTGTAAGTGACACTAATCAAGGTAGGATTAGATCATGTGTACATTTTGTGTAAATGTTGTTGATACCGGTTGAACAGTAGCCTAGGTGACTTGCCGAATATTATTTTATTTTTATTTGTTTTTCAACTCGATCAAACACATGCATGGTAGGCCCCACAAAGGGCATTAGTGCAGACAGTGTCTACTTAGCTGATGAGCAGATCAGGTAGTGGTACAGGCACAATTGATATAGAATACAGACACTGCAAAATACACGAAGAATTCCTGTAGTGTTTCAGGTTCTGCTTCCTGGTGTCGAGAGAAGGTTCAAGGCTGAAGCAAGGGCCCGACATCTAGACACTGCTAGGGAGGCAAAAGCAGCTGCAGAACAAGCGTTGGTTAACACAGTAGCAATGGCTACATCTGCAGTGGCCTCTTCAAGTGGGCAGTCCTTAGGAATGCCGACCAATTCCCAGTCCTCATCCAGTACAGTAGGATCTAGTTCTAGTCAGATGGCGGGTTCACAACACAGTTCGCCGCCTCCACACACTAGAGAGGTCATTGAACTGCAGCAAGTGGAGTTGATCTGCTTACAATTAGAGAAGGAACTTAGAGAGGCTACTGAAAGAGAAACAAAGATTAAAACTAGGAAAGCTAGACTAGAGAGTAGGAGGGCAGATAAGGCTGCAATAGAAGGGTTAGATGACGCTGTCCTTGCTGACACTGGTAGAGTCCTCAAGGCAGATCTATTGTCCATGCATGCTTACATGGACAACAAACTGGATGCCATCCAGGATACCCTTGACCAGATACTGAGTGCCATGTAGGGGATGGGGAGAGGTTTCACATCTCCAACAGGCAGGCCTAGTTTCCGGCCTCCAATCTTTCCATCACCGATCTCACCGGTGATGACATGTCCCACTACATCCTAGCATAGCAGTTCACCAAGCAATACTTCAGCAGCAGCTGAACAAATTGTTGCTTCTTCATCTTCAGGTCCAGTGGCTGGAGCTACACCATAGCCAGTCCCAGTGGGACAGCAGCTGCCTTGGTACCCCAAGACTCCTCTGAAACCACCCTCAACCTTCTCAGGTGATAAGAAGGATGAGGCTCTCAACACATGGTTGAGAACGGTTCCAGTGTGGGCAAGGGCAAAGAGGGCGCTGTTAGAGGAGGAGGTGATCACTCCCGCCTCATACCTTGAGGGATCGGCAACGCGATGGTCAGATGGATTAGTAGCCTCGAAAGGGTTCCGCAGGCATATGAACGATTGGGCCAAGACCCATACTTTAAAGAACTTTATGGAGTTGGTCGAAACACGATGGCACAACCCTCAGTACGCCGAGCAGGCCACTGACTCGTTGACCCAACTTGATGCTAAGAAGTACAAGTTCACGCATGAGCTTAACTCTGTCGTGGAGCGTCCAATTGTCGTCCCCGGCGTGCGCTATGATCCACAAGTCTTGATGACCATTCCTGAGATGTCTTCCCACAGGCGTCAAGAACTTCCTGGTAAGCGAGGCCAGCATCGAATATCACACTTTGGACTCCTTCAACAAGAAGGCCCTAGACTTAGAGGCTAGGTAGGAGGAGCCCAACAACCCTCTACAGATGGAAGAAAGAAGAAGAGTCCAGAGGAGTGGAAAAAGAAAGGTAGTCGATTCCTGATGGTTGATTCCGAAGGGAATCAAGCGAAGATCGATGATTATTTCGATCTAGTGGATGAGAGAAAGTTTGAGGACGAGGATAGTGTTGAGGGTAGCAACCTCGCCTCTCTAGTAAAGGTTAAGGCAGGCGACCGCGGCAAGGGCGGTCAACAAAAGAGTCAAGGGCAGACCCAAAACTTGAACAAGGTACCAACTTGGGTGAGAGTAGGTCTGGATCAAGATGTGTGGCGAGACCGTTATTCGCGAGGAGCTTGCGTCAACTGCGGCGAGTATGGGCATCAACAGTTTAGTTACTCTTTTTTGAAAAGGCAGGGTTTAAGAGGTTAGGTGTTCCATCTAGTGAGATTTTGCGTAGTTCGTTTCTAGGAGAGTGTCATGACGCAACGGGATATTTTGGCTATAAAAAGACGCACACAAATCTGGTACAGCGATTCTGGTGGTCTAGTATGCTAGACGAATCCAAGCAGTATGAACAGACTTGTCAAGTCTGTCAGCGGGACAAGTCACGAACTCGAGCTCTGCCTGGGTTATTCAAGCTCTTACCCATTCCTGCTGGCATGGGATAGAGTGCCTCCATGGACTTCATGGATACTCTCGTGACCAGCAAGAGTGGCAAGCGGCATATCTTCGTCATAGTTGATAGGTGTACTAAGTACGCTAGACTGATTGCCATGCCAGAGACTGCAAGGACTGCACACGTCATCCAATTATTTATGGATAACTGGGGGCGTGACTTTGGTCTCATCACCAGCTTGTACAATAATGTTGTTGACAACACCACTGGGGTCGGTCCAAATCAGCTGCATCTGGGGTGGAAGCCTAGATCTGCTCTTGACTTCCTCCTGCCTGAAAACCGATCTGCTGCAACTCTTGGTACCATAGAATTTGGTGTCTAGTATGAGAAGTTGCTGCAAGTTGTCGAACACATCAAGAAATTTCAAGAAGCAATGATTGCTTCTGAGAACAAACATCGACGACAGTCCACATTTCAGGTAGGGGAACATGTCTGGGTTAAGTCTAGTGAGCTAGGATAGGAATTCAGCATCTCTAGAAAACTAATGCCGCAATACTTCGGTCCTTGGGAAGTCTTATATCGTCGGTAGTGACTTGGATGGTCCCTCGTATATGATTCGAATCCCTGGTCACTGGCGCACTTACCCTGTGTTTCATGCCACAAATCTTGCACCTTTCGCTGAGACACAACAATTCCCATCAAGGAGATCAATGCTGCTCCCAACCAAGGGTGGCCACATGGACGTTGACGACATTTTGGAGCACAGAGACATGCCTGTTCCTAAGCCTGTAGGTAGAGGAAGACCGCCGAAACCCAAGAGGGAATACAGGGTCAGATTATGGCATCACACGGATCCAAAAGAAGACAGATGGCTCACTAGAGAGGAACTGATTGAAACATCACCTCAAATTGTGGCAGACTATGAAAGAAGGTTGAAGGGGAAGGCTCCTGCTTAAGAAGCATCTCAACGGGCTCTCGAAGCTAAGGGGGATGGTATGTGAGGAATGTGTCCTCAGGGGGCCCTAAACAACATGAATATGTTCTGGACTGTGGCCCCCATCACGCCTCATTCCCGCCCAAAGGATAAGGGGGGCCTGAATATCCACGAGAGGCCCTTATCTCAGTATTTTCCAATGTGGGTCTCAGACAGTTGCTGCACGCCAGTTGGTTGAAGTGCAAACTGGGCCTCACCTTGGGCTCTTCTCGAAGAAGCAGTTGCGTCAGGCAGTTGAGCAAAGGACGCAGGTGGTTGTGCCCTGGGCACACGCAGGGTGAGGCCGACACATCACGAACTGGCCACGGGCCATTGAGAACGCAGCATTGTCGTCACATCTGCCCTGAGGGCCAATGCAAACACGACAAACATTTGGATCCTGGATAATCCTGGGTGTGCCCAACTGAAAAGGGCCCAGGCCCTCAACTGTAGAGATGGGCTTGGGCGCAGACACTGGGGCCTGACCAGAAGCTACTAGAAACTTCCATGGCCAGCCAGTGTTCAGCATTCTGGCCTGGGCAGGCAATGCGGACACGGTGCTGCGATTCAGCGCAACTCCCTGTTGTGCTAGTGCTGGCTGGGGCACGCGCTGGCGCTGAGGCGTGTGGGGCGCTGCAGAACAGCGGGGCGCCAAGCGGCCATAGCCGGGCTGCAGGGCCACGGGCAGGTGGAGGCGACGGTGGTCTTCAGGAAGGAGGCGCATGTGTGGGTGGACAAGGGGTGATGAGAGAGATGAGAGTACGTACCTGGCACAGAATGAGTAGAGTAGGCTGGGTGCTGAGCGTAGACAGTAGGAGCGACATTGAATACTGCGTTGGTGTGGCCTGAGGGCTTGGACATTGGCTCACGAGTTCATTGTATTGCTCTTATTTCTTGGTGCATTTGAGCTCTCTGCGTGTTACATGACTATCTGAACTTCTGCGTGATTTCGCAACTTGGTTTTCTGTATATCACTCTCGCTCATATTCCTTGCAATACAGCGCAATGCATTAAAATCGGTCCCCTTTTTCTGTTCTTTTTTTTTTTCCTTCTTCTTACAAGAGTTTGCCCACCAAAAGAATTGATTTCACGTCGATTTTTTTTTTTGTTTTCCAGAGAGACATAGGTCCAAAAGAAATATGCAATTGCGAGGACGTCAAGAGGTTCCCGCAACATACGTAACCCCGCGGCCGTCCAGGCCGCTGACATTTACGTTCCCATTTGCGTGAAAACGCAAAATACATGCCCCTTGTGATAGCAAAAATAACGCAGAATTTACTATTTTACGAAAGTACGTGATAGTGCGAGTATACCCTCAGAGAGTACAAACAATACAGCAATGTATCTTTCCATGTTATTGTGAGAGATGCATTCTCGTTTTGCGCATCTGCTGAGTATTGGAGTGAGGCCCTATACTTGCACAAATACAGGGAGCACTTACACTTGCATCTATTTTGCTAAGTGTCTAGATCCCTAGTTGTCTGTTTTTTTTTTTTGTTTTTTTTTTTGTCCATGTGTGCTGTGTTGGGGATATCTGCCGCCAAAGTAAATGGAGGCATGGAAACGAACAGGATGCAATAACCACAGCTCGCTCAGTACTCAAAGAGTGCACAAAAGACAAGAAATATGGTGATGTATCTTTCCATGTCCTATTCTCATTTTGCGCATTTGGTAAGTATTCGAGTGAGCCCCTATACTTGCGCACGTACAGGGCGTACTCACGCGTGCATCTATTTTGCCAAGTGACTAGATCCCTTGTGTTTTGTCCATGTCTGATATGTCGGGGATATCTCCCCCCGAAAAATATTCTTTCCAGATGTAACACCCGCCCGAGGTGGGCTCATGAGTGGGAGATGTTGGAGGTGCCTAAAGCATTATAACCAAGAAAGAAAACAGAAAAGAGAAAGCAGCAACGGGCGCCGAAAGCATCGACGCTTCTTTTTGTGGAAAGAGAGCAAAGAACACAGTCCGAAGTGCTCCACAGGTGGAAACTGTGTGGGAATTTCCATCTCCCTGTGGGTCTCGTGTAGAATTCCCAACGCACCTGCCCCTGATGCAGAGCTGGTGCTTCGCGCCTCAAGAAAATGCGATTCTCCGAGAACTGTTTGATAGCAAGGGCAGTGGTCATTTGCCATCTAGGACTGTCCTCTGTACGCAGTTAAGAGCTTATAAGAAATCCCTATTCAGGTACAAACCGTACTTGCAGCATAGACCTGAATTTGAATCTTGAGTATATATTCGGCCAGCTCGTGCTCTACATCATATTCACTGGCTGCCTCCATTTTGGTGGACGGTCTGCGCTACCTGCGAGGACTCTTCAGATAGCCCGCATGGGCCATCTGAGTCGTGTTAAGGGGATCCGTCTCTCTCTCTCTCTCTCTCTCTCTCTCTCTCCCCCCTCTTTGTATACACACACCTCTTACAGAAAAGAAAAAAAAAAGTGCATCTGCGCCACATCACTAATTTGCGCATGGCGCATGGCAGAAGTGCGCCGCAAGTATGGTACAAACTCTTCGGACTTAACCCAATAGGTCACCTCCAGCGAACTTAGGGGTTCTTATGTGCTTGTTTCCTTTTTCAACCATCTTACGTTAAGTGTCGATTATTATCTTCTACTTTTTGCAGGTCCTCATACTGCAGTGCAACTTCTCAGGTGCCAGGTGGCAATATCTACACCTGGTTTGTGCTTGAACAGTCAATTGGTCTACGTGGCTGCCATCCCTAACGCAGCTGATTCAGTGTGTGTGGGAGAGTGCTGGCCATAGACACTGCTGTTACTCTATGGGGGTGGGGAAGGTAGATGGGAGGCGAAGCTATTGGCAAAATGCTTAATCTTTGCATTAGCCAGCCCGTTTTAAAGTCTTATTCATCTGCTCAGTTTGTCCATTTGTTTCAGGGTGCCTACCTAACGACATGATCAACTGCAATCCATACATCATCTTCAACTCTTGCCAGTGCTCTTCGATAAACCTGACATCTCGATCGCTGACTGTGGTAAGTGGGTGCCCATTATCCTTTACCCAGTGATSAAAGAACTCCTTAACGAATAGCATCGTGCTGGCCGTAGACACTGCTGTTACTCTATGGGGGTGGGGAAGGTAGATGGGAGGCGCAGCTATTGGCAAAATGCCTAGTCTTTCAATTAGCCAGCCCGTTTTAAAGTCTTATTCATCTGCTCAGTTTGTCCATTTGTTTCAGAGTGCCTACCTAACGACATGATCAACTGCAATCCATACATCATCTTCAACTCTTGCCAGTGCTCTTCGATAAACCTGACATCTCGATCGCTGACTGTGGTAAGTGGGTGCCCATTATCCTTTACCCAGTGATAAAAGAACTCCTTAACGAATAGCATCTGCGGGCAATGGCACAAAGATTGCAAATGTACTAAGTTTGTGAACTATTCCAATAATCAGACTGTTCTTATTCCTAGTAAGTTGTAAATGCCCTTGTATCCATGAAGTCAATGGAAACTGACTATACAGGCCATAATGGAATTGGTAGTGGCTTCAGGAGTCCTATTGGGGCCTTGGTCGTGATCTTATTCTGCTGATATAATTGACACATGGACATACCGGACATAGTCCGCTTTCACAGCGGGCTATACAAACATAGCCCGCTTTCACAGCGGGCTATACAAACATAGTCGGCTTTCACAGCGGGCTATACAAACGAGCGCAACAACTTCGCATAGGTCTTCCTCCAACCGGAAGCACCCTCGACATATCATTCTCCTAAGATAGTACTCCACATAGGTTCGCTGTTTGGAACAAACAATTTGTCAGCGACATCTGAAGTCTGGAACAGCAGTCCATTACTTCTCCTGTAGCCAGTCCAATTGTAAGGTCTGTCCCTTATCCTTGCAATGTCTCTCCATATGGCTGATCATCTTTGTAGGCTTCTCTAATACATTGTTGCAAATCTGCCCCGGTGTAGCTCGTGATAGCTCCAAAGAAGTCCTCTCTCCTCGATAGCGCATCAGCAACGACGTTATACTTCCCTTTGGCTGGAGTTAAACTCGTTAATAACTCTGGCAGACCGGTGTAGGTCCTGCGCGTCGCCAATCAAGCTAACCAGCAGTTTTAGGACCGCCAACAACGTCCTTAGATATTTTTTAAACCACCAGTATACCCAGGGCTGGAGGCGCTCCACTGTGCGCTAAGGGTTGCCGAACCGCCAGCTTGGCTGGCCCTGCCAGCCATTGTGGTCCGGTAGGTGTGAGCAAAGTAGGCAACAAAACCTTTTTTGCCAGGCCGGGGCGTGTACTGGTGGCTTAATACTGCAAACAGGACGGCATGGCTTGACGGCAGGACCAGTTTCCTCTCAAGACTTCACCTGGTCTTTTTACCGAGTCGCATGCCGGTCAGTACCGATCTTAGGGCTAGCCAGGTTGTTTAATGAGCTCACACTGCTCGCTGCCCATGCAAGTACTTAAGGCACCAGTGCATGCCAGCCATCGGCCATGGGCCCTTTTTGGAGGCCGCCTGCCAGCGATTTATTTTATCAATGGCGAGCGAGCCTCCAAAATTTTAAGAGCAGCTCAATCGGACTCTCAACTTGGCTGGGGCCATGTACTGGTGCTTTAACGTGGTCGCCTTCCAACTGCTAGACCGTGCAACGCCATCCAACCTCCTAACGACCTAAACCTAATTGAAGACGACAAGAATTGGCAACAACTTATTCTAAGATATCCGACAACTTCCAAAAGTCAAATGCATGACAACGTGGCAAACAAGGCTAGAGTTCCCAAGAAACTTCACTAAGCATCTTCGCTCAATGAAGATCACCTCGCCACTCCTCGCCAATCGTCCGGTAAGTTTTCCCTTGGCTCTGACCACTTCTACTCCGATCTCCTTCCTTCATTTCTCCTCCCTGCCATTGCCAAGTCACGCCCCGCTACCTTTTACCTAGTACGCCTGCTTTCAAACTCAAATTCCGTTCAAAAGACGAAGACAGTTTGCTTCGGTACCAGTGGGCTGAGACCACCATGCATTCACACACTCACGAGACTGGCATGAAGCCACGCCACACCCGAGTCCAACATATGGGAACCGAATCCGAAAATAGTAGAATTGTGGCCTTCTTACATGTGGCTGGCTACACATAATACATGTAGGCCTCACACATATTATATCTTTCCTACTACCACCTACAAATCACACTCACATTCCTCTCAGAATGTTTTCCACTCTCGCTCACCTCTCTCCCTCACCCTCTTAAGCCATGGCTATGGCGCCAACCACCATGGGCTACCCTACTCTCGCTTCTACTTGTTCGCCCGTCGCATCAATGCATTAGATCGCATCAGCGTTTCCGCGTTGAGCACGCAACATGATGTGTTGACGTCTGAGTGCTGCTGGAGTTCTGTAGTTGCTGCAACTTTGATTCGGGGTTCCGATGTTTGGACCTATTCCCCTGTAGCCACGGTGGCCTCAAACATCTAACAATAGCGACCTTCTAGAATAAGCTGCAACTGACAATGTTTCACAACGACATACTTCCAAGGACTGCCAACCAACTTGTAAGAACCTAAGGACCTAAGAATAACTATTGACTAAAGTACAACCTGAATCTAAACTACGGGCCTCTACCCGATTGAACTATGGCGCAGTGGGACTCACCCGGGGAAATGTGAATCCTTTCACAAAGATGTACCAACAGATTGATTTCACATGAGCTGGGAGTGAGCAAAGTTTCATCGGTTACTGGTGACGAACGGAGAACGAAGTTTCTTGCTGATACTAAGCGGTTCTTGAAAACGAAAAATGTTGCTACCTTGACCAAGATGTGCAAGGATGAGAAATTGATGGTGAAGAGTAATCGTAAAGATGAACTAATTGACGCACTTGCTGAAGCTAGGGTGCAGATGGCTTTTGGCCAACGGGAAGACACACGGCCTGTACGGATCAGCGAGCAAGTCGATCCTACTGCACGAGAAAACGAGGATGGTGAATGATGATAAAGGTCAGGGCCTGTCACGCGCCTCGCAGAGATTCGGGGAACAGAGCCACGATCCGAACAAAAAGAACGACAGTCGAGCGTAGAGGAGTGAGATCGAGAATGAACCGAGGCTCCTAATGGTAAGACTGACCAAGGAAGGGCGGATACCGTGGTTAGTGAAGTTCCTGGAGAACTTTTCGGGTTGGCAAACACATGATGAGGCTTGGTTTTGCAATCCGGAATCGTGTGTTTATGCTCTGGTCTCTCTGCACTTTCGGGCAACATACTTTGGAATGACGGCGCTCACTCTGAACGAAAGGTGGGATGAGCACTGGAAGATGACAGAGAATAGACGAGAGGAGGGTCGACATCACAAGATCTATAGGTGGTTGCGCAAGAAAGGATGGCAAGAAAAAGTGGCCATCCCAATCATGAACCGGGAAGCGAAGGAGTTAGCGAGGATAGAAAAGTTACATATTACGATTTTTTGTCCGATTTAAAATACAAAAGGTAAGAAAGCAAGGGGAAGAAAGAACAAACCGGGAAGGAGAGAGAGAAAAGTGAGAAGTACCGAGAGAATGGGGTACAACAGCATCTCTCCGGTAGACATCACCTGCAGAGAAGAGAAGAGTTTCTTGTTAATAAAAGTGCTCCGGTCCATTAGAGACGGAACAAGGGACGGAAATGGTGATAGGAGATGGAATGCACTGGTGCGAGGATTGGTCTGTAATCAAGCGTTGTTTTGGTATGACAAAGATTAGACGGGACGACAAGATCATTCTTGTGAAGTACACGAGCGTGATAATGCTATCCAGAAGACCAGTCGAGGTCGTCAAGGTAATGGAAAGTAGTGTCAGCTATAAGCAGCACCTATTGGCTGCTCTCCTGAGGATTCCACAGTATAGGAGAACGCTCTACACAAGTAGCTAATCGTTGGATCGACTGATTGGATTGTATTACGGTATCAGGGACTTCAAAGAGAACGAGGGCCAACCTAAGGGGCTTAATTTCATGGACCATTGGATTGAGGTTTTTATTAAGCGCTAGGAAACGAATGGTGGTGCGCGTGGGATATGAGGAAGGACTGGAGAAACATATGGCATCAAAATACTGCAAGTCGAAGATTAGACAAACATGGGTGAGTGGAGTGATGGCAGAATTTGTGAAGAAGAATGCATGTAGTATGGGTAAGAGAGAAGACGATTGGCGAGTTAATGCACAACCACAAACGATTTGCGAAGTACGTAGAAGGAACAATAGTCTGCACATGTGAAGGTTTGTGCTTACCAAGGAGCGGAGAGCACATGGAATTTAGAGTCTCGGAAAATGCAGTCATTGCTGCCAGACTGGAGAATTCTAAGAATGTACCTGTACCAGACCTGCGAAGTGGTGCAATCCTGGCCACGGAGGTGAACTTGCCAATGGAAGCCTTTTTCAGTAAAGGTCTAGTTGAACTGTTCCAACGTACAAAATTGATTTAGGTGCAACAAGAAAAGGGGAGGAATTGCGAAAGGCATCTCGGTCAAGCAGGTCATAGCGATGAAGAAACACCTCGAACGCTTGGTAATAATGCCACTGGACCATAACATGGGTGACTCTATGGTTTGCTGTCCAGTAATATACAATGAAGCCATGCAAAGCATGTTCCTGAACAATAGCGCTTTCATCCGACAAGAAGACGATGAGGAGATGGTCATCAAGGCATGCAAGGAAGCGTACATTGGAGAAGGCTACACAGGTGTGGCGAAGTGGGATGAGAAGGGAGCACTGGGGCGAGCTTATGTCAACCCGAAGCACAAGGACACCGCGAGGTGGCGACCTATACGCCCTTCATATAGTGAACCAGCAGGAAGGATGAGCAAGGCCGTCGGGAAAGCCCTCAACCACATGCTGTGGAGCCTTGGGACACATTCAAGCTGTGAATCCGTCGAGTCAAGGGGATGGAAGCAGGGTGATGCTGGCGGCTAGATTTGATATAAAGGAGATGTTTTTGAAGCTACCCCACAAGGCCATTGTAGAGGCAGTTGAATGGATTGCAGAGGTATATGAAAGTAAAGGACTGGACCAAGTTAAGATAAAGATGAACGGAAAAGGAGCAATGTTTGGGAAAGCGGCTGGGGAGGTTCGATGGAAAACTATTTCCTTCCGCACGATTTTGCAATTTGTCAAATTTGATCTCAGTTGCAATTTGTCAAATTTGATCTCAGTTGCAATTTGTCAAATTTGATCTCAGTCACACTTTCCTGGTAGCAGATGGGGTAGTGTTCCAATAGGAGGGTATACCGATGGGCAGGAGCAATAGTCCCGCACTAGCATGCTTACTGTGTGCATATTGCGAGAACCTGTTCTTGTCAGCGTTTGGGGCAGACAGGAGGCCCATTCATGGAAGCAGATTGATTGATGACATTTCACTCTTTGTATCGTCCAGAGCTGACTGAACGGACAGTTTGGATAAGGTTGTTAACATCATCAGAGGGTTTGAGAACTGCTACAACAAGGAGTTGACTCTCAAGAGAACAGATGTAGGATTTAGGAGACGGCCGTTCTTGGGCTGCGAGCTGACAGTGCCCCCTTGTGTGAGATGCACGCCATGACGATCAATGGGCCTACGCTTCTGAAGGGCGGGGGGGGGGGGGGGACGTTTCAAGGGATGCAGGATTCGAGTTGTACGCCAGGTGAAGGCGGCGGTGAAAACTGGGTCCCTGCACAGGATTTGGGACCACACACTGTTCAAACAGGACGCTGGACCCACGCTCCTAGCCCTGAAAATTAAGCTGCGGAAAAGAGGCTTCCCTGCGAAATTCTTCGATTCTAGGTTGAGGCTCTTCTCCCGACTCAACGACGGGGCATGGGACGATTGGGTCGTGGTGCTGTGTGAAACAGAGCCCCCGAAATGGGCAGGGCCTGGACCAAAATGGGCGGGGTGAAGACAAGTGTGGTACCAGTTCACACTGGTTGAAAAATGGGCAGGGCACAGACGGAGTGCAAAAATGAATCGCTATTTTTGGGTCGAGTTCAGAAATTACCGCAAGTGAGCAAGTGGGTGATTTTCCGCTATGAATAAACCTGGATTTTTGTACAGATGCAGCTGGGTTGAAGTGAGAAGGGTAGATGAGCACAAACAAACAAGAGGGCAGTGGCGGGAAGTAGAATATTGAATTTCAAATTTCTATGGAGAATGCGACTGGGTCGTAGTGAGTGGGGTGGATGAGCACGAACAAACAAGAGTGCAGTGGCGGAAAGTACAATTACGAATTTTGATCCTCTAGGAAGAACTGAGAGTATTTAAGGACGGTACGAGCAGGAGGTTCTCACCTTTCAAAGAGCCCCTGAGGACGCTGGCACTGGCAACAGCAGAAACGCATCGGGCATTTTGCCAGGATGCGAGGAGGAGGACGCTGCTTCGAGCATCATCTTGAGCATCACTGATACATGCTCAGTCGAGCAATGTATGGGGAGCCAAGGATCCAGAGTGAGGAAAAGGACTCGAACGGACAATGCAGTGTCAGCGAAGCATCAACAAGCAATGTACATCCAGATACAGATGAAAATAGCACAATGTAGCGCAATGGAAGACTGAAAGATATGACCCGACCTATCAGAGGTTGACGCGACAGCCCATCATACACGACACATGTGAGAGAGGGAGGAGGGACCGCATACACAGAAGAAAGGTCCCTCCTTGCACACACACATGGGGGAGATACCACGGATGAGAGATGGGCGGAGAGGTGAGACGAAGATGGGGGTGAGGGAGAAGACCAAGATCGTGATAGCGAAGTCAGATCCTGGGCTGCATGCCCGATGTAACCTCTGCCTGTAACCTTTCTCCCTCTCTCTCTGAAGAAGAAGAAGAAGAAGGGAGGGGGAAGAGATGGAGGGCGAGACAAAGAAGAAGAAGAAGATGTCGTCATCCTCGCTGTCTCACCTGCAGGTAACTGCCACCATGTACTGACCGTCATCGTGTCCCTGTGCAGGTCACTGGCGTGGAGCGCAGCTATGGCACCCAGGTAAGTACCGCCAGCGCAGGTATGGCCTCCACCCCTCTGCCTTCCTACACCTCTACCTCTACCTCCAGCATAGCGCTGTAGTGTTGCAGCGCACTACAGCGCTGCTCCAGCAGCGTGTCGCCCAAGAAGTGAGCTGCTCAAACTGTGTGCTGCCCTGGCCTTGCCCCAGCTATATGTAGCGCTGGCCTGGCCGGTCTGCCTCTGTGTGCCTCTAGTCCTACACCCAAAACATGGGCCTACAGGGTCTGGGTCCCAACCGGACGTCCAGACCCTGCACCTGGGCCAGAGCGGCCTGCCTACTGGTGAACCCGGCCCAAGGCGCGGCCGTGGGGACTGCAGGTCCAAAACGGCCTGAACAGACTAAAATAGGACAGCAAATAAATAAATAAATATATAAATGAATGCTGTCTCGAATCGAATCCTCCGGCCTAAGGGCCAGCCGTGGGCCTCCAGGGTGCGCGTCCGAAGGGCGTGCGGCCTGGGGGCCTCTAGCAACCACCGGGCCCCCAAAATGGGGCCCATGTGCAGGCTCAGCATGTGACATTCACCTTTCTATCTTCCGAGTATTCGAAAGGACTGAGTTTTTTCTCTCTCTATTTCCGTCCTGTTGTATGTGGATGTTGTGAGCAGGCAACAGTTGTAGAACTGATGTGCGAGGCGGACGGGTCCTATGTTGGTGTATTCGGTGCAAGGTGTGTTGTCGGAGTCTTTGGATGTGGTGGATTGTGTAATTCGAGTCGCTAGTATAATCTGTGCAATGTTTGGTCTAAGCTGTTGGTGTCACTGTATGCGGTGCGCTGTGTCATCCGAGTCGTTAGATCTACACCGATCTGCACGCCTCGGCACGCACAAGGTATGAACACATGTCCTCACGACTGTTCAGGCAAAGTTTCCGAGTTCAGTTTCACAGGAGCTGGGAGTGAGTGAGTTACATATTCCGAGTTCTGCGCCATAATATACCAATGTGTAAAATATATAAATATATGCAGCGCTTGTGGGAAAAAAAACAAAGATCCCATGAAAACCTAGGTTATGATCAGGGCGACCTGGACAGCCTGCAGCCCGTCCACATCCAGCTGCGCAAGCGGAGCATCCTGGCGCCAACCCAAAAAGCAAAAATAACGAAGAGGTGGCATGGAACCCCCAGGACCACTTGGACCTAAGGAGGCTAAGGTAGTGAAAACAAAAAAATAGGATCCATAAAATATATAAATATATGCAGTGCGTGCAGGAAAAAAAAACAAAGATCCCACGAAAACCTACGTTATGATCAGGGTGACCTGGACAGACTCCAGCCCGTCCACATCCAGCTGGGCACGCGGAGCATCCTGGCGCCGACCCAAAAAACAAAAAAAAGGTGGCGTGGAACCCACAGGACCATTTAGACCTAAGGAGGCTAAGGTAGTGAAAACAAAAAATTAGGATCCGTTTTGAACTGTTTTCTTTTTTCTTTCGTTCTTTGCTCGTTTGTTTTGCCTTCCTTTGGTAGCTTTTCTTGGTCTCTTTTTGTTTTTTTGAGCTTGACCCTTTGCACCGGTTGGGTTTGCCATGGAACTCCGAACTTGGTCACATGGCGTCTCCCCGGTTTGAACATGCAGAATGCCCTGACTCGTTGAACAGTACGTTCACACTTTATGCTGTCATTGCCCGTGCTCGTTGAAAGGCATTCCACAATGCAGACCCCAAATTCGAATTTCAGGGTCAAGGTCTCAAGGCAAGGGACGACGTCTTTATTTTTCTAGCCTATAAGCAAGGAGACGGGCATACGATAGCTAGAGCAAACAGAATCAGACGGGTGTTAGAAAGATGCTATCCAAAAGCGCTGACCCTTAAGAGGACCGATGACGAATCAGGTAGCTGGGATTTCCTGGGCTGTGCCTTGGAAGTGCAACCTACTTTTCCGTATTTGGGAAGCTTCCAGAAAACAAAAAACCAGGACAGTACTTGGTCGATGCAGGACCTGGCTTTTCGGACGGGCCAAGACTTTGGGTCTTGGTCCTCGCGAAGGCAAAAGCTAGCAGCTGTTACCAGGTGGCTTTTTCGGATCGATCGCAACACGACGGATCGGCCCGAATCCTGGGACAGGTGCTTACCCTCAGAAGGGAATTTCGGGCCAACTTCCCCGATCGATTTTTCACGACATGACTCAGGAACTTCGCGTGGAATCGAGAGTTAATTTGGAGGCTCACAGCAAGCTTGCTTTGTGATGAATACGAGTAGGAACAAGTAGACTCTTTACTATATATAGGTGCTGTAGTCTGCAGTATAGTCCTCTTTTGACATGGCGCCGGGCTATCGCCTTGTATTGGAGAAAGTGGAGATGGGAGAGGCATGAGTGTAGGGAGGACGCATGGTGGGAGTAAGGAAGATTCTCGAGTCGTCGCCTGTCGCGGCCTCTTGGATTAAGACCTACTTAATCAAGCTTTTGTCGTTCTGAATTGGACTCTGATCTTGTGATCATGTTTGTGCATTCTCACCCTTTGCTGAAGCTCTTGGTAACCTACGGAGGGTAGACACTTTGTGTGGTGGTCAAGAAACTGGGGAGACACGTGTGGCGAGTACGACTGTTGACTGCAGCACGATGGCATCTACGAGTCAGCAGGGAGGTAACAATGGTGGAGGTGGGGACCCTCCACGGTGAGGCCCACCTATCTGCTATAGTTGCAAGCAACCCGGCCATTACGCGCAGGATTGCTGGTTACATTGGAAGGATGAGTACGAGTCGTTGGAATCAAAAGCAGGAGAGAATTCACACGCAAATTTGAGGCAATGTGGGCGCTCGACCTCACGGGTTAGCAGGAGATGGGAACCAGCAAGGAGATCCCCGTCGACGGATGCTGTGCATCATGTGTCGGGATCTGATAGTGTGAAGGACCTGGTGACACTACTGGTAGCTAAGGAGGAGCCAAAAGCACACGAAGGAGAAAAAGGAAGAAAGAGAACGTAGGGAGCGAGATCGTTTGGAGAAAGGAGCTAAGAAGACATGGAAGGAGGAGAGGCGCAAGCGTGCGCAACAAGAAAATGACCAGCACCTGGCGAAGATTATTGACATTCAATTTTCCAGGAGATATGGAGAAAGATTGGAAGCAAGAAGAGACGAGGAATCACCGGGAAAAAGATTGGAAGCAAGAAGAGACGAGGAATCACTGGGAAAAAGTAGAGTCGAAGCCGTCGACGGAGAGCACAGTGGATGGCACAAAAGCATCGACAACACTGAGAGAAGTACTACTCAACATCGGAGGATGAACTCTCTGAGATTAGCCACCGCACAGTCTGCCTGGCTATTTCGGATAAGAGGAAGAGAGCTACAACTACTGGGGAGGAGGAGACTGAATCCAGTCCTGGGACTACCCCGCTGATGGACCATCGCATCTGTCGGGGACGGCCTCCGCTATCGACAAAATCCGCGAAGAAGATGAAGACAAGCCTAAAGCCCATCACCATGAGGAGACTCCGGGAGAAGAACAATCCAAAGCTGAAGGGAGTAATGGCAGGCTCGGGGCCAGCTCGGGAGCAGTTCGTAGCCGATATTTCCAAGTATCTGAAAGGTTTGAACTACCGTGAAATCCAACGTATGTGTAAGGCAGCAGGCTTGACATACGTATGCAAGGGCCTTGGCGGAGCACCGAGCCAGTATAGCATACAATAATGAGACAGAAGAGCGTCCGCCACTATTCGCCAGAGTGAAGAAGGAAGCCGATCTGGAGATATCGACGAGTACCGAGTACAGCGAATCAGAGGAATCGGAGACTTCGAAGGAGTCCGAGAAGGAGAAAGTAGCATGAAGATGCTTTTCGAACGAAGATCTGTAGGAATGTTGCGAAACGCTGACGAATCATAGACGGGTGGAGACACCTGTTCGTACTGACGTTGAAGCGTTTTTTCGATGGGTCGTTGTTGCCTTGACACTTAGGGGCTGCGTCCCGTGGTTAAAGAAGTTCTCGGAGGATTGGGGTAAGTTGCTCCTAGAGGACTCTGAAGCTTTGTCTGAACCAGGTTGTTGTGTCTACGCGGGGGTATCGCCATGGTGCTGGGCAACATACGCTGGTAAAATGGAGAGAGCTCTGGATACTCGTTGGATAGAGCATAAGAGAAAATCCGAAGGCGAAGAGGGATCAGCTTCTCATTTCCACCGTTGGTTAAGAAGTTTTGGAGTGCAAAGCTACCTCTTAATTCCGGTCAGGAAGGATCGGATGCGCTTATCAGTATCGAAAAAGAAGAGGAGGCAGTAACAAAAAAGAAGAAGAGGTCGGAAGGAAAGACGAGGAAGTCGAAGGAATAGGAAACGCGGGAACGCACTGCTCAGGAACTCAAACGTAATACGCGTTAGCAGGGGTAACTCAGCAACAGCATCTGTAAAGTTCCTGCAAACGCTGTACGATGCAGAAAAGAAGGGCGAGCGCAACTTCATTCTAAAGTCGGAAGGGGGTGGGCTGTGGTGTGACAAGTGGAAGACCGTGAAGTGAGTGTTTGGCGAGTCTCGGGTAGAAGTGGGAGAAAGCGTAAATTCAAGAGTGTATGAGAGATGTCGAAAAGGGAGGGGATATTCTTTTCGTATATTTGAAGAGGAGAAAGAGAAAATCTCGAAGGCATCACTCCTTCCTTACTTCCATCTTGAAACTGCAAAGAAAAGTAGTACTTTGTACCATCGAGATATGAGCTTTCTTATTAAACTGCTGACAGCCGTCAAGGAGTTCAGTAGGAAAGCAACACGTGATTTTCTTAAGCGTCTTTTGTATGCGGCTATTAAGAATGGATATGGTTTTAATTTGTATGCAAAGCTAGTCGTAGGAGTTAAATATGATGATCGAGTGAGCTTGGCGGGGGTCCGTCGGTTATGTGATGAGATGATTGATAATTTGGGTTTCCCATATTTTGTGAGTGAAGTTTTTAAGAAAAAAGTCAGGGTGGTATGGGTTAAGAACCCATCCACCACGGATGGCCTGTGCAACCATCGTAAGGCCGCCCGCAAGGACGTGCAGCACTTGCACGAGATATAACCTTCCCAGAGTGGAAGATCATGTAAAGTGTTGATCGAGTGAAGTTGACGGGATCCCAAACTATCTTTGGAACTCTAATAACATACTGAGGGCCGGACAGAGACACAGGGCAGTGAGTTTGGCACAAAAACTGTCCGACAGTTTTGGAAATTGGAAACCTGGACCAAAGACCTCAATGAGCTTTTGCAGCACAAATGTTGAGAATTGCTGCAGCAGGACAACGTGGAGGGAAGGCGACGTGTCGTTGGAAGATGTGTTGAGGTTGAAACATCTGTTTTCAGAGCTGTTTTTTTCTCCGGTAGACCGAAATCCAAGGCAATTAGTCCTCATGCGCCCGCAGATGTATTTGGAGGCAGTGAATGATTTGTTTGTAAGAAGTGATGGGTATGTGGTTGTGGGCGAGACCAAAGGGAAGGTATGGAAGAAAGCGAGGGCTGATTTTAAACAGCGGAGACTGGACAAGATGGGAGGTTGGAAGGGAAAAGGGAGTGTGGGGTATGCATAAGTGTTACCGAAGCAGAAAGACTTGTCCCGCTTCCGACCCATATTTCCTACCTTCAATGAGCCTACTAACCACATTTGTAAGAAGGTGGCAAAGGCTTTGAATTACCTTTTGAATCAGCTGCCAGAATGCACAAACTTTAATTTGAAATCTGGTGGTAGCTTGGGTGACAAGTTGAAGAAAGGCAATGTTTTTTTGAAAAAAGCATATCTCAACGTGAGAGTCATGGCTGCATCCTACGACATTAAGGATATATTCAGCCGACTACCCCATCAGGAGATTCGGCAAGCCGTTGATTGGATTTTGAGCTGTTTTTGTGAAGTGGAAACAATAAGAGGGTGTGTGGACGACAGATTCAAAAGGTAGAGGGGCGTCCTTCGGGTGGATGGATTTGGCAAAGTGGTGGACGGTGACTAGGGAGGAGATTCGAAGCGTTGTTGATTTTGAGCTATCTCATACCTACACCAGTGCGTCGAATGTGTTGTTGAGGCAGGTAATCGGAATCCCGATGGCAATGAGTACCAGTCTGCCACTTGCATGCAATCTCTGTGCGCATGCAAAGTGGAGGTTTCTGGACTCCTTGGGAAAAGACCGAAGACTAGCGTATGGGGTCAGACTGATGGACGATGTCTCTATTTTTCTAGCCTATAAGCAAGGGGACGGGCATGCGATAGCTAGAGCAAACAGAATCAGACTGGTGTTCGAAAGATGCTATCCAAAGGCGCTGACCCTTAAGGACCGATGACAAATCATGTGACAAGGCTGAGGCAGAGTAGCGAGGCCGGGAGGGAGAGAGGGAGAGAGTGAGAGCACACACATACTCACTCAACTCGACACGGACTCGACTCGACGGACACAGACACAGAGAGGCAAAGTCACAAAGTTGCGAAGTCGCAATCTTGGATTCCGAACACAATGTCACAGCAAGTCACACTGAAGCACAAGCACTGAGGCCGAAAACTGAGTCCCCAAACTCAGCTCGAGTCCGAGGGCAGAAGTGCAATTTGCCTCGGGGCTGAACTGAAAATCGAAGGCCTGAGCCTGGGCGTCAGAATGCTGGATGGCGCCAAGTATCGAAATCCGAAAGTGCTAGAGGCGGGATTTGAGAACGGGCGCCAACTGCAGAGGGCGCCAACAGTCAGGAACTGAGATCAGAAACTTCAAAAAAAAATGGAATAGCAGCCTGGCGGGTGGTAACCTGCGGACCAGGGATCGAGCCCTGGCTGAGTCCGTAACAAATCAGCTAGCTGGGATTTCCTGGGCTGTGCCTTGGAAGTGTGACCTCCTTTTCCGTATTTGGGAAGCTTCCAGAAAACAAAAAAACAGGACAGTATTTGGTCGACGCAGGACCTGTTTTTTTGGACGGGACAAGACTTTGGGTCTTGGTCCTCGCGAAAGCAAAAGCTAGCAGCTGTTACCGGGTGGCTTTTTCGGATCGATCACAACATGGCTTTTTCGGATCGATCACAACACGACGGATCGGGCCCAAATCCTGGGACAGCTGCTTACCCTCAGAAGGGCATTTCGGGCCAAGAACTTTCCTGATCGATTTTTCGCAAAAGGACTCAGGAACTTTGTGTGGAATCGAGAACCAATTTGGAGGCTCACAGCAAGCTTGCTTTGCGATGAAGACAAGTACGAACGAGTAGACTCTTTAGTATATATAGGTACTGTAGTCCGCAGTATAGTCCTCTTTTGACATGGCACCGAGCTATCGCCTGAGATTGGGGAAAGTGCAGATGGGAGAGGCATGAGTGTAGGGAGAACCTACGGTGGGAGTTAGGAGGATTCTTGAGTCGTCGCCTGTCGCGGCCTACTCAATCAAGCTTTTGTCATTCTGAATTGGACTCTGATCTTGTGATCACGTTTGTGTATTCTCACCCTCAAGGCAAGGGAGGCCAAGTTGGCCAGTTCAGAAAGGTCACAGTCCGGTACCTTTAGGAGTCAAGTCCAACAGGCACCCGGTAAACAGTCGCTTCCCGAAGGCAAAAGTTGCATTCTGTAAGCAAAAGTCACGTCTCATATTGAAAAGTCATGTCCCACAGGCAAAGGACACTTCTCCAAGCAAAAGTCGTGGTCCAGAGGCAAGAGTCACAACCCAGAGTCAAAAGTCATGTTCCACAGATGAAAAGTCGTGACTCACAGACCCGAGCAGCAGCACACCAATGGAAATTCGGGGAAAGTACCAGGCCTTGACATTCTGAAGCAAGCAGACCGTGGGCATGTGGTACCGGGTCCAAGTCAAGCCAAAGGAAGCAGAGGCTGGGACGAGTTGAGGCTCAGTCCAAGTCAATATCAAGGACTGGCCAGTCACATTTCGGGGAGATTGCTCATTCGTGAGGAGTGTGGAAGTGCTGCTGAAGCACTTGTGCGCTATCTGCGAGTAGCATGCACGCGAGAACCCTGCTGGGCAGTGCTGCACTGAGAGGGAAGGCGGGCATAGCCGCATATGTCAGTCGTAGGGATAGAGCTGAGTAGCAGCGGATGTATTCAGAGTCAAGATTCTCAAGTAGAGAAAGAGAGAGAGCACATGCATGAAGAAGGCCAGGAGGGACAGAGAGAGAGAAGACAGAGAGAAAGAAAGAGAGAGTGAGCCAGGGAGAGAAGAGAGTCACCTACCTTAGATGAGGATGCTGGTATTGGGTTGCTGAATTCTGTGCTGTTGAGCGCTTGGTGACTGGATCTCCGAAACTGTTTAGTGTGATAGTTTGTTGGAATTTCTAAGCTGCGCATATCTGGACGTTGCATCTCGCGACTCCAGTGTGTATTTTGTGTGCTCAAGGTGTCGAGCAGTGAGGCTCAATGCATGGTGGTTGTTCACCGAATGCCATCCCCCCTTCACGCCATCCCTGCTGCTGTGCTGGGTTGGAAGTTGTCTTCTCCTTGTTCTTGTTCCCCATCTATCCGCCGCCACCTCTCCCCCCAAGCTGGACTCTGATGTTTTCCAAAAAAAAAGCCGGACTCTGCATGCTCTCAATTGATGCAGTACAACCGTGCAAGCAGGGGGGGTGGGAAAGACGTAGCCTGCTTTCTGGCTTTCCCAGATTGGGAGGGTGGAACCCCCCTCCCGCCCAGCCTGTAAGGCCCAGCTGGACAGACTTCGTAAACTGGATGGAAACATGTATAACCTGGTAGAAGTCATGCCATCCAAGCTGATGTAGTCGAGACATGAAGATGTCTGCATGAGCATGACAACTGAAAACAGTAGATGTCTGTATGCGCATGGCCAATGTCTAGCTATGTTCCATCAGGGACTGAACACCAATTGCAGAAAATTCCAGGGGGTACTTTCATATTAGCCCACTATATGAGACTTTTATTTAAAGAGGATGGCAGGCAGTTACTGATTGGCAGGAAATACCCAGAATAGCCTTGCGTCCACCCGAAGACTATCTCCACAGTCTCGAGTGGCTCTACCAGTTCACATACTCCATATGTAGAAAGCCACCAGTACAGTTAGGATTGTTATGAACAGTTGTTCATTGGAAGCATATAGGTCAATCAACACCTATTGTCAACATGAGGCAAAAGTTCCTCACAACAGCACTTCATCTTGGCCAGCAGATAGTTGACAGGCTTGAGAAAAAAGGACATTGTGAACTAAGAGGGACAAGGGCATGATTGCAACTGCCCATGCCAAACCAGTCTCCGCACGTATGCTCATTTGGACAGTCATAAACCCAATCAAAGTGCCGATCAATGGCAAACATGGATTTCTCCAACATGAAAAGTGGCATTTGCATCCTTTTCCCTCCAAGGTTCGAGTCCCCAAAAAGGATTATAATACTGTGTGCGAGTTTTCTTGACATGGCAAGTGGCAATTGCATCCTTTCCTCCAACCAAACCTGGAGAGGTTTCAATCCCCAAAAAGGATTAGACGATTGTGCATGAGAGTGCTACAGCACATCATCACATGCACATCACAACAAACAGAGATGATAATGCGACGGGCCGATGAATAGGTTTCTTCAAAGACCACAAATAATCTTTTGATAGGCACATCATGAACACAGCAGGCAACGGAGACGAAACAGAGATCATAATGCGGACGGGCCGATGAATAGGTTTCTTCAAAGATCCCAATAATCTTTTGCTAGGCACATCATGAACACAACAGGCAGAGCTTAAGATAGAGGACAGGCACAGAAACTTTTAACTGACTGCACGTGACTGGTCAAGATAAAGATATGGACGAATTCAGCCCCAGCAGACTGGTGCCAGTGGAACAACACAGACACCAAGCACACAATAGCAAAAGCGAATGATGGCAGTAAAGTGGGTATGAGGGTTGGCAGTGAGGGAGTAGTAGTAGTTGATACCTGGCTAGCATTTCTCAGATGGTAGAAGTGATGTCTGGCGACAGGTGTCTTGTCAAGGGAAGAGGAGAAAAGCGGTGAAGGAGTCTGGCTCGGCCACTGGTGGTTTGACGATGCCACACTGTCCGGGGTCTCACCAACACTTGCGGGAGTCGTTTGGCCACGGCTGAGAGTCCTCCTGCGATCCCCGCCACAAGGGTGCATTGCCAGGTCAGCGATTACAGAAATACGGCAGCACAGCCACTTGGCGATGGACCTTTTCTTTCGGTTTGAGGAATTGTCGCTGCAGTTGTCCCCCTTCCTTGAACCGAGCCGCCGCAGCCGGTAGAAGAGAGAGCAGAGGGAGTTTGAAGACGGTGCACTCACTTTCACAACAGCAGTAGACACAACCGATGACGGTGGCATGATGCTTCTTTCGGCGCTCAACTCTTTCACTTCACTTCTTTCTTTGTTGTCGTCTTCATCATCTTTTCCGTCTTTCTTTTTCTTCCGTCGTGCAAAGCGATGCTGTTGACATTGTTCCCTCACCCGCCACTGCCTGACGTTCCGCACCAATACCCAAACAGATGCGGTTGGAAAAAGAAAAAAAAAGAAAAAAAAAAAAAAGAAAGAGAGAATGTTGCTGAGCAGGGCAAGGGTGGACGGCCACCAGTGCCAGCATTCACCACAGCTCCAAAATGAGATAACCGCACAACATGTGCAGCAAACATGTCAATGGAGGTGAGATGAGGCCAGCCGACACCACAGGAGAAGGGGTGCAAGAGGGCCGCAAGGCATGGGCAACAGTCCAGGGCACTGTGACGTGAGGTGTACACAATGCAGTTCCGTTGACACAAAGAGACTGAAACATGAACAATGATTTGCACAGCAGATTGTGGAAGCATACAACATACAAGCGACGAGCTGCACATTCAAGGTCCTTGACATCCTTAAGAAACAATGATTCCATGACGATCATCCATGCGCAGATAGATACACTTGTCGAACCATCCATCCATCCTCCCTTTCGTCCACTATCCATGCAAGCATCGACGATCTGCAAATACACACCCCTCCTGCATAAACTTTATTTTATTGCAAGTGTAATTAACACACATGAGCAACCATTACAAATCAGTTGCCGAAACATAATTCATCCACATACCAGAAGTGTGGCATATGTCCATGTGGACACACACACACACACAAACAGCCTTGTACATGCACATATATGAATATATACAGTCACCATCGCGGCGTTAAAAAGACTTTACAGTGGAACCACAGACTGACCAACGACCACTGATGAAGGTCATAAGTGCAGCAATGTTATCCGTCCAGCAAACAAACAACGGCATCTTCACGCATACACCATCATACAAGCATAAATTAGCAAGACTTACTGACACGTACTGACGTAAATACACACATACACAGTATTGTTTGTGTGGACATGCGTCATTGTGAAAGGATACACACAAGCACAAGTATTGACAGAAAAACATCACTGACACAGCGATATTATCAGACAGTGACATCCTCACACACACGTTATTTTATAATCATGATTAAGCACAGTACTGAAATATACTGGCATAAATACAGATATGTACACAAGTACTATTCATGGCAATTTCATGCAACAAGCACGCGCAAACACAAACACAGCTAAATGTGCACACACATGCTGACACAAATACAGATACATAACTACTAGTCATTCCCACACACACATGAACAAACACAACTACACGTGCACACACACTCGAACAAATAAAGAAGCATGAAGAAACATGAAGAAACATAAAGAAACAAACGCTGCACGATTTACAAATTAACTCCATGATTCTCTCTACTACTGCAGGAGTTTGGCAGAACGAGCTGCGACGTGGAGACAGTATCACGAGAAATGTTACAATGTCAACACAGCAAGCACACTCTACACATATCAACTCAGTGATTGCTTTTCCTTTGCTAGTTGGGTGGAGCTGGGTGAAAGTCTGGTTGAGGGCTCCATCCTGAATTAACAAGAAATGTATACATCGTCAAACAGAGCTGCCCGGTAAACCGTAGGCAGAGAGGGCGAAGAGGACAACAAACAAGGGGCCGTGACAAACTGTTTCGTCGGAGTTTCGCCGACTCATCAGGAGGCTGAACCCTCAACAGTCTGCAGAATCCCCTAACTGATTACACTGTAAGTGATAATCCACCTTAACCCCGGTTGTGGTTAATGAAACGGATTCCACCTTTCGCAGTAGCTGATGCAGATCCCAGGGCTCGATCCCTAGTCCTCACTTCACCTGTGTACAGTATCTGAGTCGACCCTGAGAGTTGAACCCCTGACTTGTGGATTCGCAGTAGTTGGTAGGCTGTCGTAGGTCTGTAGGTTGTAGGGGTTCGATCTGTAGACCTGTCGTTTGTAGGTCTTAGCAGGTCCTAGGAGTCGTAACTGTAGCTCTTCCGAAGGGTCAAAGTCATAGCTGCTGTATTCCTGAAAGGTCAAGGTCGTAGCTGCTACGGTACCGAAAGGCCAAGTCTACGGACTTCCGGAAGGCCCGGAAGTGGCCTTTCGGAGCTTGCTCACGTTTAGACAGAGGCAAGTGGGCAAGTGGCGAGGTCAACTGCAGTACGTCGGCAGTGCTACGGCGGTGAGTTGACAATGCGTCCCCATGCAGTCAGTGGTATCAGTCCCAGTCAGTCAGGGTCCAGTTAAGCAAGTACCGTGTGGGACTGTGTGCACCCAGGGCATGGGAAATGGGCAGACCAACAAGCTACAGAAGTATAAAGTAAGAGGCAGCGACCAGTCGTGCATTCATTCGCCGCGTAAGCCATGCGGAAGCGCTGCTACAGCGTCTTGTGCGAAGGTGGTCTGCAGGTTGCCCAAAGACGAAGTGGGCTGAAGGGAGATCGTAGCCATAGTCAGTAGTGGTAGTGCGGCCATAGCCGCTGTAGGAGGAAGTGAGATAAGTGTGTGTGTGTGGTGGTATTCAGGGTGATCCAGAGTGCACGTGTGTGAACAGTGGGGTTGGACACAGCGACGAAGGCTGGGATGTTCAGGCGCCGATGCGCCATAGCCTGTTGAAGTGAACTTGCATCTGAACGGCGTTCTTGATTTCCATATCTCTAAGCTTTGAGTGGGTTTGCATGTATGTGAAGTGGAAGTGAAAGCGAGTTTGATTGCATTAAGCATCAACGACTGCCCGACAATTGATACCCTGAGGTGGGCAGGCTAAGAACACCAAACAATAAAAAAACTGCTCAACGCTACTAACGGAGCCTAAGTTGGTGTGCTTTCCCTCCACTACTTAGATGTTAAGTTCGCAAATCAACTCTGGCGCGATTTCCCGATAGGAAATCCATGGAATCAAAAAGAGCTTCCCCCTACGGCATTTCGCCTTCCATTATGTCCTTTCATCCTCAACGTCGAGGCATCCACCCAATGCATTGTTTTGAATATAGCAGGGGCCCTTCATGCCCTAGTTCAGAGGTCAATCAACACTTCCTTCGTTTATGCCTTTGCCAATCCGATCGTACCATCAGAAGCGATGACAATTATTTATACATAGTATTTCTTAGGAGGATGACATCCATGATGTGCTGTTGGAGTAACATTGCTAATCATGGTTATAACGAGACCTGCTAATTGTAAACCACATTAACGCGGAAGGTTTTCCTTGAGCTAAACCTTTGATCCTCACTTCGACTGACTGAATTCCTAATGGAATAGCAGCCCGGGCTTATTCCTCGGCAGTAGTGCAATGAGCCCAGTCCGGAGAGACGCTCATCAATGTCAAGATGCAGTATGTCTCAGCACAAATACGTCTCCAAAAATCGTACAAGTAGTCAGGTAGCCCAATGTCACGTTGTCGGTGTGGATACCCTTACAAGGCTATACGCCCTGGTTTTTGCAAACGACAGAGAAAAAGTTTGGTTTGAGGTTTAAGAGTACCGCACGAGTCGCGGCTGTGATTTACGTCGGCTAAATGGTTGACTAGAGTAGGGGGTATGGGTGCGCGCGGACTTAAGGCGCACATGTGATCTCTCTTTCTTTTGATGATCGTGAAGTCGGCGTTTGGTTGCTGACTAAGTTTTAATTTCTGATTAAACTAGGATTTAAAAAGATTTTGTCTCCTAATTGGTGTATTTATCTATGACCTGTATGTACGTGCGGAGGACGGCGTCAACAACAATGCGACTTTGAAAATGTTTCGGTAGATCTGCGCATCGCGCAGTATTAGCTTATTTAGGTGTCGGTCGAAGCCAGACCCAACCTTGGGCCTAGCGCTATTGGTTATAGTGCCAGACTTTTAACAGGGGGATTCGGGGATAGAGGCCGACGGTGTCGGTGTAGGAATACTGGAACGGCGCGAAAAGACCGAGGGGTTGAGGGCCCGATGGGGCAATTCCCCCTGGTTTTGCCGTTAGGGGCATCAGAGCGGTACTAGCAGTTTCTCTTTCCTCATTCGTCATATTCTGACGATTAAGAAGTTTCTAAATATTTTTATTATCTGTTGTTGAGTATTATTAAAAATTTTTGCTCTGGCATCCATTGACTTGGACGCAACTCTGGATTTGGGGGTCGTCGCGACGGTCGAGGGCCTTGAGCACGCATCTTTTTTTCGTTGACTTATGGGTTCCGGCGTGGCAGGGTGTTGGCAAAAATTCCTCCATCTAGCCCATCTTAAGATGCGGGCCTAGGAAGTCAACGTGCACGCAAGCTAGTGGGTGGGTTGCCCACGAAGCGACGGGAACCTATGAGGCGGGAGTTGTTGCGGGTGCACCGTCCGCCAATCGCGACCTGTTGTGAGAGGTTTGAGTGAGGGTTTGGCATTGGGCCGTGTCCACCTAAAGCCACGCTCAAGCGCACAATCAGAACCACGCCTTGGACTTTGTGGCCCGCCAAGAGGGGGTTCGGTAGAGGCGCGGTACTGACGAGGGATTGTTAGTCAGACTTGAGCAGAAGAGCGAGAGGCTGATCAAGCTAGCTACTAGCTCGCGCCTTCAGAGGCCCTTTAATAGTTGATGCGATTGCCGATGGGCGAAGCCTGCACCGTCGTTATCCAAAGGAACCGGTGTCGGCGAATACCCTTACAAGGGTATCCGCCCTGGCTTTTGCAAGTGACAGAAAGGCTTGGTTAACCTGGATTTTGGGTGCCCGTGCGGGAAAATGTGAGGGTCGTCCGCGCGCGGGCAAAGGTCTGCCTTGTCCCGGTAGGGAGTATATGGGCGCGCAATTTTGAGGCGCGCGTGTGATTTTTTCGGTGCGCGCGTGTGATTTTTTGAGGCTGAAGTGGGCGGCCGGTCTAGTCGATCGGCCCGGATCATGTTACGGCCTTGGTTAGGGAACAAAAGTTTGTTTTTGATCGGTGCGCACGGCCCAGCGGTAGGGTTGGCGCGCCGGTAGGCGTATGGGATGGCCCGGGCACAGGCTGGCAGGCCGGCGCAGACGCTTAGGGACCGTGAATGTAGATGGGGGCCGAAGGAGTGGCCGAGGCGGTACCTTGGCCCGAAGGCGCCACGCGATACCACCTTATGTGGGAAGCCGCGCCTGCTGGTCACAGGCTTGGGCTTAGCCCAATCGGTTACGGTGTTGGACTATTGCGACGGAGGAGCAGGGATCGAGGCCAGCAGGCATCAGCGCAGGAGCAGCGGAGCGCCGAAGAAACTGAGGGGTTGAGGGTCCCGCGGGGCTATCCCCCTTAGTTTTGTTGGGGGAGTCCAATCGTGGGCCCGTTTTGCAGGGCCAGGGAGCTGTTGGTAGGCCCCGCCGTTCGTCCCCGATAGTCCCCCATGATATGCTGGGTCGTGTTTTGATTTACTTTTAATATTTTAGTTATTTGGATTACCAGGGCCCCGACACTGGTTCCGGACCTGGAGTGGCCTTTAGTACCCCCGTGAGGTGTTACTTCGGCAACAGCCCTGCGGGATACCCGTAAGGATAGGGACGATACCAAGAAGATCTACCTCGAATTCGGCATAAAGGTTTAGAAGGAACCCAGATGCAGGTTACTCCGGGTACGAATGAAGAAGAGGGGAGGCGTGAGGGCGTGTGGAAACCTAAAGGTGTTGACGCGGCAAAGCTCTCCGGAGCCCCGCGAGATCGGATCCTCATAGGTAGGATCTGCAGGGTTAACGGTATAGAGGCGAGGTACACCGGGGACGAATCCGGGCGAAGAACGAGGGTAAGGGCGGACGGAAGAACTGGGATATCTGCGAAAGGTGGGGTAACGCAGAAAATATCTGCATGGCCCCAGCGTGGGGCTGGCCTGCATAAGGCCTGAAGCGCGGACTAGGTGCATGCGCAGAGGCAAGGCGGCCTTCGAAGTGTCGGGCGGGTGGGAGTCCTTCGGGACATCCGTTGAAATTGGAACGATACAGAGAAAACTCGCGTAGGCCTGGTAGAGTAGGCGCGAGTCTGAACTTGAACAGCCCCAGAGGGGCCAGGTTCGTGCGCCGAGTTAGGGTGGGGCTGCACGGGCACTACTGGAGAGGAGCCCTTTGGGGCATATGTTGAAACTAGGACGACACAGGGGAGGTTACCGTGGCTCCTGCGCAAGGTCGACACACATAAATTGAGCAGAGACCCGAGCGCTCGGGATTTTCTGCTCACTCACTTTCTCGTCGCGTGCTTCCGGGCGGACCGACGAGCAGTAGCAACGGAGGGAGAGCGTGAAGCAGTCCGGGCGGAGTGACGGGCATCATTGCGAAGGGGGGTGAACCCGAACGGAGGGGGGGGCCGGGTGCATGTACGGAGAGGACGAGCGGAGCGGAGCGGACAGCAGTGGTCAGGGACAGAGGGGCGGCACCAGGCAACAACGGGTAGGCAGCGCGCCAGGTAGCGCTGCGTGGTGGGGACGAAGCCATAGCACAGTGGGAAAGCGGAGGCTGAACCCGGACGGGAAACGGGCCGGGGTGCATTCAGAGATGGTGGGGAAACATGTTGGGCACAATCGGGAATGAGTAACATACTCGGTTCTCAAAGGAAACAAACTAGGAAAGAGTGGGGATTGGGGTTTCAGAGGTGGATGAGTCCGACTGTGAAGTCGGACTTGGAAAAAGGTCAGTAGAGGAGAAGATTAGTGAGAACGGCTGTGGGAGTGGCGCGGAGATGGCGGAAGAAGGGATGGAGGTAGCCATGAAAGCTCTGTTTTCACTCGCCTCTCGGAGAAAACAGGCGGGGGGGGGTCACAAAGTGGGGGTTTGGGTTGGCTGCGAATTCGATGGCAAGCTCAGTTTCCGCGATAACGAGGTAGCCCCCGTGATGCGTGAGGTGTGGGCTGCGACCAGGGAAAGAGCGACTTTTAAAATGTTATGAATCTGGCCAGCTTGTAGCGCAGGATTCATTCGACTTTCGCTCACTGCTTCGTTAGGATAGAAGCTAAACCGGGCCGTGGAGTCGGAGACTTATCCGGATGCCGGTGTGACTTAGTAAGCATGAAGGATAGAAACTTGTCTGGGCACTAACGGGCTGGCTGTCAGCCAGCGGTGCACCTACTCACTATGAAGGGGAAGATCCATTCTTATCTAGTGGCAGCTCGGGGCACGACGGTATAGGCGATCGAACCGATCACCTTATCCCCCTTTCTAGCGGACGCAGTGTTTTCACTTTGGCTTTGCGGCAATACTTACCTCCTGTGCGACAACCGTAATGAAGGGTTCCTCCTTACCGACTGATATACCGGCCTTCCCGCCCCCGTGGTTTAGCTCGTCTTAGTCTGACTGGACCGGAGTAGCAGCGTGAGGCATGTGCTTGGTCGCGCTACCGAATGCACTGGCCGTACTTGGGGTAGTGAGCACGGAAGGTTGTGCTTATGTCCCAGACGCAGCTCGTACCGGCCAGTCACCCCCTCGGGTTTGCTCCTCACTTGTAAGGGCGTCACTACAGAGTAATCGGATGCTGGCCGTAGGAACTGTGTTGCTAGTTGCCGTCTGAACTCCCAACTGCGGTCGGCTACAGTACGCGGAGGGCGGTTGCTACCTCTCTTGCCATGCTGCCCGACAGGTGTAACGGTTGCATTGAGTTGCTGCTGCAGGCTGTGGCTGCAGATCTGACTAGGAGGTGGTGTTGCCGCGATCTGCAAGGTTGGGACCGCATACACTCTGGTTGGGCTCTGGTGTCACTGTGGACGGCAGGCTAGTTGTTCCTGTCGTTATGCATCACTGTGTTTTGTAGTGGGTTGTGAAGGTAGTTGTTAGTCTCTTCACGGGCCACAAGGAGGCAGGTGCATCTGTTAGTAGGAGCGTTGGGCGGCCTATCGGGTTGGCCCGTAAGGAGGGGACAGATGCCCACAGAGCAAGCTCCGTAGGAGGGTTGGATTTATACACATTTAGCTGTCGTAATTGGGAAGAAGGGCGGGCAACTATTGCTATTACGCTCCTCGCTCCAAGTCAAGGACTTGGCCTCGCCACAGCCTTGTGCCTTGCTAAGTCAGTAGTTCCTTTGAGATCGTCACACTGATCGTCGTGCGCGCCGCTGACTACCTCGGCTATGCGTTGTGGCGGCAGCCGCTGTGCTTACTATGGACTGTTGTGCTGATGACAATCGCATGGGCCGCAGTGTAATTGTCGGGTTGCTGCGTTGTTGAACTACAGCTTTGCTGCGCCCCACTGCACGCTCGACAGCGCTGCGACACTCGAAGGACATACGGGGCGGGCGCCATGTTGGGTGCTGTCAACTAGGGCCGCTTGGCTGAAGTTCTGCCAAGGAGAGCGGGGGTGGTTGCGTGGTGAAGGGAGGTCACCGCCGAGGGTTGGAGAAGTGATTGGGCTGTGAAGGGAGATAGTGTTGCGATCAGGGAGGGTGTTAGGAGGACAGTATTTCGGCCGCTTGACTTCGGAGATTTGACCAAGCTGCTGCGAATTGATTGGCCGCCATTGTGGGGCCCTCAGGCGTTAAAGGATCGAAGGCCCTCTGGTCCTTTGGCGCTGAGAGGAAGGCGGCAGGCGGGCGTGTGGCCCGTAACCCGCGCCAAGGCCTTTGTGGGAGGTTGCCCCACCGATTGCGGGAGCTCTGTCGGGACTCAGGCGGAGTCCTTGAGGCAGGGAACTGAGTGGTAAACCCTTGACTCCCTCTATAAACCCAACTATAACCCCTACCTATACATCTCTCTACGTTTGACTGAGTGTATTGTGTGGATCCTGTAGTGGGTTTTGAGTTTGACTTTCAGGACAAGTTAGACTGAAGTAAAAGAATGTATGGGCAAATCTCGGTTTCAGTTTGTTGATTGCCTGAAAGCAGATTGCGAATGAAATGTGTTGCATCTGGGGGAAGGTTGGGAGGAAGGCAGTATTGTGTGCAGATTGACTGGGTCACTAAGGCGGGGAGGTCCCCTTAAGTTTGGGGAAACCCAGCGCTTTGTTTATTTTTGGATTGCATGGAGCCTTAGGCCGCTCTATAAGTTTAGGTAGCCTGAAGCTCTGGAGGTTGGGATGTCCCCATAAGTTTGGGGAGACTTGGTGTTGTGAATTGCATGGAGGGTCAGGACACTCTATAAGTTTAGGTGTCCTGCTGTGAGGGTTTGACTGCGAGTGACTTTCAGGGACCCAAGGCGCTCTATAAGTTTAGGTACCTTGGGTTGCCTCGTTTTGTTTGGGGTTCTCTCAGTTTCTTTTATTATGAACAAGGAGGTCTGCACCGCTCTATAAGTTTAGGTGGTTCAACTCTTCTCCTGTTTTGTTCTGAGGGAATAATTCTGGCAGGGGACATGCCGCTCTATAAGTTTAGGTAGCCTGTCCCACTGCCTCGCACAGATTGGATCAGAGAGAAACGAACCTGGCTGAGGATCAGACCGCTCTATAAGTTTAGGTACCCAATGCCTCGCACATGTTGGAACTCAATGGATATAACTCAGGCTATATTGTATTACTATGCTATTAAGAACAGGCTAGTCAGACCGCTCTATGTTTAGGTAGCCTGACTATAGCTTATCACGATTGAAGAGAGTATAACTAAGAGTAAACTTGGGCGGGCCGCGCAATGTTCTAAGTTGAGCGGCTCAGCCTTATGCCCCCTTTGAAGACTAAGCACGGAGAGGTATATATAACTTGGCTATTTAAACAATTCAAGGCGACTAGAGTGGTCTAGTCATACGCCCAAAGAAGAGAGTAGTAGCTGTGCCCTCTGTTAGTGTATACCTGGCCAAGTCAAAACGCTCTATAAGTTTAGGTATTCTGACTTTAGGCCTGGCTAAGTTGGGCACACTCTGTAAGTTCAGGTGCCCTGACCTATGCCTTATGTAAGTTGGGTACGAGGGGATAACCCACTGAAAGATCATGAACTATTGTTTGCTCAGATTGGCTTGGGAATGGTGAGAGTACTTACCTTTGTGGTTTGACCTGCATGTGGCAGAGTGAGATTACTACTTGGTCTGGGTTTCAGGTTGACAGGTAGTCGCATTAGAGGCTCGCCACGTGCTAGAGCGATAGGAGTTAGGTCAATTCCTGCATTTTCTGAGCTGACTTTATTTTACTTAAATCGATTTTTGCATTTTCTGAGGCTCACTATTATACTTGGACCTGTATAAATTCTGGTAAGCTACTTTCTCTACGGGAAGCGCTGCCGAAATTTCTACAGATTCAAGGTGTTAGATAAATTTTGACTTGTCGAAGTTCAACTTGTCTTTTCGTCATATCTGACTTAGTAAAAATCTGAAAAGCCTCCTTTTCTAAAGGGAGTGCCGCCCAAATTTTTGCTAATTCAGGGAGTTAGACAAAATTGGGCTTCTGGATGTCAGAGTTAGTCTCAGGTTCTAAACTTGGCTTCGTATAAATTTTGGGAGAGCACTTTTCTTGGGGGAGTGCTGCCGAAATTTCTGCAAAACTAAGGAGTTAGCCAGACTTTGTCTAAGTTGAGCTCAATATTGGAAGCTGAGTTCAAGTTTGGCTTAGCATAAATCTGGGAAATCCCCAATTCCGAAGGGGATGCTGCCCAAATTTCTACTGATCCAGGGAGTTAGACAAGGTCTAACTTTTCAAAGTTATAGACTACTCCTGCGTTTGATATTTGGGCTTGTATAAACTCTAAAAAGGCACTTTTCCTACGGGAAGCGCTGCCGAAATTTCCTTGAATTAGAGGAGTTAGATTATATTTTGATAAGTGGCGATTCTGGCAATCCACCCTGAATAGGCGAGATTCAGCCATTAGTCTGCCTTTGCTTTGCGCACTGGCTTAGGGGTAGGCTTGGACTTAGTTAGTGGGTAGCTTTGAGTGATAATGTGTTATGGAGGTGTACCCACCATACGTTGATGATTTAGCCTGGGCATTTGACCTCTCTTGTGTTACATGTTCTTTGGGGCGTCCGATTCGAGATCAGGACTAGACTTAGCTTGGTCCCTTGAGGATCACACTCTGTTATCACTGATAACAGGTCGGTTGCCGATTCGTCGGTCTTCGACTCAATCCCAACTCATTCCCCATACTCAACCTAAAAGGCTTTAGCCCTGGTGGTTTTACTGTTTGTTAAGGGTTTTACCCGGACTTTTATTGAATGGCCATTTAACAAAGGTACTGAGTATTTAATTGAGGATGGTTGGATCGGCGGTTGGGGCTTGCAAGCGAAGGGGGTATGAGTATAGAGAATGGTTGGGGTTGCCTCCGTGTAGTGCGTGTTTTGTCGCTTGATACTTGATGTGATTGCAGATGTGTCCTGTGGCTCGGATTTTGGATTTGGACTACCTGCGATCCCATATACATATACATGGTTGTGAGGAGTCCCACTGTGCCTATGAGAAGTGATCGTCACAACTTTATCCCCTTTCGCCTGTATGCGTGGGTATACTTATGATGAGTGTTCGAAAGGCCTAAGAGGCCATGTTAAAACCCATTTAAAGGTTGAGGTCGAGGGGCGCAGGGGAGACCCTCCCCTCTTGCTTATTTCTTGGGGCTTTTATAGTCGGACGTTGGTCCTGGGCAGGGATTCAAGGCCCTTGTCTAGGACATCCTAAACCCTAGACTCTGCAGGGAAGGGGCTTCGCCTCGCACAGAGCCTATTTACTTTGTTCGACGAGACACCCCACCTTGAAGGCGGAAATGTCGCGAGGGCCGAACGGCGTGTCCTTCAGCCGTTCAATATCGTGAGGGGCGACCCCTCGCGTGTTCCTTCAGCCATCCAATATCGCGAGGCCGGAGCCGTGATTGCCACGTACGATTGGCATCGGTGGTTGGCATAGAATTGGCCTGCGGCCGTGTAGCTTTACGTTGGAGTCCCGCGTGCGACGCTTCGCCGCCCCAGCGTCTAAAAGTTATGGGATCGCTGGGCCCGCACGAAGGCGCAACGCTTGGATTATTGTAGGCCGCCAGCACCACCCGCGGAGGGAAGGGTACCCCAAGGCCACGAATCCTTTTTAGCAAGGGAACCCTTGCCCAATTCCCTCTTCTTGGGTTCGTGCATGTTTTGTTTGCTTCTTAGAGATTTTTTTTATGGTTGGACGTTGTAGTCCGTGTCAGCCGCCAAAGTCAAACCCCTTGGCTTTCGCCCAGGCCCCGGGGAGGACTCACCCCTAGGGCCGCGAGAGACGACTACCACCACAGGCATGGGCCTGTGTACAACCCACTCTGCATAAGGGTGCAGAAGAGGGTGTGTGGTCTTCAACCGCGCATGGCGGTTGTCTGGCGTCGAGAGATTAACCCTCAAGATGCGTGTCAGCCGACACTTGAGTGTCGAACGTGACCCTCGAGATTAACGAGGGCCGCACGAGTGTGAATGCTACATAGTACGCCGTCATCGCGACTGCTGGCGTACGCTTGCATTGCGAGTTGATATGAGTTAACCCCCGCGTCCGCGCAGTTTATGTTAAGTCTCGCCCGTGACGCCTATTCGATTTCCGCATCAGGGAGTTATAGGACGGCTACCGAGGGGCTAGCAGCGTTGTCTCGTTGCTCGTGTTGTGTCGCGTTGTACGTACGTGTGCGTGTGTTTTATTTTTGCGTTCGCAGAGTGGTGTGCGCGTGGTGTGTGGGATGCGTCCTAGTCAACCGACGTAGAGCCGCGCTTGGGACTTCAACCCCCCAAGATGTCGACTCGCATGCGGGGCCAATAGGCGTATTACCGCGCGTACCCCCTATGCTACAGCGAACGAGAAACGCCCTCGGCTGGTCCACCTCTGCGATTGCAACTGATTAGCTTTCGTATTGTGGACTGGTATCTCGGCGGGGATACGCCCACCGATGGGAGGTGACAGCTCCCATAAGGTGGAGGTAAGTCGTGCCTCGCGTAGGCCCTATCCTGTCGTAGGGGCTCGCGAGAGGTATCGCTGGCGCACTCGGCCGGAGCGGCCTAAGGAAGCTCCATTGGCGTGTTATGTCGAGGGTGATTCAACTCCTGCGTAACGCGACCGAGAGGGTCCCGCGCTGCCGCGTGCGGTGCCGGACCGATGCGCTCCACACCGAGCTGCGTCGAGCACCACCGGGCCACTGCTACGGAACGCTATGTTTAGTAGCAGGAACGAGGAAAGGATCTGGACGCATCCATTCGCCAGGTACATTCGAAGCAAAAGGGAGAAGTTGGCATGGGCGGGGTACCTAAAAAGGAAGCTCGCGATGATATAGCCGTGCTAATTGACCGTTGACCCGAGGAAAAGGGAGGAGAGGTTAGTCGGTTCAATTAGCAGCTTAGTTCCCTCCGAAGCGCTCTCAACAAAGTTAGAGAGGCGCAGATGGCTCGTGACGCCTATCACCAACAACAATGTTAATATCGAGCCGACAAAAGGGGGTGGAAAATTTCGAAGAAGAAAGGTTGGCCAGCCCTGCCTGAATCTGTCGGGTGCATTTGACAGCGAAGAAATAGAGATGGCGAGAGGGTAGGTAGGGGCACAGCAGAGAAGGGGGAGCACGCACGCTACTCCATGGTTTTAGGCAAGCAGAGGATTGTTTTGGGGGGTTTTGATCCAAGCGAGATGATTGGCGTTGTTAGTCTTAGAGTTAGAGGGAAGGAGGAAGAGTTGAGAGTGAAAAGATGTTGCCCGGAGATGTGGAGAAAAGAAAGAAACAGAACGAGAAAAAAAAAATAAAAAAAAATAGTTCGCTCAATTTTGGAGGGATTTCGGCAAGCGAAGACTCGTCCCACGGATTTTCAGACAATGTGAATCGATTGATGGCGTTAGTGCGACGTACAGACAGTTAGGAGAAGTATTAGGGGAAGAATGTGTTGTGTGAAGGAAGGGGAACATTGAAAGGGGGGGGGATGAATCTACCCAGATTTCGGTAAGAGATTCATTCCGATTTTGCTCATCCTAACGATAGAACGGATGTGAGGCCTGCAGTGGAGGATCGCACAAGGAGAGAGAGAGAGAGAGGGGCGGGCTGTCCACAACCAATCGAGCGGGCGGCTTTTAACAGCCGTTGCGGAGCGAACCGGAAGCCGAACTACGATGCCGAACTGCGAAGACTACTAGCGAGAGAAGCCAAGAGGAGTAGCGTTTGGCTGCATAGCTCCGTGTTCTACCGGGAGATTCATTCCGATTTTGGTTAGCCAAGAGTGATCGAAGCAGCGAGGAGCGAGTCGCGAGGTAGAAGGCTTACCTGTTTAGCGGCAAGACGGATGAGCGAGAAAAAGTGCTGCAACTCCAAGTTACGCAGCGACCCGACGTACGAGGTGGTGGCGTTCTCCCACTCGGCCTTCGTAACTTCGAATGAGCCTAGCCATATAAATGACTAGGTGCGCTCAAGTGAAGATTGGGAAGGGAAGGGGCGTGAACCTGGCCAAAAAACTGGGCCAGTGCAAGTAAGGAAGGTAGCACGTAGCAGGAATAAGGGGTAAGGAAAGTGGGCCATCGAGAGAAGGAAGGACAACTTACCTAACAAGCCGGTGATGCAAAGTGAGTTGAAAAGTCGAGCCACGTGCCGTACTACGCGGGAAGGCAGGGTTGGACTGCAGTAGTGGACCAGGCCCACGTAGTGGTGGCCTGCATACTCAACACCCGTGCACTTGTTGATTTCGGGTTGTGAAAGCGCTTGTTGCGGCTAGTGCGGCAGCTGCGGTCGATGACCTCCTCCCCTTGTGTATGTATACAGCTGCTGAAAGACAAAGCTGTGAATTCTGCGTTCGTGCGGCTGACTGTGTATAAATGATTTGTTACTGTGTTTCTTTTGCCTTTGTGTATCTGCCACATACGGTGGTTGTATGCGCTGCATTCCACCAGGCTCCTGTTGACCTTGCTAAGTACTCGGACTAAGAGCTCGAGGAGGGGAACCTTTACTTGAAGGAAGCAGTCCGGGGCTACGTAGTTGCGTTCTGGTCAAAAGTTGGACTGCGATTAGACGGTTCAAGGAGGGGTTATTGCTACGATACGGGAGTTATCAGAAGGTCAACGGGCAGTGGTTCGACCCGAGTCTGATCAACAACTGCGTTTTATTGGCCACCATTGCGGGGCCCTTAGGCGCATGAAGATATCAAGGCCCTCTCCTGCGAGTTGAGTCAGTCCCTCTCTTGTATCTCGAGAGTTTGAAACCGCTACTTCTGCTTTTCTTACTCTAAGTCTAATCTTGTTCAGAGAGGAAGGCGGCAAGCGGGATTGCAACTTAGAGGACCGCATCAAGACTCTGTGGGGAGTCTGCCCATCGATTGCGGGAGCTCTGCCGGAACTCGGGAGTAGTTATAGAGGCAGGGAACCGAGAGGTAACCATTGCTTCCCCGTTATAAACCCAGATATAACCCCTATCTGTACTTCTTGTTATGGTTGATTGAGTATATGGCCTGCATCAGTTCGACTTTCATGACAAACCAGACTTAAGTAACGGATTGATTGTGCAAGTTGCACTTTCAATTTTGTTGTCTGACTGAAAGCAGATTGTGAAAAAGGGTTGCATCTGGGGGAAAGGTGGGAGGAAGGTTGTATTGCTTGTGTTTGACTGGGCCAACCAAAGGTTGGGAGAGTCTCCATAAGATTGGAGGGCCCAGTGCTATGTTTATTTTTGACTGCCTGAAGGACCAGACAGGTTCCCATAAGATTGGGTGGTCTGGTTGCTTGAATTGGGAGGGCTGCCTGTGTTCAACTTTCAGGGACCAAGCATTTTTCCATAAGATTGGATGGCTTGGTTGCCTTGTTTCTTTGGGTTTTCTTATGTTTACTAGTTTTCGAAAGAGAGTAGGGCATGTTCCATAAGATTGGATGACCTTGACTCTCTCTTGTTTTATTCTGAGAGGGAATCCACGCAAAAGATTGGACAGGTTCCCATAAGATTGGGTGGTCTAGTCTGAAGCCACGCACATGCTGAAACCAAACGGGGTAAACTTGTTTATACTTCTATACTACTTCAATTATGAACAAGCTAGTCAGACATTTTTCCATAACATTGATTGTCTGACTATAGTTTATCATTAATTGAAGAGAATATAAATTAAGAATAAACTTGACGTAAGAAGGGACAGGTTGAACCTTGATCTAAGATGATCGGTTCAATCATATGTTACCTTAAAGATTAAATGCAGACAGTTATAACTTTGATACTTAAACAGTTCAAGGCGACTAGGTTGTAGTGCCCTGTGTTTGTGTATACTCTATGGCTGAGCTAGACAGGTTCGCATAAGATTGGGTGGTCTAGCTTTACGCCTTAGATGAGTTGGGTGTAAGGGATAAATCATTAAATGACTACAAACTATTGTTTGACCAAGTTGACTTTGGGCTGGTGAGAGTACTTACCTTTGTGGTTTGGCCTTGCATGTGGTTGAGTGAGATCACTACCTACCTATAGTCTGAGTTTCAATTTGATAGGTAGTTGCTTTAGTTGCTCGCCAAGTGCTAGAGCCATAGGAGTTGGTTTCAATTTCTGCATTTTCTAAGCTAAGTTTATTCTACTTTGTCAATTTCTGCATTTTCTGGGATTTTTTTATATACTTCGTCTTGTATGAATCTTGGTAAGCTACTTGCTCCACAGGAAGCGCTGCCGAAATTTCTACAAAACCAAGGAGATAGTCAGATTTTGACTTTTCAAAGTTCAGCTTGTCTAAATTTTATATATGGCTTAGTAAAAATTTGGAAAGTCTCCTTTTCTAAAACGACTGCTGCCCAAAATTTTGCTAATTCAGGGAGTTAGACAAAATTGGACTTGGGGAAGTCAAAGTTATTTTCAGATTTTTTAACTTAGCTTTGTATAAATTTTAGAAAGCTACTTTCCCTACGAGAAGCACTGCCGAAATTTCTACAAATCTAAGGAGTTCGTTCAATTTTGTTTTGGAAAGCTAATGTAGGGTAAGCTACTTTCCCTACGGAAAGTCTTAAGCTAATGCAGGGTAAGCTACTTTCCCTACGAAAAGTCTTACTTGGAGTTTTTATCTGAGATAGTATAATTCTGGGAAGTCTGCCTTTCTAAAGGGACTGCTGCCCAAATTTTTTACTAATTCAGGGAGTTAGACAAAATTTGACTTTCTAAAGTTCGATATTGTTTCAATTTTCATATTTAAGCTACTACAAATTTTGAAAAGGCACTTTTCCTACCGGAAGCGCTGCTGAAATTTTCTTAGTTTATAGGAGATAGATTATATTTGACAGGTGGCGATACTGGCAATCCACCATGTATGGGAGAGATTATGCCAAAGGTCTGCCTTTCTTTTGGGCACTAGCTTAGGGGTAGACTTAGATTTACTTGGCATACAGTATCGAGTAAGAATGTGATATGGAGGTTTATTCCCCATACACTAATGATTTAGCTTGGGCATTGACCTGTCTTATGGTACAGGTAATTTTGATCGTTCTGATTCAAGATTTGGACTAGTTTCAGCTTGATCCTACAAGGATCATCTTTTGTTATCACTCATAACATGTCGGTTTCCGATCCGTGGGTTTACGACTTAACTCCAATCCACTCTCGACTACCCAACCTAAAGGCTTTAGCCTGATGATTTTAATAGTTTGGCGATATTGAAAAAATCCACCCTGTATGGGGGAGATTATGCCAAAGGTCTGCCCTTTCTTTGGGCACAAGCTTAGGGGTAGACTTAGATTTACTCGGCAGACAGTATCGAGTAAGGATGAGGATTTAGCTTGGGCATTGACCTGTCTTATGGTACGGGTCCTTTCGATCGTTCTGATTCAAGATTTGGACTAGTTTAAGCTTGATCCTACAAGGATAATCTTTTGTTATCACTGATAACAGGTCAGTTGCCAATCCGTCGATTTACGACTAAACTCCAATCCACTCTCGACTACCCAACCTAAAGGCTTTATCCTAGTG
>BFEA01000335.1:870333-882032 GCA_003427395.1 Chara braunii
GCAGCGCCACATCAGCATGCCACGTAGACCTTGGGCAGCGCCACATATACCAGAGGCAGCGCCACATCAGCATGCCTGGCGGACAATGCCAGCGTCACCTCTCCCTCGTGTAGACTTCTCTCTCTCTTTGCAAACTGGCCAACTGGCCGACGCACATGGATACCCCTGTCGAACATGGGAGATGGAAACTAGCCGGTGTTCTTCGGCGCGAGGCAGAAACCGGCTAACTGGCCGACGTGCGCCAACGACCCCGAATGTTCGAACACTCCCGAAGGCCCGCCCGAAAAAAAAAAAAATGCGGTGCATCTTCCCGGTTCCCGACGCGAGATTCGCTCTCCCGTGCTACCGACCAGTCAAGCCTTCCCCCACCCGAAAAAAAAAGTGGTGCATCTTCCCTGCGCCAGCTGCGAGATTCACTCTCGCGTTTCGGAAAGTTCCCCTTGGGCCCGCCCCTTGCCCTGAAACCTTTCCCAACACTGGGAAGCAGGCCTGCGTGGGAGCGGTACGCGAGACCCGCTATACGCTTAAAGGGTATTATTAAGGAAATCGCGAGGAGGGCATGTATCTAGTCTTTGTCTCTGAGAAAGGGGAGGCCGTAAAATCACCCCCAGAGACAGAATCAGTCGTCGCTAAGTATCCTGACCTTTTTGAGGAGCCTACAGGAGTGTAGAAAGGGCGGTGGTCCATGCATGAGCTCCGCCGCCAGCTCAAAGAGCTCACAAAGAAGGGATGGATTCGGCCTAGTACCTCCCCATACGGTGCGCCAGTCTTATTTGTTCCTAAGAAGGGAGGTACCCTGAGGATGTGCATTGACTATAGGGGCCTCAATGCCATCACCGTTAAGAACATGGAGCCCCTACCCCGCATCGACGACCTATTGGATAGAGTGCAGGGATGCCGATACTTCACAAAGATAGATTTGAAGTCCGGATACCATCAAATTGCCATTAGACCTGAGGACCAGCACAAAACCGCATTTCAGACCAGGTACGGTCTATACGAGTTTGTGCTGATGCCCTTTGGACTATGCAATGCACCTGGAACATTCCAGCACGCAATGAACAAGATTTTTCAAGAGTACTTAGACAAGTTTATCGCCGTGTACCTCGACGATAGTCTTATCTTTAGAAGAACTGTAGAGGAGCACACTGAGCACTTGATAATAGTGCTAGGTCTCCTAAGACAACCCCAGTACAAGGTTAACTTGGAGAAATGTGAGTTCAGTCGCACCAAGATCTTGTACTTGGGTCATGAAATCTCCGCGGATGGGTTGAGGCCGGATGATGCTAAGGTGGCCAGCATACGTGACTGGCCCAGGCCGCAGACTGTCACTGAGGTCCAATCGTTTTTGGGGATGACGGGCTACTATCGTCCGTTTGTAAAGAACTATAGTACTATAGCTTCCCCATTAACAGATCTAACTCGACTTGACACCCCTTGGGAGTGGACTGAACAGTGTGAAGCAAGCTTTAAGAAATTGAAGTATGCTCTGACAGACTACGAAGTCCTCAAACTTCCAGATCCTGATAAGCCCTTTGTCGTGACCACAAGCGCCAGCCAATATGGCATAGGCGCGGTCCTTATGCAAAAGGAGGGCCCAAAGTTGAGACCGATCGAGTATATGAGTAAAAAGATGCCATCTCAGAAACTAGCCACATCTACTTATGAACGTGAGCTCTATGCCTTGTACCAAGCGCTGGTCCACGGGAGACACTATCTCCTTGGCAGGTTTTGTCCGTGTAAGATCTGACCATGAGACCTTGTGCTGGATCAAAACACAACTGGTACTCTCAGACGTACAAGTGATAGACATGTATGACTATCAACTTGATCCTATCAAGGGAGAGCACAACAAAGTGGCTGATGCGTTATCACGTAGGGCAGATTATCTGGGGGCCTTAGTAATCGAGTTTGGTATATCTGAGGACCTAACTCGATCATTGGTGGAAGCCTATCAACAAGATCCAGTTATGTCCGAGATCATTCGTAAAGTTCAAAAGAAGGACAAAGTGACTTCAGATGAATTTACGATGGTTGACGGCTTGCTGTTTCTTGAGAAGGCAGGGAATAAAAGACTGTGTTCCCAAGTGAGTCTTTGCGTAGTTTATTTCTAGGTGAGTGTCATGATGCAACTGGTCATTTTGGCTATAGGAAGACATCAACTAACCTAGTACAAAGATTCGGGTGGCCAACTATGATGCAAGATGCAAAGAGGTACGTTGAAACCTGCCAGGTTTGCCAACGGGACAAACCTAGGACTCAGGCACCGCTCGGGCTCATCAAGCCCTTGCCGATTCCTAAAGGTCCTGGTCAGAGTGTGTCCATGGACTTCATGGATACTCTTGTGACCAGCAGGTCCGGGAAAAGGCACATCTTCGTTATAGTAGACCGTTTTTCCAAGTATGCCAGACTAATTGCTATGCCAGAAACTGCTAAGACTGACTACGTCATCAGACTATTTATGGAAAACCGGGTACGGGACTTCAACTTACCAAAGTCTATAGTCAGTGATAGGGATGTTCGTTTCACCAGCGAACTGTGGCAAAACACAGCCCAGCAGATGGGAACCAGACTACAGATGACATCAGGGAACCACCTTGAGTCAAATGGACAGGTGGAGCAAATGAACCTAGTACAGCACTTGCTTCAGCATTACATTAACCCAAGCCAGGATGACTGGGACAAGAAGCTACCACTCGTCGCCAGCCTGTACAACAACGCTGTGCACAGCTCTACCGACAAGACTCCCAACCAACTGCATCTTGGTTGGAAGCCCAGATTCGCCCTTGATTTCCTACTACCTGAAAATCACGTAACTGCAGCACCAGGCAGCATAGGGTTTGCTGTCAGATACGAACAGATGCTGCAACAGGCCGTTGAACAGATTAGAAAGTCTCAAGATGCTATGATTGCATCTGAGAACAAACACAGACGACCTTCTAATTTTCAGATAGGAGACTGAGTCTGGGTCAACTCATCTGAACTGGGACAGGAAGTTGGAATCTCTAGAAAACTAATGACACAGGACTCAGGTCCATGGGAGGTCCTAGACATAGTGGGAGATCAGGTAGATGAACCCTCCTATGCGATTCGCATCCCACCACACCTACGCACACATCCTGTTTTCCATGCCTCAAAGCTGGCACCTTTCGTGGAGCATCGTGTGATGCCTGTTCCTCGAACACCGGGCAGAGGCCGCCCTCCTAAGCCAAAAATGCAATACCGGGTCAGATTCAGACATCATCTGGATCCCAGCCAAGATCGGTGGTTCACCAGAGAAGAACTGATGAGAACTGCACCTCAAGTCAGTGCAGGCTACAAAAGAGATCTCAAAGGGAAGATGCCTGCAGAATAGAAGACTTCTCAGAGGACTAGGAAGTACAGGAGGGAATGCGAGGATCTGGGTCCCCGGCAGGCCTAAGGGCCCCCTGTTGCATACGTGCCCGCCCTGAGTGAAGGCGGGCCTAACAAAGCATGAGAGGCCCTCGACTGTCAATTTCGTATTTGGGGGTCCAGACAGTTGCAATGCGCCAGTCGGTTAAGGGAAATACAGGCCGAGCAACAAAGACATTCCACGACCTTCTGGGCCTTTCCAAGAATGCAGGCCCTGGGGGAGAATCGCGGCCTCATACACTGACAGTTGTGAGGCCCAACCGAAAGAGGCCCAGTAGCTGCAACACAAGCGCAACATGCTTCTGGGCCCAGGCCAGTCCAGCCAGGCTGCAAAGGCAGGAGGCTCTTTTCATATAGGAAAGATCTCGCCACAGGCAGCCTCATTCAGGCACTCGCATGCTAGCGGCAGTGCTGTTGGAGCGAACGCTCGTGGGCTGCTGCTGGCGCTGATAGGCAAGGTGCTAGCGCGTGCGGTCGAGCAGGGAGCAGCAGCGCCATAGCCCAGTCTCCATAGCTGGTTGGGCTTGGACTACAGTGAGGTGCAGGGGTGGTCTTCGGGTGTACAGAGGGAAGACGTGGGAGTAAGGACAGGGAGAGAGAGAAGGATGATGATGATGATGATGTGAGGGCACATACCTGGTATTGGCGATGGTCTGCTATGGGCGACATCTTCAAGTACTTCGTGGGCTGCTGATGTCAACAGTTGCATTGTAATTAGTAGGTAGACTGTAGCAGTGTAGGAAGAAGGCTGGGCGCCGAGCGCCAAGCAGGGAGATAGGGCCTGGACACTCGTGTTGGTGATGGCGAGAGCAAGCGCTCATTGACATTGGTTTTCAGTGTTACAATTCTTCATATTGGTGCATTTCTGCTTTCCGGACACTGTGATACTATCTGGCCTTCAATGTGATTGTGCTGAATTTGTGCATGCTGGACATTGTCATCTCGCTATTGCTCATTTTCCTTGCACATACATCGGCCATAGGAAAAAATAGAGTAGAACCATTTCTAGTCGGATGAGTTTGGCGACTTTAGGAAGTACTGGTGGTTTAAGTGAGATGATGAGTGGAAGTGTTTAAGATTTTGGAAATTCGTAAAAGACTCTTCTGTTCTACATTCCTCCCTCTCTCCATATCTGCCCCTTTTGTCCTACTTCTAGAGAGAGAGAGGGACGATAAACTTGAAGCTATCTTATCGAGGCTATGCCCCCGGGCTCGGACTCCACATTGTATTTCATAACGATTGTGGTAATGGAATAGACAGTATTATTCTTTGGCTTTTACGCTTCATTTGTCATTCTCTTCTTCTGGCTTCTCCCACACTGTCTCCATCTCCAACCTCCATCACCTGTGGATCTTCCCCCCATGTGTGTGGTGCGCAAGAAGGGATCTGTGTATGTTCCCCCTCCTTGCATCTCACCTCTGGATGATGTATGTGAGTGATGAGTCTTGACTATGGCGAGTCAAACTCTTCATTTTCAGTCTTCTGCTGCTGTTGCAAGGATTTTGGTCCTCGGCATGCCCGCGAGGGGCCCCCTACAGCAAGTATGTGCCCGCCCTAAGTGAAGGCGGGCCCCCGAATCTCAACGAGGCCTGAATTTGTCAAATTTGTAAAGCCTTGGTGGGCGCCAGACAGTTGCCACGCGCCAGTTGATTACATCCGCCTTGCTCATGAAAATCTGAAATGTTTGTGAGCCTTCCAGGTTCTTCCAGCACCGTGGGGAAAGCAGGGAGCACCGCATGTTTGTGCCTGGGTGGTTGGGCATGCCTAACCAATTCGGTCCCAGGCCACTGTCTGAATGAGCCTGGGCGCAGACACTTTGGCCCAACTCTAGGCTAGAGGGCACACACGTGGTCCAGCCGCCTTCCAGGTTCTTCCAGCAACCTGGGGAAAGCAGGGAGCACCACACGTTTCTGCCTGGGTGGTTGGGGATGCCTAACCAATCCGGTCCCAGGCCACTGTCTGAATGGGCCTGGGCGCAGACACTTTGGCCCAACTCTAGGCTAGAGGGCAGACACGTGATCCAGTCAGGCAGCAAAGCTGGCGAGCACTTTCCATTTAGGAAAGAACCCGCTAGGGAAGGAGGTATTCGGGTACTTGGCAGTAAACGTGGCAGCGCTGCTGGACCGATAGATCGCCCGTGGCTGCTTGCTTGCGCTAGTGCTTGGTATCGAGCACGGTCGCAGGGCGCTGCATGAAGGCAGCGCCATAGCCAGCCCCCATAGCCGGGCTTGGCTTGGACGAATGTCAGCGGGGATGGTGGTGGTCTTCAGGTAGAGAGGAGACGTGGGGGAAGAAGACATGGGAGAGCATGTGAGGGAGAGATGAAGGAGGTGATGTGAGGGCATGTACCTGGTCTTGGCAGACGCCTACATGGTTGACATCTGCATGTACTTCGGTTCCTGCTGCTGACGTCAACGGGTTGCTTGTCATTTCGTAGCTAGTGCATAGCTGTAGGATAGTACTCTGGGTGCTGAGCGCCCTTAGGAGGTAGAGCTTTGAAAACATTGTTGGTGGTGGCAAGTGTATGCTTTCAGTGACAATTGAGATCGATGCTTTCGTTCTCGTGCGGTGTGATATCACTGCATTTCTTCTTTCTAGACAGCTTTCCACTATCTGGCTTTCAGTGTGATTTTTGCAATCTGGAGTTCTGCTTTCAATCAGACTGATGATACTGGGATCTGTGACATGCCTAGACATTCATAGGCATGTGACACTGGATCTGCCGGAAATTGCCTCTGTCAACCGACAGTACTTATGTTACTCCTGTGGACTGTACGGGACTCGACCTACTGGGTAGGGATATTTGTACAGGGGGCTGCAAAACATTGTACATGGGACTGGAAGTCTGGGACTAGGACTGGAGCTCTGGGACTGGGACTGGGACTGGGACTGGGACTGGGAACGAGTGTCGGATAGCTGTGAAATCATTTGAAAAGTAAACAGAACAGTGTTCAGGAATGGTCATGCTGTTACTTTCAGATGACTCCAGATGACCACTTGAATGCAACTCTCAGCTAGGTGACGAACCAATGGAGAACCCATCGAAGTTCAAAACTCACACCACTCCTTGCATGCTGTTACCTCCAGATGACTGACTCCAGATGACCACCTTAGTGTAACCCTCAGCATCGAGCTCAGGAAACAGTGGAGAAGCTGTCACAGTTCAAAACCCACACCTAAAATCATACTCCTTGCCGTTGAACATTGAGGTAACAAACAAATAGAGAAGTTGTCGAAGCTCAAAACTCAACAAAAACCACACTGGGTCTCATTGACTTCCCTCCTTCGTCAGAGTTAAACTCCTGAAAATTGACATCTGCCTCAGTTCACAAACATTTGCATTGATTACTGCAACTTCAAACCGTGCAAGGACCACACAGAGCCAAGCTAGCATTGATGACTCAACAGTAGCCAGGAATAATTTATGTGGGCCACACACAAGGCTGATCCTGAAAGTCAATATGCTATGGAAGGGGTGTGTGTAGAGTGTGGGTAAAGGGTGTTTGACTTAGCCTAAACAAAGAATAAACCATGTGCTGTGTTCCCAAATCTCACCTTGGACTCAACCGATGACCGGGGTGTACCAGGTCTCTTATCTGTGACATTGCTGCCACGGCTGTCTGTCGAGCTGGCAGACTTTGTTTTCTCAGAAGGACTCTTCGGTTGTATGCGCTTTGCCAGAGGATCATCTGAACGAAATGAGCCCCACAAGAGGTAACACTGTTCGGTTAGGAAGAATGAAGGCCAAAAGGACAACCATGTACAGCCAATATAGTAGTCAGCTCCAGGCAATACCTCTAGATAGAAGTTCATAGAACTGAACAATTCATCTCGGTATTTTAAAAACAAGGTGTCGCGCAATCTGGAATCGTAAAACAGAGGGTCATAGGTTCAAATCCTGTCACCTTGAGTCAAAATCAGAGTCAATTGACATGAAATAAATCGACCATTATCACCACATATTACTATTTATAAGCCACAATTAACTTCTACTTTCTCTACTTTTCATAGAATTTGTGGTGCTTTTTTAGCTACTACTCTTTTATTTCTCTCTCTCTCTCTGTGTGTGTGTGTGTGTGTGCATGTGTGTGTGTGTGCGCGTGTGTGTGTGTTGTTGAGGAAAAACCAAATTCTCTCTCTCATTCCCTCCACAAATCATAACAAACCATCAATACCAAGTGCCCACACACCCGTCTGCCGCCGAAGTGGTACACTTGCACATATACATACATACATATATTTACTTCATAATCCATAAAGGGGTGGAGGGCAAAAGGCAACTTAGGTGGCAGTGTCAGATAGGTGCAATATATTGCAGTTTCCCAGTGGGGCTGCACACTAAGTGTTTGGCTTTGTAGTTTGTTTTCTTGTTTTGAGCCTTGCGGGACTTGATCCCGTGACCTGTAACTCGTGTTTTGTTTGCGAGTACTGCAACCTATGGGACTTTATCCCTGAGTCTGTCACTAGTAGTCTCTGGATGGTAGCCTTAGGCCATTCGGCCTTTTCCTTTTTCCTTGTTATAGGTCTAGGTCCCCTTCTCCCCCTGTTTCCTTCTAGATGCAGATGAGTATTGGGTTGTTGCCTTTCGAGTTCGTCGTAGGTCTAGGCAGGGGGTAGAAGCGGCGGGCAGGAAACTTGGTTTGTGTCTTTTCACGTTTTCGTCGGCTGGGGAAACTCTGGCCCTCTGTCGTTGGAGTGCTGCTGCTCTATTTTGGGCAAGGTCATCTTCTTCCTCGAACCGCAGCCATAGCTGGGGTTGGGAAACGAAGTTGAAGATCGCACTTCTGCTATTTCACAGTGCTGCATGAGAGCTTCCACAGGAGTGTGTTGTTGGGGTTGGGCGCTGCCATTTTCCACTTGGCAGCCATATCTGCTGTTCCTCCTCACGAGGAACTTCATCTTCTTCGATGTGCTGGATCGGTTGTCTCGTTCTTCATCAGGACTTCCAGCGCTGCACTTCTGTGCGGGCGCTGAGCTGGCGCAGCTATTATTGGGGTTGCCGGTTCAGATTGGCACGTTGTGACAGCTGTGGGGCTACTGTAGCTACGGCAGCCATAGCCAGGGGTATGAGGTGGCGAGGAAGAAGAAGACTCCTGCATACTTCGTTGAACACTTGTTTTTGGTTGTTCGGGGGGGGTGTAAACGCAATTGATTCTTGGAACAAGTACTCTGGATTGATTGGAGGACGACGAGGGATTGCAGAATTGAAATTCGCTTCTCAATTCTCTGTGTACTTGGAGCTTCCGCTGTGCATATCTTCTCTCCGGTTTTGTGTGGATTTGCCTCCTTCGAGTCTACTCTGCAATTGCATGTGTATGGGAACTGAAAGGCCTTCCACGATTCAGACCCCAAATTCGGATCTCAGGGTCAGAGGCCTGGTCAAGAGAGACCGAGCTTGTCAAATTCATAAAAGTCACAATCGGGCACCTCAGGAGTCCAGTCCAACAGAAACCCAGTAAACAGTCACATCTTAGGGGCAAGAGTCATGCCTTAGAATGAAAAGTCATATTGAAGAGTCGCATCCCACGAGTAAGAGGGCAGTCCCACAGGTAAGGGTCGTGTCCCAGAGGCTGGAGTTGTCCACAGTCAAAAGTCATGATCACAAATGAAAAGTCATGACCCAAAGGCCCAAGCAGCAGCAGACCCATGGATATTAGGGAAGTTTCTGGGCCAAGCAGATAGGCCGTGAGGATGCGGTACCGGAACCAGTCAGGCCTCAAGAAGCAGAGGCTGGCACGAGTTGAAGTGCATTTCAGGACTACAAAAGGACTGGCCAGCCTACCATTCAGGCAGATGCTCATTTGCACGAGAGTGTGGAAGTGCGTGTGCACTTGTGCGCTAGTGTGGGAGCTGCGCTATGCGAGAGAGCAGTGCTGAGCGAGATGAGAGAGAGGAAGTAGACGCTGGCAGAGAAGAAGGCGGCCATAGCTGCGCCAGCACTAGGAGGCAATATAGCGGTAGTTAGTGGTAGTAGAGCAGTGAGTGGTATTCAGAGTTTATCCTCATGCGTGTGCACACAAGTGAGAGAAGAGGAAGACTGTAAAGAGAGAAGACCGGATCCATCAAGAAAAAGAGGGAGAGAGAGTAAGCTATGGTGGATGGTGACAAGCGCTGATGAGCGCTGATGCTGAGACTCTTGATGATCGAAGCAGGCTTGTAATCCTGTGAAGCACTGGACAGTTGAACTCTTGATTCTCTCTCTAGAATCTGGTTGTGATAATTCTGGTTGAGTCTGTTGAGATAATTGAGCTGCGTTTTTCTTGTCTACTACTCATCTTCTCTTTGTGCAAATGTGTGACAAGACAATCTGTGTGACATGTATGCTGGTGTGAGCACTCCATCGTGTGGTGAGCTTTGAGGCTCATTGCGGAACGTGTGAATTCGTTGTGGATTGAAGTTCAATCGGGTAACATAACACAGGCATGGTGCATCACCTCGAAGAAACAGCAACAATACAATGTAGCAGAAGACTGACATACAACGATTTGACTCATCGAGCCTCGTGACTGACCATATGCATCAGTGTGTGTGTTGTTAAAGCACCCCAAATTCTCTCTCTCATTTCCTCCACAAATCGTAAAAAAAACATCCATACCGAATAAGTATAGATAGACAATATAATAGAAAAACGCAAGGTTGGCCACGTTTAAGCGGTTCAGCACCAAGTGCCCACACACCCGTCTGATGCCAAAGCGGCACACTTGCACATATACATATATGCATGTGTATCTGTGTGGCATCCGTGTGTGTTGTCTCTCCCATTTCTCCACAAATCGTAACAAACCATCCATAACGAAAAAGTATAGATAGACAATATAATAGAAAAATGCAAGGTTGGCCACGTTTAAGTGGTTCAGCACCAAGTGCCCACACACCCGTCTGACGCCGAAGCGGCACACTTGCACACATTTGTGTATCTGTGTAGCATCAGTGTGTGTTGTTAAAGCACGCCAAATTCTCTCTCCCATTTCATCCACAAATTGTAACAAACCATCCATAACGAAAAAGTATAGATAGACAATGTAATAGAAAAATGCAAGGTTGGCCACATTTAAGTGGTTCAGCACCAAGCGCCCACACACCCATCTGACACCAAAGCGGCACACTTGCACATATACATATACACATTTGTGTATCTGTGTAGCACAGAAAACATGTTTCGAGCTTTTCCGAGCGCCCGAACATGTCGAGTGTTAGGCCGAACGCCTCCCGAAGTTGTTCGGTCAAATTTTTTTTTTAATGATAAACAAAAAAAAGATTAAAAAGCTTAATTTTTTATTAAGGTTTTTTATTTTTAACTAGAGTTTCATTACGAATTTGAGCATACATCCCAGGCAAAAGTTGTTTGTATTATTATTTTACATGACCGAACCCGAACACGATGCTACACAGATATACATATATTTATTTCATAATCCATAAACAGGTGGAGGCAAAAGGCAACTTACCTAAGACAAAGGACTCCACCAGCTAGAAAGCATCGGCCCCATCTGCCATAGGTCCGAAAAAACTTGGAGAGCCCTCCGCATCGACCCACAAAACCACAAACTTACTTAAACAAACCCAACAGCATAACACAAAGGCTTGACTAGCAAAAAAGCACCGACCACACATGTGAGAGGGCATAAGGCCCTGCAGCAGGCACGCCCCCACCCTAAGTGAAGGTGGGCCCCCTGAATCTCAATGTGCCCTGAACTCGTCAATTTTTGCAAATCTTGGTGGGTGCCAGACAGTTGACACGCGCCAGTTGGTTACATCCGCTTTGCTCGTGAGAATCGAAAATATTTGTGAGCCTTCCGGGCTCTTCCAGCAACGTGGTCGAAGCAAGGAACACCACAGTTTTGTGCATAGGTGGTTGGGCATGCCTGACCAATTCGGTCCCAGGCCACTGTCTGAATGGGCCTGGGCGCGGGCACTTTGGCCGAGACTGAAGTTAGTGGGGACTCGGCCCCGACAGGAAAGTGGCAAACCGTGCGCCAACACTTTTGATTCGGGCACCAGGCAAGGTATTAGGGCACCAGTGTGCAACGAGGCAGTGCTGCTTCAGCATGTGCTCGCGGCCAAGGCTGTGCGCTAGCACAGGGTGCTCGGATGTGCGCGCGTGCCGTGCATGAGAGCAGGGCGCCGCTGAGGGCAGCGCCATACCCCAGGCTTAGGCTTGGACAGCCAGTGAGAGCTGGTGGCCGTCTTCGTGAATCAGGGAGAAGACGTTGGGTGTAGAAGTTGAGGGTGAGAGAGAGAGAGAGAGAGAGAGAGAGAGAGAGAGAGAGAGAGAGAGAGAGAGAGAGAGAGAGAGAGAGAGAGAG
>BFEA01000335.1:882092-895856 GCA_003427395.1 Chara braunii
GAGAGAGAGAGAGAGAGAGAGAGAGAGAGAGAGAGAGAGAGAGAGAGAGAGAGAGAGAGAGAGAGATGAGGATGATGATGTGAGGGCACGTACCTGGTCTTGGCGATGGTGTTCAGGGTCAGCATCTTCATGTACTTCGGTTGTTGCTGCTGACATCAACAACATTGTGAATTTGTAAGCCGCAAGTAGTTGTGTGATAGTAGTCTCGGCGCTGAGCGCCAAGTAGGAGGACGAGCTTTGGATACATATGTTGGTGGTGGTGAGAGTATGCTCTCATTAGAGGGGTTTCCCGCTTATATGCTTTCAGCGGTTCTCCCATACCAACGTAGCTACCCGGCAATGCCACTGGCATGACAACCGGTCCACCATAGTGTGACCCATCCCAATCCTCTCATACTAGGGATGACTTCTCTCAGTTCTCTTCAAATCACCAACGATAGATAGGAACCGAACTGTCTCACAATGTTCTATTTGTTATGTTGGCCACTAGCCCGCTTGAGTCTGTTGTTGCACAATATACATACACTAGTAGCACTATCTCTACATAGCACGGACTCTACCTTCAACTTGTTTCAAGGTGACTATACTAACCGCCTGAAGTTGTTTCACATATAGTCTCTGAGGATCCTACACAGACATATGTTGGTTTCCTGCGGATTATGCCCATTACATTTCAGTAATGGTGAACTCGTACATGTGTCGAATTTGACACACAAAACAAAGGGACGAAGGCCAGAGCACGTTCCCGCATATAGTGAAATTTTATTTGTCTACAACCCAACTCACGTCTTTAAACCTTTCACAAATGTAAAAGGACTTTATCTTAGTCTGATTCAGGCTCGAAGAAAAGAAAAGAAAAGAAAGAGCGAGTGCCATACGTAATCGCCCCTCAAACCAAGACGATGGCGATTACAGTTGCTCACTGATCCATTGTCTACTTACTTTCACAAACTCTCTCTTTGGCGAGTGTCCTCTACCATCATGTATGTTATTGTAATGTGCAGTAACATGAACTTGGTCAGGACCAGCATTAAAAGGTCGCTGACCTTGATCTCCACTCGTCGGATTCTGCATCACAGAATCAATCCTGCTAACCATTGTAAGTGCAAATGATCAGCGTTGATTGATATCATAGTACAAAATGTGAATTGACTCTGTCTTTTGTTCGGACTCTTCATGTATAGTCTCTGAGGATCCTACACAGACATATGTTGGTTTCCTACGGATTATCCATTGTGTATTGAAATCCATTCAATAAATACGTTACCCACATATAGTGAAGTAATACGGTCAGAGATTACTAGTCTAACATGGCAATGAGTTTACCACTTTCATCGGCGAACAACTGAAACCTCGACCTTCCACCATTACTGACGGGGTGAGACTATGCCTTCACCATATTCACTACAGTCACTTGTAAGAACTTAGGTATGAGCCGTATGAGTAATGTGTGCAGAAAGACAGAGTCAAACACATCATTCTCATCACAACAGATAGAACCTTTATTTTTGCATATCCATTAGGCAAAATCATTTTTGGTTCATCGAACACTTCTGCATTTTCTACTCCAAAATTGAATTCATCTCCAATTTTCCTTTTTCTTCCAGTTCATGTTTCAAACAAATGAATCGAGTTTTCAACCTTGTTTCATACTTGAAGCTAGTTAATTGCATATACCGATTGTGTGTTTGATAGATTCAAATATTCCAAGCAAATTACAACAAACAATTCGTTATCCCATCCCTGTGAATGACGATTCTTTAATGTTACCAATCCACTTCTGTCAACGGTAACGAACTTGGACGTAGAGGGTTACTTCTTTCGCAAACTCGTTTTGTAATACAATCTCACAAAGGTTCCGCTATACACCGATTCATCAGTGCTCTGGTTCCCTTGATTTCAAGTTGATTTCGTCAACGATAACGAAATCGAACGTAGAGGGTTCGCACAGGAGAAAGCGTACAGACCGTCTGCAGGCAGCAAATCCAAGATGTGGGGACACCTAAGGATCCCAAGTTCGCAATTGGTTGGAATCCGGGATCGCCCGAAAGTGCAAACATTCGGGGCGACGGAGGGACCATAGTAGTGATTGATGCCAGACATCACAAAAGGGCAAATCCTTGTTTTTTTCAAAACATCCTGTATTTCAGCAGATAAAGATTGATCTAAACTTATGTTTTTTTTTGTCAAACGTCGTCTCCACAAAGCGCCTTCAAGAATCCACCGAAGAGCTAAGGTTTCTTGACGACTCTTTGGTATAATGGATGGGACTAATTGGGTGGTTCTGGAGATCTGACTTTTCTTACTTCTAAAATAGGTTCCACCAATGGTACTTGCCAAAGCTCCCAGTGAACAAAAAATCCGCCATGGACTTGGATCAACTAAATGATAAAGATGCTTTTGAGAACTCATACTCACTGCTTCGCTCCTTTGTTTTTCAGTCTAATTTATTTAACACCCAAGAAACATAATCATTGAAAGAGAACTTCCACTACAATAGGCATAAAGGCATGATTGGTACCACAAAGTTCACGACATTGACCATAGTAAACTCCTTCAGTGCTTTGATGGAATATCAGTGCATTTCTGCTTTCTAGAAAACGTTGGACTTTCTGGCTTACAATATGATTTTGCATTATGGATTTATGTCATTTCGTTATCGCTCATTTACCTTGCAATTTGGTATTGGAGCTGGTTCGAGCTGCTCCACTAGCTCCTTCGCAACAATTGTTTGGTGCTTCGCTGGATATGGTGGGGCAGTGATAACGCTTGTGCGTTAGGATATGACGGCGACCCAATGTCGTGTGGGCGCCGCAGGAAGGGTACGGGGTGACATAAGGGGTGCATGCTGGATGATGAGAGCTTGCTGACGTGGCATTTAACCCGAGGTGAAATTGCATCGTATTGTGGGTCGTGCCGAGGCATCGACTGATCATCATAAATGTAAGGGTACGGGGTGACATAAGGGGTGCACGCTGGATGATGAGAGCTTGCTGACGTGGCAATTAAGCCGAGGTGGAACTGCATCATATTGTGGGTCGTGCCGAGGCATCGACCGGTCATCATAAATGTATGTCAAGTTACTGGTGAGAAACTTGTGGTTGGGGGCAGCATTACGAGGTACGTTGCTCCTTACCTTACCTACCCTCTTCATTGATTCTTACCCTGAGGAAGTGAGTTCTGTTTGAGAGTCCTCTCATTGTGAGATGTCGCGCGCACTCAACCTTGAGAGTCGACATTGTTCCTGGGGAGAAAGCTGGTGGGAGACGGGCGTTGCCTCTGAAGGGCCCTGGATAAAGCACTCGGGTCATGGTCACCATGCCAACCTGCTGGGACTAGTACACGCATGCTTGCCGTTTGCCCTTTGGTTTGCTTGCTGCGGTATAGAGGTCATGTCGGGAAGGCCAGCTGATACATGCTCAGTTGAGCAATGTATATCGAGCCAAGGATCCGCAAAGTGATGAAAAGGACGCGAATGGACAATGCACTGTCAGCAAAGCATCAACAAGCAATGTACATCCAAATACATATGAAAATAGCACAATGTAGTGCAGCGGAAGACTCAAAGATATGACCTGACCTGTATGATACTGACGCGACATCCCATCATACACCACACATGTGAGAGAGGGAGGAGGGACCGCATACACAAATGAAAGGTCCCTCCTTGCACACACACATGGGGGAGATACCACCGATGAGAGATGGGGGGATAGGCAGACGAAGATAGAGGTGAGGGAGAAGACCAAGATCGCAATAGCGAAGTCCAAAACTAGTCTCCCTGCCGAATGTCCAATCAATGTCTGCCACAAACTGGGCCGGCTGGTCTGCCTCTGTGTGCCTACAGCCCTGCCCAAAACGTGGGCCTACTGGGTCCGGGTCCCGACCGAACGTCTAGACCCCGTACCTGGCCCAGGAAGGCCTGTCTCCTGCTGAACCTGGCCCAAGATGCGGCCTTGGGGACTGCAGGTCCAAAACGGCGCCTGAACAAACAAAAATAGGACAGCAATAAATAAATAAATAAATAATAAATGTTGTCTCAAATTGAATCCTGCGGCAACGCGGCCTGTGTTTTACATATGATTTTCTTTGTTAACAGGAAAATCATACTGATCATGTAAAACAAAGACCCTTAATGCAGGCGATCCCAAGTGCAACGAAGTTGCCTCTACCAAGAAAATTCGGGAACGCCTTCAACTTTTTTGTCTATGTGCCAGCACGAAGTGTGGCGTCATAGTTTCCATAGTACATGAAAATGGAAGGGAAAGGGCGTGCGTCCGAAGGGCGTGCAGCCTGGGGGTCCCCAACAACGGTCGGGTCCCCAAAATGGAGACTGTGTGCAGGTTCAGCATGTAACACCAGCTATATGTGGGAGAGACGAGCACAGGACCGTCTATAAAGAGACTCCGGCGGGGGTACACAACTCGTGCTGTACGTTAGTATAAAAAGAGTACGGTCGGGCCTGGCCAGTTCTACATTGACTTGGGGCACAGGGGCGGGCCGATTGCACACCTTCAGACACACCGCTGAACCAGAGCTTCAGGACATCGACACAAAGTGACGACTCAAAGAGCGATACACGGTGAGGGAAGATTCCAGTGAGCTGTTCAATTGTTAATTATTGTAAAATTCCATTTTGCATGCACACCAGCAAATGACTTTATTTTTATTTTTGCTAAGTTAGTTGCTACGGACTTTGCTAACGACTAACAGACTGCTGCTGATAGAGTAGGATATATTCTTGGCTGCATTGCAATCTGTTTCAGACTAGTCAAAAGAAGGAATAGAATTGTTTGTAGGAATCTGAGATTTATCTGCTGTTACCACTTGACTACTTTCTGACAAAGCTGGACCTAACACTTATTTTATTTTATTTAATCGGTTGGATGCCATGTAGGACCCAGCGAGGACTCGAGTGTAGATCGCAGACCACACATAGCTTATGAGTGAAGGGGACAGTGAGGTTGAAGGATTAGACCAGGGATGCGGAGACTTACCCGTAGACTTGCACTCGGTCGGCCGACCACTTTCTTGGTGTTAGAATCAGGAGAGGAAAGGAGACTGCGGAGAGAAGCAAGGGAGAGGGAAATATTGCAGAGGGCTAGGGCAGCAGCAGCTGACTCTGAGAGGGCACTAGCAGCAGCCACAACAGCAGAAGCTAGAGCCACAGCAGAGGCAGCCATGGCTACCGTCTCTACTATGTCACAGGGCTCTTCTCAGGCCACTTCGACAGGTACCAGTTTGGGCACGTCACGGTCTTCCACTAGTCAGTCTGCTGGCTTGCAGGTCCGCCAGCAACAACCCATGTCAAATGAGGATTACGAGATTGCTGAGGCAAACACACTGCATGCAGAGCTACAGCGCCAGTTACAGGATGTAAAGGACAGAAGAGAAAGAGCTAGAATTATAAAAGCTACACTAGAGGCAAGGATGCAGGAACTAAGCAGACTAGAGGCTGTAGATGAGTCAGCACTCGACCCTGTTGTCAGGACCCTTCGGAAATCTCTGTTGAGTGTTCCCAAAGCACAGATGAGTCAGCACTACACATTGTTGTCAGGACCCTTTGGAACTCTCTGTTGAGTGTTGCCGAAGCACAGGCCGTACAGCAGGAGTTGTTGGCCTAGCAGCCGTCCAGAAAAGGATTCTGGCTGCGGTCCAGGCGCCTCGACCGACGGTGAGGCCACCGCATGTTGCTGTAATTCCCCCTACGGTTGCAGGTCCTCAGTTGACATTGCCACCGGTGGGACCATCCTTTTCCTCTCTGTATGGCATACCTCCGTCATGTGGTTTAACAACAGGTAGTAGTGGGCAGATTCCAGTCCCTTCTTCACTTCCACATTCAGCGGTTGCTGCTGTAGGGCAGCCGCACATACAACAGTCTTTGCAACAATTACCGCCGCAGCAGCAGGTGTCGCCGCAGCGGCCTGTTACACCGGTTTCCCAACCGATGCAGCAGGCACAGGGTGCTGTACAGCCCATGCAGTGGACAGCCACGATTGGTTACAAGAAGACAACAACAAATTTAGCGCAGTGTTTTTCATGGCCCACAATGATGGATGATCCGAAGAAGTATATTTAGACTTGCCAGGTTTGTCAACGTGACAAGCCAAGGACGCAGGCATCGCTTGGGCTTATCAAGCCCTTATCAAGCCCTTGCCTATTCCCGCTGGACCTGGTCAGAGTGTGTCCATGGACTTCATGGATACTCTTGTGACCAGCAAGAGTGGTAAGAGGCACATCTCGTTATTGCGGACAGGTTCAGTAAGTATTCTACACTAATCGCTATGTATGAGACAGCTAGGACTGACCATGTCATCAAGCTGTTTATGGACAACTGGGTACGTGACTTCGGTATCCCAAAGTCCATCATTAGAGACAGTGATGTCAGATTCACCCTAGAACTGTGGCAAAGTACAGCCCAACAAATGACATCAGGGACCACCTGAGTCAAATGGCCAGGCCGAGCAGATGAACCGGGTAGTGCAGCACTTGCTTCGGCATTATATCAAGCCGAGTCAAGATGACTTGGATGAGAAGCTTCCTCTCATCGCCAGCCTGTACAATAATGCTATGCACAACGCTACCGGTATGACTCCCAACCAGCTGCATCTTGGTTGGAGGCCTAGATCTGCTCTTGATTTTCTGTTGCCTGAAAATCAGCCAACTGCAGCACCAGACAGTATAGCGTTTGCTGTGACTTGGATGAGAAGCTTCCCCTCATCGCCAGCCTGTACAATAATGCTATGCACAACGCTACCGGTATGACTCCCAACCAGCTGCATCTTGGCTGGAGGCCTAGATGTGCTTTTGATTTTCTGTTGCCTGAAAATCAGCTAACTGCAGCACCAGGCAGTATAGTGTTTGCTGTCAAGTATGAACAGATCCTGCAGCAGGCTGTCGATCACATCAAGAAAGCTCAGGATGCTATGATTGCATCTAAGAACAGACACAGATGGATATCAACATTTCAGGTAGGTAAACGAGTCTAGATAAAGTCATCTGAGTTGGGACAGGAGTTGGGAATCTCACGTAAACTGATGCCATAGTATTTTGGACCCTGGGAAGTTCTTGATATAGTAGGAGATCAACCAGATGGTCCTTCATATGTCATTCGCATCCCTGGTCACTTTCGTACACACCCTGTTTTCCATGCATCTAAGTTGCCACCCTTCGCTGAAACTGAACAGTTTCCCTCAAGAAGATCGATGCTGCCCCCAACCATGGACGAACATGTGGATATTGATGACGTCGTCGAGCACAAGCTGATGGCTGTGCGCAAACCTCCAGGCAGGGGACGCCCTCCAAAACCGCAGACGCAGTATCGAGTGCGGTTCCGACATCATACGGATCCTAAAGAAGATCGGTGGTGTACAAGAGAAGAACTAATTAGGACTGCTCCCCAGATAATCTCAAGTTGCGAAAGAGATATGAGAGGGAAGCAGCCTGCGGTATAAAGACTTCTCAGAGGACTATCGAAGAAAGGAGGGAGTGCAAGGGTTTACCCCTCCCCCAGCATAAGGCCCTGCACCAGGCACGTGCCCGCCCTAAGTGAAGGCGGACCCCCTGAATCTCAATGTGCCCTGAACTAGTCAAGTTTTGCAAATCTTGGTGAGCGCCAGACAGTTGCCATGTGCCAGTTGCTCGTGAGAATCGGAAGTATTTGTGAGCCCTCCAGGCTCTTCCAGCAACGTGGTCAAAGCAGGGAACACCGCATGTGTGCGCCTGCGTGGTTGGGCATGCCTAACCAATTCAGTCCCAGGGCATTGTATGAACAGGCCTGGGCGCAGACACTTTGGCCGAGATTGAAGCTAGTGGGGACTCGGCCCCGACAGGAAAGTGGCAGACCGTGCGCCCAAAACTTTCGACTCGGGCACCAGGCAAGGTATTAGGGCACCAGTGTGGAACAAGGCAGTGCTGCTTCAGCATGTGCTCGCGGCCAAGGCTGTGCGCTAGCGCAGGGTGCTGGGACGTGCACGTGTGCAGTACGTGTGAGCAGAACGCCGCTGAGGGCAGCGCCATACCCCAGCCCACGTCGCTGGGCTTGGGCTTGGACAGCCAGCAAGAGGAGGTGGTGGTCTCCGTGAATGAGGGAGAGGACGTTGGGTGCGAGGGTGAGAGAGAGAGAGAGAGATGAGGATGAGGATGTGATGGCACGTACCTGGTCTTGGCGATGGTCTACAGGGTCAACATCTTCATGTACTTCAGTTGTTGCTGCTGACGTCAACAGGATGCATTGTCGATTCGTAGGCTGCTAGTAGCTGTGTGATCGTAGGCTGGGGGCTGAGTACCAAGTAGGAGGAAGGGCTCTGGATACATATGTTGGTGGTGGCAAGAATATGCTCTCATTGACATTCGGATTCGGTGCTTCGGTTCTCCGTTGGTGGATATCAGTACATTTCCGCTTTCTGGACAGCATTGAACTTTCTGGCATTCAATGTGATTTTGCATTCTGGATTTCTGTCATTTCGCTATCGCTCATTTTCCTTGCACATGCCAATGGTCTAAGAAAATTGTAGAGCCCTCTGTGACAGCCTACAACGCCACCGCAAATCAGAAATACACCGTGGGACCTGTGCGCAACACCAAGAATGCCGTGAACCTCCCCCTGTCGTGCAACCTGCAGAACCGGATGATGTCCTAGTGCTACAGCGAGGCCACTGCAAGAACTATGCCAAATTCCACAAGATATCCATGCCACCAGGAGCGCTACTGCTTAAAACACCCCATTCTTCCATGTGCTCCGAAAGAGCAGCCCTCGGGAATGACACCCACAGCAAACACTCTCTCAGCCTCCTCACAGATATATTGTGGCCATCCACAGACATTACTTCATCAACAAGACAGCCCATGATACAAAGCAGGGCACAGACTTAGGCCATGTATAAAAAAACAAACCAACAAAACACATCCATCCATAGGGAAAAAGTAGCTTGCGAGTTCGAGCCCGATCCTAACCGCTCAAATCTGCCAAGACAGAGAGCTAGCAAGACCAGAATGTGTGTCGTTAAAGCACCCCAAAATCTCTCTCTCATTCCTCCACAAATCATAACACACCATCCATAACGAAAAAGTATAGATAGACAATATAATAGAATATGTGTGTAAGTCACAGTGTCAGATAGGCATGGTGCAGAATCGAAGGATGACCACGAAGAAACAACAACAATACAATGCAGCAGAAGACTGACATACAAAGATCTGACTCATCGAGGCTCGCGACTGACTGCAAATACCACTAATCACTTGCATACAGGATGAACATGGCGGATCAGACACAGACGATGGCCGCCAAGTCTGCAATACATCCATAGACAAAGGAGGTGGAGGAAGAGACGAAGAGGAGAGGAGGGAGAGACTGCAACTCAATAGCTCTGTGAAAGAACAGTCTAGGAAAATAACCCCCAAAGTCTCTGTCCAGCACACGATGTCTGAGTCTGGGCAATCACTTGGGTAGTCTCCAAGTCTCAACTCTTGACCTCTCTCTCTCGTAGGAGGAAACAACAGAAGGAGAAGCAATGGATATGGAGGATCGAATCAGTGGAGGAGACGACAAAGAAGAAGGGACTCCTCTCTCTCTTTCTCTTTCTCTCACTCATAGCCAGATACAGAGCAGGAGCGGTAAAAGAGTGACCAGAAGACAACCTCCAGCGAACAGCTAGAACTGCTGCTTGCCCTACAGGGTACTGCTTCAGTCTGCAACCTGAGCCGTCCGATTGTAATGCCGATCGACATCCAGGATGCAGGTCCAAGTCCTCGTCCTGAATCCTGGCCTCAACATGGCCTGCCTGGGCCCCAACCGAACGTCCTGACGCCTCTCCTAAACCAGCGGAGACCTCCTAACAAGCGAACGGAAAAGGGGCTCGACCCAAGCAAATTGCACCAGGCCTGAAAAACGGCCGTTGGCCTGAGATGACCGGCCTGGACCAGAGGACTACCGGTCTGGGCAAAAATGCTGAGATGACACATCCAAACCGGACAAACCTGAAACAAACAAACAAACCCAGAACGACCCCGAAAAAGAAAAAGGAACCCCCCAAACTCGCAATCCACGCCCCCAAACCCAGTGTCGGGCCCTGGAGGGGCTCATGTGGGAGAATACCACAGGCCCCCCTCCTTGAAGAACCGAGCCTACCGGGGAGGGCACAACTATCAATCAGAAGGGGGGACCGAAGTCCGTGGTGGGAAGGACAGTCTGCTGCTGCGCTGCCTCATAGTCGGCGTAGATAAGTGGTGCAGAGGCTTGCAAGTCTGGTCGAGATATCCACCACCTGTAGTTGCGATTCCATTGCTTGAAGTAAACCTTGTACTGCATTGGCTTGTTGCCATAGTGGCAATGAGTGATGACACGGTCAACCTCCTGACGTCCATCCATCATAGGAGGGTCCTGCGAGTGTCGGTTCGAAAAGTCGTCACTTTCGGCCAGAACATAGGTAGCCAGCTTAAAAGAGTGAAAGACCAGGTGGATCCGTGGGTGAGGTGTTGGTCGATGACAAACGAAGGGTGGTCGGGCTGATGGCCAGTTGCGGACTAAACGGGCCAAGGTCCATACCATTTGGGGAGGACTTTGCAAGACATGTCACGCTCAAGTGCGAACTCCTTCAACGAGACCCATACAAGGTCACCCTCACGGATGGGACAAGGCATGCAACGCCAATTGGCTTGTTGTTGCATGCGAGCCTGGGCCTTTTGCATCTTCGCGCGGGCTCTGCCCAACAATTCCCACATCTTCAAAATGGAGACGGGTGTGCAGAGAGTGTTGATGTCTGCTGCCCAAGGAAGAAGAAGGTATGTGAAAATGTGTCGTTTCCGACCACTGTGGTAGCTCGAATGGAGTAATGCCAATAGTCGGATGCAACGTAGTGTTGTAGGCAAATTGGATCTTGGGGATGCGGTCAACCCAATCCTTCTTATCCGAACGAATGAGTGTGTGAAGCATCACTTGAGCAATTTGATGCACCCACGACATTTGCCCGCCATAAGTGCTCTTGTCAAGCGAACTCACACTTCTCATGGTTGACCTTGTACTTGACCTCGAGAAATCGACTCCAGATGACGCGTAAGTGCTCGACATATCTGTCTGTATACCAAGTTGTCATCCAGGTAGATGAGCACTAACTTGTCCAAAATGGAGCAAAACTCCGTAGCCATCGCCGCTTCGAAGGTGACCAGAGCATTCGTGAGTCCAAAATTCTCCAAACACCACAAATAGCATGACAACCCACTTGACATGCCCATAACGCGTCTTGAACACGGCTCAGTTTGACGTAGTCTGACTTTGCATCGCCCAATCACTCAAGAAGATCGTAAATCCACAGGATAGAATGCATCCTTCACCGTTTGCACGTTGAGCTTGCAGCAGTCAATGCATAGGGGCACCTCCTCGTTTATCTTCTGGACAAAGAGAATTGGTGCACCGTATGGCGAACCGCTATGGGTAATCCACCATTTTGCTACAGATCATCAAATTGTGTGCGAAGCACGCCCAATTCTTCTTCGCAGATCATCAAGTTGCGTGTGAAGCATGCCCAATTCTTCTTCGCACGACCAGTTCTTCTTCGATCATGTGGTAAATATATTTGCGTGGAGGAACAACACCATCTTCAAGGATGATCTCATGTCGGATGGCCGGCCAGGTATGACTCCAGTGCCACCCTCGAAGATGTCACTGCAGGAGTTAAGAAGCTGAACAATGTGTGGATCCACTGATACGTTCATCCATAAAACACACGATTGAGGGAGGGCATGAAGAAAAGAAAGGCCCATCTCCTCTACCTCGTTGCATGCAACGGATAAGCGAATGCTTTCGGCAAAGTGGCAGGCAATCGAAGGGTGAGGGAGAGGAACCGTACACGATACCAATTCGTTGAAGAGATCGCGAATGTGAACAGCTCAGCTGATGTAGTCGCGAGTTGCGCCGCAACAGTCAAGGCGCTGCAGGTTGCCTCTCTGATTTGAATGCGGATGTACAACAATGGCCCGTCACCGTGGACGTACAACTTCGTTCTGAACTTACGGTCAATCCGCACATGAATATTGTGGAGATCAACAACCGCTACTTTGACGTCCGTTGGCGGAGCTGGTACTGGAGCATGCTGATACTCGCACAAATTGGCCAATAACGCATTGCCAGCAAGCGACTGGACGGGGAAGAGGAAACCACTTGAAACCCTCCATGATCAACGGATTGATTTCCTCAAGTTGTGACCAAGACGATATTTCCCCAATAGGAAAAGGCGAAGTGCTCGGGTCACTTGTCAACAGCATCGAAACTGCACATGCGATGGAGTTTTGCACATGAAGGGTTGGGTCCAGCAGCAGGACCAACTGGACAGCATAAACCTCAGAAGTGCATCAAGAACTTGCGGCATCGGCATGTTCCTCAGACATGTAGGAGGCTGCTAAGTAGCTGAATCCGGTGAGATGGAAAATGTTTCCAACTCACCTTTTGCGGGACTCGGTTTCCCTCGTTGCTTGGATGAGGCCTGGCATCCTTCTTGTTGACTGAGTCACGTTGGGTGGTGAAACGCTTGGTGTTGTTGCACCAATGATAACACCTGTACTGCTGGTGCAGTTTCACCCGAGGTGGTGGGGGCCAGTTCAGTCGTCAAGGCGGATTTCGCCTACCCCTTACCACAAGGTTTCTTGTTGCCTTGAGGCTGGACTCCTGCCACTGCATCTCCTTCACTTGACGGCGACGTGGGAGTCAGGTCCTTCGATTATTCCCTTGCTTGAACTGCAGCAACTTACTGCTGTCGTGGGCCAAACTTCTTTTTCTCAACATATTGAGGCTGCTGCCGATTATTGACGGCAGGCTTTTTTGCCTTGGTCGTGTCCGTGCCCCGGTGATCACCGAGTCAAAGTCAGCGAAGAGTTCCCACGTCGGATTGAGTGCTTCCCTAAGCGCCTCGCACATGCAGTTGAAGAACACTCTCTTCAGGTGGGCAAATGGCATGTCCAGGTTGGGGGTGACCACAATCGTTTGCCACTTCGTCAACCAGTCTCGGCTGGCAATGTTCCCTTGGTACACCTTGAACATCTTTTTTGTGATGACATCGACACCGTCATCGACAATAAACAATGGTCCACATGTCTGTCATGGTTGCCCATGAAACCTTCGCATGAAGTTGTGCGACCTCGATCTCTCCTGAGCTGCATAATGGCTGAAGCATGTCTTGCAAGAGTCAGTGGAGTTGAGGAAGATTGTCTCGATCATGCCAGCAGTTTGACTTGGTGAATGGCCGTGGTACTGGTGAATCCTTGCAACCAGTTCACAAGGTCTTGCTTGTGGTAATTGTCAAACTGCTCGGCGTCGAGTTTCAGTGGTCTGAAGGGAGGCTCCATGATACTGCTGCAGCCTAGAAGAACATTTTCGCTTTAATTAGACCCCATCTGTGCGATTGTTTGAAGCCCATTGCGGTGGGGAAAAATGATATCAGATCTTCTATGTGCTTGCATGACTGTTCCACCCACCCAATCCCTTGTGTTCTTCATGTTCTTGGACCGGACAACAGGGTAAGTGCCACCACAGCATTGCAAACACGAGAGCGAAAGAACAGTCTCCAGCAATAGTCCCCAAAGCCTCCGTCCAGCACACAATTTCCCAGTGTGGGCAATCGCACGAATAGTCTCCAAGTCTCAGCTCTCTCTCTCTCTCTCTCTCTCTCTCTCTCTCTCTCTCTCTCTCTCTCTCTCTCTCTCTCTCTCTCTCTCTCTCTCTCTCTTCTGTGTCAGAGGAAAGAACAGAAGGGGAAGAAGAAGAAGACG
>BFEA01000335.1:903516-915655 GCA_003427395.1 Chara braunii
GAGAGAGAGAGAGAGAGAGAGAGAGAGAGAGAGAGAGAGAGAGAGAGAGAGAGAGAGAGAGAGAGAGAGAGAGACAGAAATTGGCATCCATGTGGTAGCTCCATTCATCAGCGCTACGAAACCAAGCACATAGGAGCAGGATCTGCTTCTGTAGATATCATTGTCACAAATCTCGGGGAAGTTAAAAGAGTAAGAGCAGCCTGGTGAACACAGAAGAATGATTCCTGGGATGAACAGTGGCGTCAGACGTCGCAGTAACACAAACAGGGGGAGCAATAACTAGCAGCAGCTTGAGTGAAATGCAGCGGGCACTCTGCATAGATCACACTGTTGATACAGCAAGGCACGGGCTTCCATAGACGCCAACTAGAGTTGACAGACATATCAGGTTCAATTACAAAACAGAGTAAGTGTGCATCCTATGCCACCTGGTGTTTCACTCACCTTCTGGGACCAGAAACCAAGCATCACCAAACGTGGTTTTGCCATTGTAACCCCCAAAGAGAAGGAATCGATTACCGATGGCAGTCATTGTATGATATGCCCTTGCAGGAGGGGGCTCATTGCTAATGTTTGGTCTCTTCCACTGCACACCACTTGCTGCACCAAAGACAAGTGAAACAATTAGAGATGCACCTGGTGCTTTCCACATCAACATCACATGGTAACCTCTGCTCTGAAACCACCAGGAATACAAAATATGCAACGAGTCCACGATTCACATTGCTAATGTTTGGTCTCTTCCACTGTACACTTGCTGCACCAAAAGTGAAACAATTAGAGATCAACATGGTGCTTTCCACATCAACATTACACGGTGACCTCTGCTCTGAAGCCACCAAGAATACAAAAGATGCAATGAGCCCACCATTCACACAGCATCTCTACACGCACTGATGTCACATTGCATCACACTAAGGCTCACACAAGAGAGAGAAACCAACACGAGATACAAGAACTTGCGAAGTTGTCTGGAATTCAATATCTCGTACAGCGAATTCTTGAAAGGATTTCACACAATTCTGCCTCCAAGTCCCACTCAGAATCCCAAGGTCCCATCTCTCATGTAACATAATCCAACCGGTAAGCCCTTGGGTCAAATCGCCACTGTATGGTCCAGTTCATCACTAAACTTCGGTGGGCTGTAGGAAACCAGTCCCCAACAGGCTAGGGACAGGTGTCGGGCGGCCGAAGTCAGTTGGCCACCCGAAATGGGACAATTTCCAGCTTAGATTAGTCAATTGGTAGGGTTTGAAGGGTTGGTGTTAAACCACCAGTACCTACCTGTTGTTAAGGCCCGTGGCTCAGCCAACCGGTATCCCGAACCTTGCCGAGCCTCAAGCTACCGGTAGGTACACATAAAAAAAAAAAAAAAAAAAAAACACACACACAAAAAAAAAAAAAGACAATTCTTCTGCCCCCGCCCAAAAAAAAAGAAATTGAAAAACAAAGGAGCCAGAGAGCGAGAGAGAGAGAGTCGGCGCCTCTCTCTCTCTCTCTCTCTCACTCTCTCTCTCTGTGGCAGCCGGTTCGAATGTGCAAAACGGGAATGAATTCTCCCGTGCTGTCAGGAAGATTCATTCCCGTTTGCTAATTCGAATCTCACACACACACACACACACACACACACACACACACACACACACACACAGAGAGAGAGAGAGAGAGAGAGAGAGAGAGAGAGAGAGAGAGAGNAGAGAGAGAGAGAGAGAGAGACAGCGAAATTGGCTGTGCCAGGCGAGTTTGACGCCGACTCTCTCTCTCTCTCTCTCTGAGATTCGAAGTAGCAAACGGGAATGAATCTTCCCGACAGCACGGGGAAATTCATTCCCGTTTTGCACATTCCAACCGTGCGGCCAAAGAGAGAGAGAGAGAGAGAGAGAGAGAGAGAGAGAGAGAGAGAGAGAGAGAGAGAGAGAGAGTCGACGTCAAACTCACCTGGCGCAGCCAATTTCGCCGTCTCTCTCTCTCTCTGGCCGCACGGTTCGGAGCTTCAAAACGGGAACAAATTTTCCCGTGGCTGGGAAACTCTCTCTCTCTCTCTCTCTCTCTCTCTCTCTCTGGCCCCCCACGTTAAGTCACGGTGTTTTCGTTTTCTATTCTTTCAATTTTTTTGGGGGGGGGCGAAATTGCACCGACCGGGCGTTAGAGCTACCGACCCCCGAAAGTCGTGGCGCGTTAACGGCCGCGACTTTTTTTTATAGCTGGGCGAGGTACTGGTGGTTTAAAGAATGAGCAGTAAAAAAACGGGGCACCTCGGTGGACCCCTGTTTTTTGCCTCATCATTCTTTGACACTAGACCTACAATTATGTCACTGGCTTTATTATTTTTTTCCTACCCCTGAAGCGCCTATTATGCGGATATTTTTCCCTTACTCTCGTCTTCTGATACTTAGTCGCGAACGCGTATGTGGGCTTCCACGCATACGATTTTGTTGACCAAACTGATGATGAAAAATTATTTATTTATTATGGTACTATTAAAATTCGGGAATAAATTAAACAAGGATGAAAAAGCACCTAGTCCACATGACTTTCGCCGTTACTTCGATTTTGTGTCCAATGATATTTTCCTGCTCCTATAATCCTGATTTTGCCTATTTTACTAGCCCCATCACAACACCTGTGTTTGCTGTGCGTTTTATATTTGTGAGCCTGCTGAGTGCTACGCGGGGTTTACCGTTTCAGGGTTTGCTGCTTGAAGTCAAGTGCGGACCGCTGAACTGGGGCCTGGTCCGTGTGGTTTGAACAAAGGTTAAGTCCTGCAATAGGGGACCACCAGACTGAAACCAGTACCCCAAGCTCTACAGGAACAGTGGCTATATCAGGCCTCCATCTGCACCGCAAGTGCCGTTATTAGTCCTGTTAATGGTACTATTCGCACCGGAGCAGGTCTGATCACCAGGCCTGGATCTGTAGTCCAGGCCTCCAATGGGTACTAGGTCAGCAGCGGGTGACCGTTCCCTTTCGGGTCCAGGCCTGGCTGTGGCTGTGCCAGCCCAGCTGGCGCACTTGGGGGAGCTGCTTGCTGGCAGATATACAAGCCAGGGTTTGACGTTGTGAGCGACAGTTCGCCTGGGGCCAATGACCGCGTTCAAGATGAACACCGTGATCATGGCGTACACCGCCCACGGGGAAGAGATGTGGAGGAGCGACCACGAAGGAGATGCAAGGAGGAAAGAAGCAAGCATGGGGGAGATGACTGCGAACAATGTGTACACTGCTCACGGGCAAGAGAGGTGGAGAAGCGACCACAAAGGAGATGTGAGGAGGGAAGAGAAGCATGGGGGAGATGACGGCGAACGTATACACCGCCCACGGACAAACATACATGGTGGAAGAAGGGGCATTCAGGGACCGTGTACCAGGAGGGGTGCGCAGCACACAGGGACTGGCACATGGACTGTCCTTGGTTCGTGTCCATTTCTGTGAGCAAGCAGGCTGCAGTCGTGGAGGACATGCATGCTGCAGCTAAGAAAAGAGATGGCGACCTCCTCATTTGTGGAGTGGTGAGTGAGTGTGTGAGTGTGTGATCCCGCTCGTGCCCATTCCTGACAGCTTTTGAACTGCAGTCAGCACGGGCGTGCAAGCTGCTGGGAGGAATGAGACAGCGCACACACCCATTCGGGACTGAGTGGGTGAGTGGGAGAGACTGTGAGAGAAAGGGAGAGAGAGTGAGGGAGTTATCAGACAGTGCGGAGGGTGGTATGTGTGAGAGAAGAGAAGACGGTGAATACTCGTTATTTTTATTATTATTATTATTTATTTACATTATTATTATTGTTTTTGTATCTACCCTTCAACACGGCCAAAAACATCTCAGACGCTGATAGTGAAAATCTCCTGGCTGGGCGCGCTGGAAAGTTGATGCAAGATTGGGAGCGTGTGTGTGTGTGTGTGTGTGTGTGTGTGTGTGTGAGAGAGAGAGAGAGAGAGAGAGAGAGAGAGAGAGAGAGAGAGAGAGAGAGAGAGAAAGGCAGCAGGGGCGAGCGTAAGCGAAGGAGAGAGGGAATGAGACGGTAAGAGATCGAGATGCCACCCGCTGCCAGTGATTTTGAATTGGAGCTGGTGCACCTGCCCGTGGTCGAGACAGTGAGAGAGGGAAATGTGAGAAATAGGAGGGGAGCGAGAACACGGTTTAGTCCGTATGTGTGCGCATGTGTAAGAGAGAGAGAGGTGAGAGCATTAGTGTGAGAGAGAGTGAGTGAGAGGGTGCGAACGTGTGCGAAAGAGAGACAGAGTAGTGAGTGAGAGAGAGAGAAAGGCCTGTTTCATAGCATGTGAAGGTGTGAGAGAGGGACGAATTAGTGTGTACGTGTGCAGATATGTGCCCGCAGGAGTGTGAGAGAGTGTTTGTGCGGGGTGCGTTGAATAGAAGAGAGAGAGTGAGTCAGTTAGCATGTGTGTGCAGGCCAACCCTTCATTTCACCTTACTTCATCCCGCGAACCCCAAACCACTCTCAGCTCAACAATTCTCAACTTAACCATTTGTCTACTCCCCTCGTAGCCAAACAGGACCCTTAGACCATTCAAGGACTTTCAGGTGGAAAAACCAGGGGGATGTCTTTTGCCGGCAGGGTTCGACCTTGGGTGTGGGTGTCAGGAAGGGGAAGGTTGAGTGGGCAGACCAACCTGTTATCAAACGATAACACAAGATTACGGTTCTCAGTAAACCGTTCGAAGTGTCTCGCACACCTCTGACTAATCAACGACCTGGGTTACATGCACAGACAAAAACCCATTCCCACATTCAAGGTCAACGGAGAATACCTCCGTCTCATGGTCCGGCCTCACTTCCTAATCCATTCTACCTCCTATCTTAGTCGACACCAAAGAATGGCAAATATTTTGAGAACGTCTCCCCTAAGAGGGGGGCTCCCAAAATTTTACTAACTCTAACCTTGAACAAATTCTGCATACTCAAGGCCTACTTATAGATTCTGACTAACCTTCCGATTTAGTAAAAAGTTGGGTGACGCTTCCCCTAGGAAAAAGGACTCCCAAACTTCATACTAACCCAGATTCAAAAGAAAACTTTCAAAGTTTGGACTGGGATAGAAATCTAACTCCCTGATCTAAGAAAAAATTTGGTAGCACTTCCGTCAGGAATGTAGCTTTCCAGATTTTTTACTAAGCCAGGAACAAGCCAGATTTCGCATTTCAATCCGAAGTCTTTACAACTTACCCATCCCACCTAGTAGCATCCTACCTAACGCTCCAACACTTCGCGAGCATCAATGCAACTATACTATCAAAAGACAGCCTAGAACAACCCATAAGAAAACATGCATTACTCGTATCAAGATAACTTAAGTTTTGTCACTTTTGTGCGTAATCTGAATTATCAATTTCTTGTCTTCTTAGTCATCCTTCTATTCTTCTTCTCAATCATCGTTTTAGTCTAAGCCAACTACGACAAACAACCCATGCAGGGGATGCATCCAACCCTTCAGACAGCAAGCCAATAAACAAGCAGTCGGACCCATCTACTCAAGAGACGCGTCTGACCCGTCAAAAAACAATCAAATAAACATATGGCCCGACCATACTTGCAGTGCACTTGGGCAGTGCGCGCGCACCATGCGCCGTGCGCAAATTGGTGATGCGCACACACACACACACACACACAGAGAGAGAGAGAGAGAGAGAGAGAGAGAGAGAGAGAGAGAGAGAGAGAGAGAGAGAGAGAGAGAGAGAGNAGAGAGAGAGAGAGAGAGAGAGAGAGAGAGAGAGAGAGAGAGAGAGAGAGAGAGAGAGAGACAACAAAGGATCCCCTAGGGCCCATGCAGGTTATCTGAAGGGTCCTCGCAGCAATTTAGCAAGAACCCTACACCAAAATCGAGGCAGGCAGTGAATACGAAGTGGAGCACGAGCTGGCTGAATATATACTCAGGATTCATATTCAGGTCTGTGTTTCAGCAGTTATGGGTTGCTCACTTCGCTAGGCCCTATTGGTCTCTGCACGTGATTCTCAGGGCTTGGCTGCAGTACTCACCAAATGTGCAGAATTAGAGTGAATCTTCTGCTAGAACGTGGAATAATACGCCGCCATATGTTTTGTCTTTTGTGCATGTGCTGAGTTGAGGCCCTTAGGGCCACTGCACATATTCCTAAGAGAACAAAAGGAAAAGGAGAAAACAAAAGAAAAACGAGACAACAGAGAAACACTGACCCATAACTGTGATGCACAGACCTCACTTCGCATCCGGACTATATATTCTTGGCCCATGCAGACAAACTGGAAGTTTAATGTCTACCTCTGCTCCACGATGCATCCTTGCTAATTTGCAGGGACCCTTCAGATATGAGACTGGAAACAATTAGGACATGCACACCCACACGCACACACATGTGCTCACAGTGTTGGGGTATGGGGTGGCCCCAACTTTTTTCCCTCTTGCAGTTTGATTTTCAGAAGCGAGGGGCATGTTTGGCCACCCCACCCTGTCCTTCAAATTTTTTTTATTTTTTTTTTTTGGTGATGCGCCACATCACGTGTGCGCGCGTGCGCGTGCGCTCTGCGCCGTATGTGCCGCGACCCCGCGCACAGGATGCGCCGCAAGTATGGGCCGGACCATTCACGCAGGGGACGAGCCTGGCTTTTCAGGAAATGAACAAGTGGTCGAACCATGTACACAAAGACTGGTGTGACCCCTCAAAAAATAAGTCCAATAAACATGCAGTTGGACCATCTACACAGGACATGTCTGGCCCTTGAGAAAAAATCAAATAAACATACGGACAGACCATCCACACTGGGGAGGCTCAGAGGGGGTTGATGCAGGTAACAGTTTCACTGCATATTTAGACATTTTGCTTTGGTATTTGGGGGCAGGGCCGCAGGGGTGTTCAGGGGTTCTGTAACTTCTGTTGGCCGATGACAGTCGACATTCATACAGGCTCATACAGGGTGATAAAGCCTTATACACCGTTCAATCGATAGCGGCTGGGAATCACAGTGACACAGACGGAAAAAGAAGACGAAAAAAAAAAAGGCAGCAGAAGACACGAGTCCACGCAATTGACGCTGCAATTGCAGAAAAGCAACACTTGTTACACTTCATTATAGTCCGACTGTCCAGTACGTCCGTGAAGTCAGCTTAAACGGATTCCACCCCAGACATGGATGACACAGACGACGAGGAGGAAGGAGAAGAAGAAGAAGAAGAAGAAGAGGAAGCAGTCAAAGAAGAAGAAGAAGAGGTTCTCTCACTCTCTCACCCGCGCTGTCTCTCAACCTCTTTATCTTTCTCTCTCTCTCTCTCTCTCTCTCTCTCTCTCTCTCTCTCTCTCTCTCTCTCTCTCTCTTTCGCTGCTGCTACTGGTGCCGGTTGATGACGACGTGTCAGTCGATGACAACGGGTCCGTCGATGAAGCTGCTGCTGCTAGACTCATCGTCCTCTTGCACTCGCGTCCTCTTCTTTTTCTTTTTCGGACGTCTTTTCGGAGACTGCAAGACTGCGGGAACTTTCTTTTGAACTCTTCGCGCCTTCGTCTTCTTCGCCTGCCGAACAACAGCATGCTTCTCTTTCAAGGTCACTGGTGGTGCGAGTGTCTTGTGTCCCTTGGCTCTTCCACCTCTTGTCGCCGGCGCCGCTGTCTCCTTCGGCTTGTTCTTCCCTCCTTTCTTTCTGCCCGCCAAACTCCTCACTTGGCGCACCTTGCTGGCATCGATTTCGGGCGGTGACACTGACACACGTCGTGCAGCAACATGTTGTGGTGGGTCAGGCCCTCCAACCTCAGCAGCTCTGGTCCTCCTCCAGTAGACCACGCCCTGTGATCCTTCCCTCGCTCAACTGTAGACCGGGTGGGGTTGGTCCAGTGAATCTGGCCCAATCAGGAGTCTGCTCCTTGAAATCAATCCGCATTGGGGACATCGCAGACAGGTGTTCACGGAAGTCCTTGTTGGAGCCGCTCGGCGCAATGGGGGGCCACGTGGTGCAAAAGGGAGGCGAACCCCTCCCCCATCCCCAACCCCTGGTCAGGAGTGGAGATCACATCGCCGCCCACAGCCTCGGTGACCTCCGCTGTTCCAGGAGGCGGGTCGTCCATGTCCGCACCGATGTCTCCGTCCGCATGCTCTGCAGTGCCACCAAAATCCGCATCAACCTCCACTGCAACATTGTCCCCGTGAACGTCCGCCAAAACCCCCGTCTGTCATCCCGCGGCCCGTGGGTGCTCGAGCACAGCTCCCCGATGAGGGGTGAGCTGTGCGCCCGAAAGTGTGCTGGTGCCATGTACTGAAGCCACACCACCTGACGTGGAGCTCCGTCATCGTGTACGCACACCGACGTCGTCCGACAACGACAACAAAGGAGCCGCCGAATGCCCGCCGGTTGCAAGGACTGTCGGTGGCGTGATGTCGTCGTGTCTAGCAGAACATGCGCCGCCGCCCGAGTGCCTGGTGGACTGAATGTCTATGAGCCGCACATCAAGTAACTCATCGTCACCCTCACTATCGTCGCTCTCCTCCTCGTCGTCATCATCAGCAACAACGCTCTTCCAGCAGGCATCGTCCGCAACACGGCGAGGGTGGTAGGAAAGATCAAGGAGCCATGCCCTGTCGTCCACCATATCCTCCAGAAGCTCGAGAACATCGAATCTGGTGCCCTTCGATCTGCGGCTGCGAGATTTGTACCAATTAGCGGCCCTCCTCTTCACCTCTGCGGGGTCGTACTCCCCGTCTCGCATGAAACCATCGAAAGGCGTCTCGTCCTCTGGTGTCTCCCACTCGAACCGCTCAGTGTTGACGAATTCCATCTTCACCCTTGACATGCGCAGCAGCTTCTTGTTCCAATGGATGAAGACTAGCATTTGCAGGTTGTCCGGGCTCAACAAATTTCTCCTCTTCATGTGAATGAGATCGAACGTGGACCAATTCCTCTCGCACGGAGAGGCTGTGGTCCACATGCTGATCACTTTGACTGCGATCTTTGTCAAGGTTGGGTGCTTCTTCCCATGCAAAACACAGCAATCATGAAAGCTTCCAGAACTAAAAAAGCTATCATGTACTCTTTCTTGTAATTTTGAAAGTCAACCACCACTGCGCCACAGACACATGCTCCTGTCAAAGCCTCCTCAAAGTTCTTGCCATGCCACTCCGGATCCATGTGATGGAAACTCTTAAGGGAGTTCCAATATTCTTTGTACTCCTTTGAATTCTTCGGGTGAACCGAGGCAAAGTGAGTCGAAGTGTTTGCCATCTCCTCAAATACATAGTCGTCAAACAGTCGAGGTGATCAGTGGAGCGGGTGCAACATCCACGCCGCTGTACGCACAAGGAGAACCATCATCCGCACACGGTCTTTCACCTTCGCCATCACGAACTCCCTTGTCTCACATTCCATGGGCAGCATCGCCATTCTCTTCTCCAAAGTGATCCCCAAAGACCACACCTGCATACCCATCCTCCCGGCTCTGTCCATGGACTTCATGAGGGCATAAACAAGCTCGGGCAAGGTACATGCCCCGTCCACGGTCAACCACCACATCGGGTCTCGTGTAAGCTCCTTGCACGATCGAAGCCCGTGTCACTGCGGTCCGATTCCATGGAGAGTCATCCCACCGCGGGTTGGAAACAGTCGCTAGCAACACCCCCTCGCACTCCCGAAGTCGCTCCAGCATGAGGAAGTTCGTGTTGAATCTAGTCTCCCCTGCTGGGATCAACTCCAATGGCCTCCCGTCTTTGATATATAACTATGCCCTATACTGCCTCCCAGTCCTCCGGAACAACGCTCACGGCCGCTGATGTCGCTGCTGTCTCTTGATGAAAGTTGTGATCTCCCTGCCCTGCACGATCACCTTCCCAATCTATGGCACCGAAGCAATGTCACACATGAGCAAGTTGCACACATGGCATGCGCATGACACCCATGGAATGCTACGGATCGCAGGGTCCTCGCGCTCAGCCAATATCTTCCTGGCAAACATGTTGACCTGTGCTGAGTCGGTGTAGATGGCGTTGACCCTATGCACCCCCAACTCCCTTATGACCTCCTCCCACATCCTTGTCAAAGTTGGGGCCGACTTATCCTTCCTCTCCATGTCCATGCTCCTCACCATGACAGCCCCCGAATCGCCGCCTGCAAGGAAGTTGATGATCGGCCTGTTGCTGGTCGTTGTTGTACCATCTGTCATCAAGGTCAAGCCTATGACATCCCACGGCTCACGGATCACGTCCAAATCTTGATCCATGGCTTTGTACTCCATGGGAAGGGCCTTCATCCTCAAGTGCTTGTATCCTGGCAATCGCAACATCTTCCTCGATCTAGCCGCCAGGTTCATGATCCTTTCCATGTTCTTATACGAGTCATATCTCGCGGCATTGAAGGCCATGGCATTCTCAAAGAAGAAAGAGGCAACTGCCTGGTCAAACTCTTTCAGCAGCTCATCCAGAACGAAATTGTTCATGGACGACTGCTGTCCACCGGATGGAGGTCGCGGAGGTCGAGCAGCAGCTAGAACGAGACCCCGCAGGTACTCAGTAATCTCCGATTGCAGTTCAGGCCCCCTGGAAGCTGGAGCGGCAATGTCGGCGAAATATGTCGAGTCAAAACCAACACCCCCCACCACCCCAACCGTTGGACCTGTGTCAAGCCTGTCGCCTCCCCCTGCCGATGATGTATCGGGCTCCACCAATGCACCCGCTTGATCACCTGAAGCAAGATCCTGTAGATCCTCTGCGATTGGCGGACGGCCCTGTTCCTTGTAATCGTCGTCCAATTTTCCAATTATTTCACTGGGGATTGGCACCTTCTGGTGGTCCCTCCTATCCTAATCAAAGCCAGAATCTCCCCGGTGGTACGTGGACAACGGGCAGTGGGCGATGGTTCACTGTGGTGGTTCACCACTTTGGTAAGCGTGCCAATGATTTCTTTGTTGCACAGCCTGCATCGCAACCTCCACAAGCCGTGTGATGTGCCGCTCGTTACTCTCTTCCCTCGATCTGCCCATCTCCAAAGTTGCGACTTGTTGAGCGTCCTTTCTCTCTCTTCACCAGTCTCAGGCTCAAACGGTCCTCGATTCCTCACCATGGTGGTCGCAATGGAGGTAGGTGGTTGGTCGGAAGAAAGAGGAAGAAGTAGGGGGGGGGAGGTGTGTGCCTGCTGCCCAGCGATGTTTTGAACATAAAAAAAAAAGTGGAGGTGGGTGGTGGTAGGAGGAAGAAGAATAAGTAAAAGATGGTGAAGAAGAAGAAGAAAATGTAGAAGAAGATGGAGAGAAGATGGACAAGAAGAGGAAGAGGAAGAAGAGGAGGAGGAAGAAGAAGAAGAAGAAGAAGAGGGAGAAAAAGGGGTGCGAGGTGTGTGTCCGCTGCCCAACGATTTTTCGAGAAGGAAGAAGAAGAAGAAGAAGAAGAAGAAGAACAACAACAACAACAACAACAAGAACAACAAGAACAACAAGAACAAGAAGAAGAAGAAGAAGAAGAAGAAGAACAAGAAGAACAAGAACAAGAAGAAGAAGAAAATGTAGAAGAAGATGGAGAGAAGATGGACAGGAAGAGGAAGAGGAAGAAGAGGAGGAGCGCTATGTTGCACGCCCGGCAGCGGCCGGGGGGGGGGGGAATCGGCCGCGGCCTCGGCCGGGGGGGGGCCAAATCGGCAACAAGAAGAAGAAGAAGAAGAAGAAGAAGAAGAAGAAGAAGAACAACAACAACAACAACAACAACAAGAAGAAGAAGAAGAAGAAGAAAATGTAGAAGAACATGGAGAGAAGATGGACAGGAAGAGGAAGAGGAAGAAGAGGAGGAGGGCTATGTTGCACGCCCGGCCGCGGCCAAGGGGGGGAAATCGGCCGCGGCCTCGGCCGACGGCCAAATCGGGCAGGTTCGGCCTCGACCAACCAGCCAAGTTCGGTGCAGGATTTTTATTTTTTTTCTAACGCATGAAAAAAAAATATATATATATATATATGGGCGTGTAGGGCTCAAAAAACCCTACACGCCCATATTTTTTTGGGGGGCATTGTTGTTTTCTATTGCGTAACAAAAAATAAAAAAAAGAAAAAAAGAAGAAAACAAAAAACCGCTTCGAAACCCCGCCCAAGTGTGTGTGTGTGTGTGTGTGTGTGTGTGATCGGGCGGGGGTAGGGGGGGCGACCCCTCCCCCATCAATCAATCAATCAATCAATCAATCAA